>OU744729.1:33033808-33633808 GCA_916613615.1 Steromphala cineraria | reverse complement strand
AACCAACTTTATTGCTTCATATTGCCAATCAAAATTAAATATTTTCAAAGAAATTCTATATGATTTTAAAACTTGAGTTGTCTTTTATAATGATCTATGTGTTTATATGTATGTGAAATTTATGCTTATTCATTTTGTCGTTCATATTGTTATGTCAGATTAATATGGTAACATTGTCGCTATTTCAGTGACATTTAACCTCTCTGTCGCGTCAGTTATATTTCTTTAGGTTTAAGGATGGGTCATGGAGGTATTGTACTATAAGGTTAATTGATTTATACACAGAAACTTCTTTATTGTTATAGCCTTCAAGGACAAGAGGTAACAGACAATGGACATTCTAGACGTTTACACTGTATACAATTGCTTTGTTAAACCATAAGTGCCAGTCATAATCCAATAAAACAAATATATTGTCTTGAATCACAAAACATAACATGGTGAAATGAAAAAGATTAAATTGTATAGATACGAACGAATGTCAATTGTTAATTTCGAAATCGAATCCAAAATCGTGTAAGCATTCTATTATAATATTTTTTGTAACACTAGTTGCATTTTTATATTGACTTACAAAGACAATGATCATAGGTCTCAATTGTTTCAAATTGTCATAAGTAAAATGTTTTTGCACCCCCCACCTCCAAAAAAACCCAAGACAAAAAAATACAGCATTCCTTGGAACTTCAACCGAGCATTTTAATAGAGAAAGACGAGAATTTATACGAGAATTACGAACTGTTGAACAGTGAAACAGATGAAATAGGAATAGGAAGTTTCGATTTCCTACCATACATCTTATGAATCAGTTAAGTTACTTGCTCGTTTTGACATTCTTCTTGATTCTACATAATAAGACAGAAAAGACTGTATCATAGCAAAAGGTGGATGAATGTGGTTAAAATAAGATTCAAATCAAACCTAAGAAAAGATTGAAGCCTACATGTAAGAAAGTCTTCATGAAAAACGTGCAGAAATCTCTGTCCCCGATGTTCATATTGTATTTTTCTTCTCAATTTATACCACATTTTTATTTCAGAATCTAACTGTTACACCAACATTTAAAGTATAAATGTACAGTGTAACTTGTGCCCCATAATCAAGTTTGCCTGAACATGGCGTAAAAAGTGAATGGCCCCTTTCAATCACATGAAACACGGGGCCTCGGAATTCCTTTCAACGAGGCCACTGCTCTGAATGAAAGTTACAATGAAAAGGTAAAGAAGAACCCTGAATAGGGAATTGTAAAGGGACGTCCGTTATGTTGTTAAGATTTTATTGTCAGTTGTTGACGCTCTGATTTAAATAGCCCAAGTATGTTGAACGTTGAGTGTAGATAATTTAAACAACCCTCTTCAGCTGAGTACCGGGGGATTTAAATACTTTTTCGCAGGAAACTCCCTGCTTCTGGGAAAACTTTAACCAACTCAATTGATTAGCCTTAACGACTTTGTAATCGGACGAAGTTCGGATCAGAGCCATGGAAATGTGAGTATTTAAGTTAACTATTTTGAACATGTTAAACCGATCAATTTAGCCTCAAGTCTACTGACAGAACTACAATACCGCTATCAGCTTGCAACGTGACAGCCGAGAAGATACGTAAACGAAATTCAATATGTTTTTGGGTGTCAGATTGTGATATTGTCACTAATGAAAATGTCAATAATAAGATCGATTATTCTAAATGCAACTATGTGTGGATATAATTAAATGTTGAATTTTGAAGTTTATATAAAAATGTTTTCCCCCAAACAAATACGACGGACATATAGGAAAAAAGAGTAGATGTTCCTTACATGATACTTATATCGAGATAGATAAATCCTCTAATTGACATACATTGTATCGTGTTTACCATTTGATGATCAACTGTGCACCAAGTGTGAATAATGATCGTGTTCGATATTTAATAAGTATGGATAAGGATATAAATTCGAACAGCGACTTATCAGAATAGTCTTTAGAAACCTTTTCACATTGCCGTTAATATAGTATAAGAAGCAACGGTATAACCACTCCATATCTTATAAAACATGAAATAATGTGTACTTTAATATAATATATAATTCATCTTAAGAAATTAATAAAGTCTATTCATACATTTATCATAAAATCTAATCGATTTGACATCTCATAAGCACTTGAATATGTAATGACTGCCACGTAAACAACATCATATTCATGCAAAACCAATATATGTGAAGCTAAGTTTTGAATCTGACATGTGTCACTAACTACTATTAGTTTTATATTTATATATGTGTAACTGT
This sequence comes from Steromphala cineraria, assembly GCA_916613615.1. Lineage (NCBI taxonomy): Eukaryota > Metazoa > Mollusca > Gastropoda > Trochida > Trochidae > Steromphala > Steromphala cineraria. Next base: position 33,631,535 of record OU744729.1, on the reverse strand, counting down.
ATCGGAGCGGCCTTAATATAAGCTCTTTGGAGCTTGTTGGCCAATCCATTCATGTATACATTTCATGAATAAAATATGTTTAAATCATATAATTCATAAATTTCAGGTTGTACTTCGACGGTATAGGATTTATTTACCGAGGACTCTGTCCAGAATACTGCAACGATGACCTTACTGACCAGTTGAACCACAGATGGACAGTGGCCGTCTTGATACTGATGACCGCAGTGGTCATCTCCCAGTATGGGGACACGCCCATTCACTGCTGGTGTCCAGCCGAGTTCACGGACTCTCACTGTAACTATACAGAACTATATTGCTGGGTCAAAGATACCTACTACATACCAAGAGATAAGCCAATTCCAGAGAAAATTCCGGAGAGAACCCAGAAGGAGTTAAAGTACTACCAATGGGTTCCAGTGATCCTGGTATTCCTGGCATGTCTTTACAAGGTTCCAAACTTAATCTGGAAGTTCTTCAATACCAAATGTGGCTTCAACATTATGAAAGCTGTGAAACTCTGTGAACAATGCCAAATGTCTGAAGACCGTAACGAAAAACTGGAGAATGTATCTGTATATTTCGACAGCTGGCTGCAAACAACGAGAACATTTGATAAAAACAAGACAAACAGGTTTTTGTTGATACTCTCCTTCTTCTGTTTCTTCGTTGGGAAAAGAACAGGAACCTTTCTTACATGTTTGTATATGTTTGTGAAGCTTTGTTACATCACAGTGTCAGTTGGTCTTGTCCTTCTGTTAAATTCCTTTCTTGCCGTTGACTATTCGCTTTATGGTTTCGAAGTTCTGTCAAAGCTAACTGGTCAAGGAAGATCAACAGAATCAGAAGTTTTTCCCAGCACGACGCTCTGCGATTTTGAGATCCGCCAACTTCAGAACATACAAAGCTTCACGGTGCAATGCGTGTTATCAGTTAATATTTACAATGAAGCTGCATTCGCTGTTCTCTGGTTTTGGTGTGTGTTTTTGGGACTACTAGGGTTGTTTTCATTTGTGTTATGGCTCAGAAAGATATCACCATCCCAGCGCATCGCTTACATAGGTAAACATATGCACATTATCACAGAACAAGAGGGAAAAAAGGACAATTTTGATCTTGAAAGAAAATTTGCAAGAGATTACTTAGGTCCTGATGGCGTGTTTGTGTTGAGAATGATCGAATATAATATAAATGAAATTGTTGCCAATGATCTCATTAAATGTCTTTGGAATAGATGGAACAAAAAGGACGATTAACTTATATGAATATATTTTTAAAGGATTATTTGTTGGTTTGTTTATTTTGGTGCTTGTAATGTTGCTTACAGTTTTTGTTTAATCAGTGTTATATATTTTTTAATGATATCAACAGAAACACTTAAATATAGTGAAAATAAAGATTTTATCTTTACGTTTATCTTTAACGTTTTCTGTTTTTGTATCTTTAATTGTTAAAATTTATCTCATTTAACTGTTGCTCTTCATTAATGTTTTCTAATAGGACAATTTGTCATTAATTTATTATGTCAAGGACACAATAATTATTAACAACAATATTTGATGTTGCACAACACATTCTTAACATAAAATTACCATGACTTCTTTGAGTGGCATTTTAGAAGTTGAAAGTCAAATAAGGACAATATTTATGGATGACAACTTCTTTATTCATAGAGAGGGACGTTTCGATACAGATTCTTGTATCTTTTTCAAACATTTTTTTTATAAATTTAACATTTCGATGTATCGACATAATGGTTTATACATTATAGGTGTGGTAATTGTTTATTTGAGATGTCTTTATTTACTTTTATTAAGAAATTAAGATAGTTTGTGGTCATCAAGAAATAGATTAATGAGTAGGTACAATTTAAATTGATGGCTTTTATTTCCGATTAAATGTATTGCAAGTTACTAACAAATTTAAGTCCTGAAAATGGGTTTTTGAAAAAATTGTAAAATAAACAACAAACGATGCACCAGGTGTGAGAATGTTTACAACAGATATTTTAATTTTGTTAAGAATAAGAATAAGAATTTTCGTAACAGACAAATGTCACGTGAACAAATCGTATATATTTTCTAAATATTTTCAGATGAAAAATTACTTTAAAATAATACCAGTTCGTGTTTTTCACAACATTATATTTTATCTTGATTTTTTTTCATTAGTTTACCAGAATAAAATTAATTGTCTACTTTAGATATTCACTCATGGTTACATGGGGCATATTTCCTCCCGTTACAGCAAATGGAAGAAAGGGAAGGATTGTGACCTCTGTTAGGAGAACACACTTTGTTAAGGTTATATCTTCTTTTCTAGTACTAACTCAGAGATTAGCTGAATGATAGTAGGGAATGAATGCATAAATCATAATACATAAATGAAATAACTTACTTTGTACGCTTTACTATCAAATATAGGCAAATATTTGCAGATCCATAATTCTATCGCCTTTTTAAAAACACCGTTAAAGTTTCAAGCAACCCATGTAACATTTACGAACGGGTACAAATTAAGGATCATACCCGCCTCAACAAGTCCTTGTTCTGCTTGAACTTGAAAGGGATTCTGTCCAGGGTAACACGGGATCTTGTCTGAATCGAATAATACACACAATTGGTTGCCATGCGGAAAACTATGTGCCCTTACTGAAAGCAGTGATACAGCTTATCTCGATATGTTATTGAACAGTATTACATTAAACGTGATTTTACACGAACACCTCTAAATATCTCTAGCGTTACAGAGCAACACATTTTATCGTTTATAATTTTTCTTGTATAACCCAGTTTTGTAATTTAACCATTAACTCATCTTCCAAATTCTCAGATGCATGTTTTGGAAATAAATCTTCTTCATGTTGCATTATATGAAACAAGGCAGTGTTATTTTTCAACTTTATTTTAGATTTATATTTTAATTATTGCTATCACGGAACAATAACAATACCATCATAAGTATTCGTTTATTTTGTTGTTGTTGAGATAGACCGTATGTCTTAGACAAATAATATTTGTATTCATTAGATTTGATAAGGTCCCTGTAAACGTATTATTCAAATCGGGGACAAAACATACTTAGAGAGAGTCCCACATCACTTGTACATTATAAGTTCATAAATTAATAAATTAATACAATGTGGAGCCATTTTTTAGATTTATGAGAGACTATCTAAATGTTAGAATACAGAACTGAAATAAAGGTATATATATATGTTATTAATATTTACAACTTTGCATGAGAGATTACCATAAGGTTGACCCTTTCTTTCTTTTGATGCTTTCGTAGTTGGTCAAAGAGTCTTGTTGGGGAATGTTGAACATGATATCTGTACAAAACACGTTCTATTATTCCCAAAACTGAATACAAAATGTACGGGTAATCAAATTCGAACTAAATCATACCAACATTTCTTCAATGAAACTGTAGGGAATGGCTCTATTTCCAAACGAACCTTGATAAACAATAATATTTACAATACGTTAATATTTTGTCCAATAATATATCTAATATAAATAAATATGATATATTTTTTTAAAGGCTTGGATCTGATATATACTTCGTGTTCAATGTCAGGTATGAAATAAAGAAACAAGAGGTCTTCTGTCATTAAAATAGAATAACAATTCGCATCGATCTTATATATGTTTTTCATTGACAGCAGATATGATTTCTTCAAGAAACCTTCGGTATAATAAGAAAAAAATGTCAAGGTAAACTTGTAGCAATAACGTAATATAAATAACCAATAAAACGTCCTTGTCACTTCACGTCACTTGTTGCACTGTATTCTGTAAAAAGCAAAGGTAGTAGAACGCAACTTTGCCTAACACCTACTTTACAAGAATCAAAGATCCAAAACATTTGCTTAATAAAGGTTGCGATGAAAATGACCATTATGAAACATATGACATTACACTACGGCAACAATGAAACTTCACTCAAAGAGGAATCATTTACAAAAGCATTATACTAGGACAAGATGTGTACACAAAGCAGTTGAGTGATTGAAATAGATCAAAGGGTTAGCACAGAAAAACAGATTACATGTACATGTATGTTTACCAACACAACAAATGGTCTAATCCTGAGGAAAGGCAATAATCAAAAAAGAAAGTCTTGGTCACATGCTATGTAATACATGTACATTTCAATACATTTGTGTCTGGAAAGTAATACAACAGAACGTTACATACTATGATTCATAGCTGGAACGAGGCCAACGAGGCTTTTATATCACTGCTATTATGTATTGATACTTTTTGAAAAGAAGTAAACAGACCTATATTTGTCGATGATCAACAACTCAATTCCTCAAGAGGAATATGTTGGAAAGCCCACTCGTTATTTTGTTGTTTGTTTACAACATGCCGTCAACAGGTTCTTTCAGATAAAACGACCAGTGAACTTGTCACAACATGGTTCTTGTTATATTCAAGTAGGATTGCATGAGAATTCAAATATGTGAGTATAGGAATTTATGGTGAATATTATAATTTTGGATCTGTAACTGACGACCAAAACTGTCACCCTTGATCGGGGTCATAACATTATATATACTACAACTTATTATATTCTTTTTTTTTTACGTTTCTGTGTTATTTCAAAAATTCCGATGCTATTTTGAGTGACGGCAGAATAAATCTAAATCATGAATGGTCCTAACACGATCATTGTGACATGATTAATAGATGTGATGATAAATGTAATGAAAGCGAGGGTAAAGTTTCATAAAGTAAAATGTTTCTTTATATCTTTTATTATTTTTATCGTCTATAATTCCTTAAACAGATGTCCATTTGTTATTGCCAGTGACGTCACATTTGTGTTATGTTATTCATTGACGTCACAGACAATTAAGTACAGGAACTCGCATAGAAGTTATCTTGAACAATAACAAATCTTTTTACATAAAACAAAAATGGCCATACTCATGTTAAATTTTGGGTAATTAAGTTGATCATGTTTCTTTTATTTTTAATAGTGACCTAGTATATCAGAATTTTAATCATTTGTTTAAGTTTTTAAAGAAGAATTATAAAGAGCCTCACTTGATTTTCATATATGGTTACAGCCAGTATTCATATATGATAAATTTAGAAAATGCTTGCGAAAATGCAATTCTGACGAATAAGTCATCCCCCGATGACGAAATTGTATAATGATGACATTTTAAACTTCCCAAACATTATAACACTTTCCAATTCCAGGTCTCTGGCAGGGTTTGATTTCCTGGGCACTGTCTTCCCGCTCTACTGTGATGACGACATCTCTGACCGGCTCCATCATCGATGGACAGTGGTCCTCTTGGCCGTTTTCGCCCTGATGACCACCTTCGACATGTACGTTGGTGACCCAATCCACTGCTGGTGTCCAGCCCAGTTCACGGACTCCCACTGTAATTACACGGAGTCCTATTGCTGGGTCAAGGACACCTACTACATACCTTCAGACGAGTACATCCCTAATAAGGTTGAAGACAGAGACGGGACAGTCATCAAGTATTACCAATGGGTCGCCATCATCCTCTCCTTCCTAGCCCTCTGTTACAAGATGCCCAACATTATTTGGAAGATGCTTCACACCAAGAGCGGCATCAACATGCGAAAGGTTGTCAAGATCTGCGGTGAGTCACCAATAGGGGAAGAGAGGGATGCAAAAATAGAGAAACTGTCCCACATCATAGACCGATGGCTTGCATCCTCCAAACAGTTCCAGTTCGGCAACTTTTACAAAATTGCTGAAACCTTCTTCTGTTTCATGTTCTGTTGTGGACGGAGGACAGGAACCTATCTTGCTGGTCTGTACCTTGGGGTTAAGCTCTGTTACATCCTTGTATCATTTCTGCTGGTCTTCCTCCTGAACAAGTTCCTCGCAATGGACTACTTTCTCTACGGGGCAGAGGTCCTCTCTGACCTTGCAAACCACCATGAGATCGGTGAGTCACCTCGATTTCCTCGTCTGACACTCTGCGACTTTGAGATCCGTCAACTCCAGAACATCCAGCGATACACAGTCCAGTGTGTATTGTCAGTGAACCTTTACAATGAGAAGATTTTTGCCTTTCTATGGTTTTGGTTCTTTTTCATGGCAGGCTGTGGTATCTACAGCTACGTCAAATGGTTGATATATCTACTATTCCCGTACAAACGGAAGGACTACGTGAACAAGTACCTTGAGCCCATCATTTCAGATTTGCAAGAAAACAAGCGAGACTCTGGATATATAGGAGATGAGAGTCCCTATGCTAAGGATAGGGATAAGTTCATAGACACATACTTGTGCACGGACGGGGTGTTTGCTCTTAGGATGTTAGAATACAATACCAATGAAATGGTTGTTAATGATTTGCTTGTCCATTTGTGGAGCCTGTTCAAAGGAAAGAAACAAGTTTAATGGTTATAAAAATATGTTTATGACTTTTCCATGCAATTGAACAAACTATATTAGAACGCTGATAAAATGAGATAAGAGGAAATATTTCAGGAACTATTAACATTTTGAATTATTCAAACATTATTTTTGATATAAGGTGTACCTTCAAATCATAACCTTAATTAACATGGTGTTTGACTCATTTTGTTGATAGTATATCAACGTTGATTTAGATATTTTTTTCATCTTGATGTAGATTTTTTCGATTTAATGTCCAAGAGGCAAACTGACAAACTGCTAATGCGCATTGTTTATTGTTTATCAAATACATTGTATATATATTACGTTCATGTACGATAGTTTATGGCTTGAAGTCTTAAAATTGATTCACCGATTCATCAATAAAATAAAATGAATACTGGTTCGTATATGTATTCAACATCTTAAATACTTTCAATTTTTAAACGTGTTTATAATTTGTTTGTGTATAATAAAGCTTGAGCTTGTACGAATAAGATATTTATCTGTGTTTTATTTATATTTGCTTATTGAATAATGAGAATTATAAAATACAATATGTTACTGTTAGATCATGAGAAAGTGTCTGCCTGTCTATTTTCTTTCCATTTGGATTCAGTTAACACTTGCTGTGCTAACAGTCGGTACTTCGTTAGATTTTCATTTAGGGCTTCTACATTTTACTGGTCACTGATCATGATTACCTTTCCCTAACCGAAGGAAACTAAATTGTCATCTTTCAAATGAGGACGACCCTAAGAAAACTGATTACCATTGAACACTGGACGGAATTTCAACATATGATCTTATGACAGGATTAAACTCCAGATCTTTCAAACAGAATTCGAACCTTCTATTACTGCACTATCGCACTAGGATATACACAAACATGTAAATGTTCCTCACTTTCTTACTTACTTACCTACATGTTCCTCACTTTCTGACTTACTTACATGTTACTTACTTACTTACTTACTTACTTACATGTTCCTCACTTACTTACTTATTTACTTACTTACATGTTACTTACTTACTTACTTACTTACTTACATGTTCCTCACTTACTTACTTACTTACTTACTTATTTACTTACTTACTTACTTACTTACTTACTTACTTACTTACTTACTTACACTGTACTTACTGATTGCAGTAGTAATAATTGCACGTTAATGTGTGCTATGTTTATTTGGGTCGATAATTTTTCAGGATGAAATAAAAAACATTGTATCATTCTTCTAAATAAATTCCTTTTCTTCTGCTGATTTCTGCCTACATCTATATCGGATTTCTAGTCGGTCATACAAGATATTAGAATAATGACAATAAGCGTGACGATCCATTGCTAAAACTAATAATTGATTGACACAATATGAAACTGACATACAAATGTACTCCATTGCATGTGAAAACGGATTTTTGTGAATATTTGTTTGGTCTAAATGCTAGATCTAGACCCGCTGTTAAATATTGTGTTTGGAATAACAATATATCGAAGATGTTTATGGGTGTTTACTATACGAGTCTCTGAATAATATCATTTCTCGAGAGCGGTATATGCTGAAGATCAGGAAAGAGTATAAACATTTGTAATTGACACGAATATAATGTAAGAAATAAAGATATCATAAAAGAGGCAGTTTCTTTAAAGGTTAGTTTCAATCATTGTTTGACACTAGAAATGCTCTCCTATATAGAATTACGTCATGAAATTATTTATGACGTCACATCAACATGGCAATGAAATATTTCCTAAATGAAATCGCATAAACGACATTAATCCAAAATGAAAACCCGTAGTAATGAAAAGCACTGAACGAAGTAAAAGATTTTTTTTTGCATTTTGAAATTTCCCATAATTTATTTAATATTTATAATATTGATGCCTATCAAACTGCATCCTTACTTGAAAAAGGTTTCTTATAAACATGTATGTGGTCATGATGAAAGAGGCTTGTAAAACGTGTTACACACAGTCGAAACTTGAAAATAATGAACGAGAATTTGTAATGCTATACCGCAATGGGCTAAGACTTGTTCAACTTGACAAAAGGGGAGATATCGTATCAATTCAATAGAATGCATATCTTACTGAATACGGTTGTGTACTAGAATGGGGATAAAGGTGGCATAAAGCAGACCTTCATTGGAAAATGAAAATACACAATAATTTTAATTTAACAGTTTTACTAGTAAAAAGTAAAACAAGATTTTTCCTTCTGTCTGTTTGCATGACTGTCTATCTATCTGCCTTTTCTCTCCGTCTCTCACTCTCTCACATCCTGTCTGTCTGTCTGTGTCTCTCTGTCTGTCTCTCTTTTCTCTCTGTCTCTGTCTCTGTCTGTCTCTGTCTCAGCCTCTGTCTCAGTCTCTGTCTCTGTCTCAGTCTGTCTGTCACTGTCTGTTTCTGTCTCTGTCTCTGTTTATGTCTCTTTTCTCTCTCTCTATCTCTCTCTCTATCTCTCTCTCTCTCTCTTCCTCCCTCCCTCTCTCTCTCTCTCTTCCTCTCTCCCCCCCTCTCTCACTCTCTCTCTCCCCCCGCGCTCTCTCCCCCTCTCTCTCTCTCTCTCTCTCTCTCTCTCTCTCTCTCTCTCTCTCTCTCTCTCTCTCTCTCTCTTTCTCTCTCTCTCTCTCTCTCTCTCTCTCTTTTCCTCTTCTCTCATAGGTATTGACAAGCGTGTTGAAATAATAACCAGTCTATCTGCCTTTTCTCTCCGTCTCTCACTCTCTCACATCCTGTCTGTCTGTCTGTCTGTGTCTCTCTGTCTGTCTCTTTTTTCTCTCTGTCTCTGTCTCTGTCTCAGTCTCTGTCTGTCTGTCACTGTCTGTTTCTGTCTCTGTCTCTGTTTATGTCTCTTTTCCCTCTCTCTCTCTCTCTTCCTCTCCCCCCCCCTCTCTCTCTCTCTCTCTCTCATCAATATATCCAATACGATGTAACTTGAACAAAGTAAGATTGAAAAGATATTTTAATTAATGAATAACAATCAATTTATGACATAACTATCTGCCAAAATATCAAGCATAGAAGTTACACTGTTCCTTAAGTTTTCGTAGTTAATACATTCAGGGTAAATTGGTAAATTGACAATATTTCGTAAATCAGAATACCCCTTCTTAGACAAATTTAAAAACTTGAAACACTGTGACGGTCACTGACTAACCATTTATTCATTTATCAAGTTAATTCTTTTTTATTCTTTTTAAAAACGACACTTTACATATTTTACAACTGAAGATATAAATTTTATTACGAAAACAAAATACTTATGTTTTGTTTAAAAGCACCTCTCAGCAACGATCATAATAATAAAATAGTAATATAAAATGAAATTTCAAATAGTTTGCACGGCATGCGTGATGTATCTGTTATTTACTATGTGCTTCAATGGCATCGGGTGTGTTTGCCGTTGTGCAATAAATACGTTATTCTACCACGCGGTTTCTTCTCAGGAACTTCCAGTGGGGCATAATGTCATTTATCTCTACTATATGTCTTTACGACGTGTGTGTGAAATGAGGTAATAAACAAACACTGTTTATCTGGAATCGTTTTTGTAATTATATGTTTTTAAAACATGGTTTGAAATCAAATTCAAAGTATGTTTAAGTCCCGAATAACAAAAATGGGTTATTTACATTGTATTTATATTTATTCAATGTTATCTTTAAATTGAAATTTAGTGTATTTACTATAATATTCAAATTTAGTAAACAAAAAAGATAATCAATAGTTGTAGGTAAGTCTTTGAATAGTGCAATATCATAACATACTTTAATTAATAATTTTAATTTAAGTCGGGCTCCGATTGTTCTAATATCTCTTGCAAATGCAATTTTAAATTTTCACGAAAAATCAATTTTATAAATACAATGTAGCAAATGGATCGATGTTTGATTATTAATGTAAGTTTCAATGTAGTTCAATGATTCCTATTCCATATTTTGAATTAAATTGTTTGTTTTAAAGAAATATCGTCAACACACATTTTAAAAATCGAATTTCTGTTTCAAAGGGGTATAGAACGAACAGAGAGTGCCCAGTCAAAGTTTTAATCATTTTTGCAGTCAAAGAGTTGACATTTCTACAGTTTATATACCAAGACATATCAGACAGTATTATTATCTAATTATGAAGGAATTGGACAGAAACCTTTTTTCAATTGCCAGAAAAGCTTAGAGGGAATTCGATTAATAAATGTTATGATTCGTACGCTAATATACATGTATTGAAATATTCATGCATATATGTATCAAATCAAGTGCCAGGATCCGGTAAACACATAAAAAGAAACAGTTAAAGGGGCAGTAGGACGTTTTTTTAAAAATGTTATATTCCACATTTTTCACTGATAATTATACGTAAATACTAAATGTATTAAGTTGACAGGGTCAAAAATCTCATTACAAAAACCAATAATCCATATTTAGAAATTTTGTTTATTAGTGTTCACATGAAGTCCATTGACTGCCAGTTTTATGTGAACACCTTTAATTCATTTATCGACTGGCTGAACTTAACATTATATATTTGATTTACTACTACTTCATTTAGATTGAATACATTGTTTTTTTTACTTGGAACTATTTATTTTCACTTTCCTGACATCGCCTTTTATTCTCCCTAAATACGTGCTGCTGTCCCTTTAAAATACTTCTACACAACCTTCCCCTTTTTGGGGGATTTTTTAATTTCGATATGTAAACACTTAAATACTATAAAATTATGATCTACAGGAATTTACATAACTATTGATACAGATATTGATAAAAACACTGTGTTCAATAATATAAATTTGTCCTAAAATGAAGTATATGATATATACATTTCTTTGATGGGCATTCTAGAAGTTGCGATGATGAAGAAGATGAAGGCAATATTATGGATATACAACTTCTTTATTCAGGTTCGCGACGTTTCGACATAGATACTTATGTCGTTATCAAGCGAGTAATGCAGGTGATACAGTAAAGCAGGATATATATGTACATGATGTTTTTACAGTAGATAGGGAGTGAGTTGTTTGTACAATAAACAAGGTTGATGTACAGAGCATGATTAAGTAGTGATGAGCTGATGTACATAAAAGGATAATGTTTGTACAATAAATAATAATGTTGTTACAACAAAAGAGGTTGAAGTACAGGGCATGATTGAGTAATGGATTAGAAGCCAGTTGGTGATGTACATGAACAAGTAGAGATTATGAATAAGGTGTTGTTAAAATAATTGATGTACATACTAGTGAGAGAGATGGACAAGCATTGGTTGAGGAAATAAATATATGAAATTATACAATAAGTTGTTGGTACGCATTTGGGATGTAATATCCTTCATCTCTGTTAAGGGCGGGGCCTATCTTCTTTATGTTGACAGCTTCCAGGAGTTTTCTTACTTTGTAGTCAGCTTGATTCTTTTCAATGGTTCTGATGTTTTGCCAGTTGATGGTGTGATCTGGATGAGCTATCATATGGTCGGATATGGCGGATTTGGAATCATTCTTTCTCACTGAGGCCTGATGTTCTTTAATTCTGTGGGAGAGTGGTCTTGATGTTTCACCAACATAGGAGTCACCGCAACTGCATTCTATGCGGTAAACCACACCTGATGGGTCTGGCTTCTGGGATGATTTTGGTCTTCCTGTTGCGCCTAAGAGATTTTGGATAGGATTTCCTCTTTGGTAAACTACGTCTATGTTGGCTTGCTGCTTCAGAAGTCGGCGAATGTGATGGCTGGTTGGTCCAATGTAGGGGAGGCTGATAGTGAAGGGGGCAGTCTGTTGACGGGGAGGCTTGGCTGTTGGGTTGAGGGTCTTATTAAATGGTCTGGTTGACGAATGGGGCGGGGTACTCGTTGTAGGTGGTGAAGACGTCTTTGAGGTGGTCTAGTTCAGCATTGAGGGACTCAGGTGTGGAGCAGATGTTCTTTGCACGTCGGGTTAGGGTTGATATGATGCCTCTTTTGACTTGGATAGGATGGCAGGAGTTGAAATGGATATACTGGTCTGTGTGTGTTGGCTTGCGGTAGACGGTGGTGTTCAGCTTGTTTTCTTCTTTATGGACAAGAACATCTAGGAAGGGGAGTTTGTTGTCTGCTTCAGATTCCATGGTGAACTGCATACGTGGATGTTGGGCATTTAGGTGTTGGAGTAGAGCATTCGGGTCGTCAGTTTGGGAGAGGATGACAAAGGTATCATCTACCTTCCGGAACCAGCAAGTTGGTTGGATTGGGTAGGTCTGCAGGGCTGTTTCTTCTAGGTGGGTCATGTAGATTTCAGTGATGAGGGGGAAAAGGGGTGAACCCATGGGGAGCCCATGGGTTTGTTGGAATATTTTGTCTTGCCAGGTAAAGTAGGTGGAGCTGATGCAGGCGTTGATGAGATTGATGATGCTGTCTGGGGAAAGGTGGGTGTCGAGGGTGGAGTGGATGTCTTCTACTCTGACTTTTATGATGTCAAGGGCTTCTTCTCTGGGGACATTAGTGAAAAGATCTACCACGTCATAACTAAGCATCTTGCCAGGATCTTGGATGGAGCTGATCTTCTTGCAGAATTCGCTGGAGTCTGCGATGAAAGACTTGGCTGTCTTCCCTAAGGGGCAGAGGAGTCGGGACAGGTGCTGGGCAGTGTTGTAGTGGACAGTGTTCCGGGAGCAGACGAGGAGGCGGGCTTTAATGGGATCTTTGTGGACCTTGATGGTTGCTCGGGCGTAGGGCGGCTGGGGGTGCTGGACATAGAGTTTGTTGTTATCTCGTTTCCTTCAAGTAGTTGTTTCAGGAGGGCTCTATGTTCTCTCTGCAGTCGGGCGGTTGGGTCCTTCTTCAGCTGCTGGTAGGTGTTGATGTCTCTCAGGATGGTTTCAGTCAGGGCATTAAAGTCAGATGTGTCCATTATGACAGTGGCTCGGCCTTTGTCAGCAGGAGCAAGAGTGATTTCAGGGTCCTCTCTGAGTTCCCTCAGGATTTCCCGTTCAGCATTGTTAAGTTTTTCTTTTTGTAAGATATTGGCTATCTGGTGTCGCAGGAAGTCGACTTTGCCTCCAGGTGCTAGTTGTTGGAGGCCTTTCTCAACATGAGCAATGAACATGTCACTGTTTTGGCGGATGGTTGGAACAAATTTGAGACCTTTGGACAGGACCTCTAGTTCTTGTCGACTTAATTTTCTGCTGCTGAGGTTGATGGCAGTTCTCTTTATGTACTCATCTTTAGGTCGTGAAGTCTTAGGTTTGACAGGGGGCTTGATCTTCTTGAGTTTCGTGATGTGGGTTTTCTTGAGATTTTCATCCAGTCTTTGGTTGGCAGCTGTCTGGAGGTTACGCAGTTTTGTAAAGGTTTCAGTGCTCAGTGTTGATCTGAGCTGGTCCTGATGCTGAGCTATGGAGTTGAGGGTAAGGGCTTTCGTCTTACGGTGATGCTGTATTCTTTCCTTCACGAGGAGTTTGGAGGCTTTCTGGAGTATAGTATGTGCAGCAGGTGAGGATACTGGGCTTCTTAATCTAAGGCCTTTAGGGATGATGTGTAGGTCATGACATCTCATGAGGAAGGTCAGATGATTGCTTGAGTGGAGGTACTTTTTCTCTAGGTTCCCTAACTTGTTGATGGTTGTGATAGCCACGTCTCCATGTACATCACCAACTGGCTTCTAATCCATTACTCAATCATGCCCTGTACTTCAACCTCTTTTGTTGTAACAACATTATTATTTATTGTACAAACATTATCCTTTTATGTACATCAGCTCATCACTACTTAATCATGCTCTGTACATCAACCTTGTTTATTGTACAAACAACTCACTCCCTATCTACTGTAAAAACATCATGTACATATATATCCTGCTTTACTGTATCACCTGCATTACTCGCTTGATAACGACATTAGTATCTATGTCGAAACGTCGCGAACCTGAATAAAGAAGTTGTATATCCATAATATTGCCTTCATGATATATACATATTTATCATATAATGGAGGGTGTTATCGATGCAATAAAGCTATCTGATAAACTTGGTATCAGATTGTCCCAAAATCTGATAAAGATGCCAATTAGGTCAAAACACGAACTATTTTCTCAAAACTCCATGCATGTCATGCGAATCCTTAAACGGTCGCTAACCAATGATAACGTTATCGGGAGTTTTCAGGTTGTGTTTTTTGATCGAATGAAAATTCGTAAACAAATTCCGACAGGGTACACTTATCACGCATTCGTATTTTATTATCTAGTAGCGTAGTGACAAACGTAACAATCCCACCTTCGAAATAATCGGCGTTTAGTCTAAGGATACCGTAACTGAACTAGCGTAACTGCAATGACAATGCAGCTTTTCAAAATGCAGTTAGAGTTACTTCCCCTGTTGTAGCAACGTTGACAAGGGGTTCATACCAATTTTGTGTTGTAAAGAAAAAAACAATGTTTGCTTGTGCATGAACCATATATACTAACTTCACTTAAGATGTTGATAGATTGTAGGAGACCGTTCTATCACTATGAAAAGATCATTTCATGAAGGAATATTTCTAGACTGTTCATAATTGTATATCGCCGACAATATGACCTTCACCTTGGTGTATTGTGAAAGAAATTACTCCGCGAAATCTAGGTCAAACATATTTTTAGAATGCATAATATTTTCGTTTAAACCATTTTATTTCAAAATGACATTTTATGATAAAGAAATTATTAACCTCGTGTGTTTCCGTATCATTAATATCATATAATAGGAATACAAATATATGTATTATGCTCGCCAAAGGCTCGCATAATACAAATTGTATTCCTATTATACGATATTAATGATACGGAAACACACTCGGTTAATAATCTCTATATACATGTATCATCTATTTGTTTTCAGTTTATTTCATGTGTCGTTGTCATAACAAAACGACGAAAATAAACATTACGAACTTTGCAAATGCCATTTTAACATAACTTCAAAAACACACGACAAGTGGCTTATTGCCAGAACAAATGTCCGCGCCTTATTAAGACTTCGAGACATAAAACTACAAAGATAGAACTATGTAGCATGAGTGAGGTATATTTAGATACAACAATACTTCAGTTTATCATATTGATCAGGTTTGCTATGCCACGTCATAACGTTTTCAAGACCATTTTACCTATTATTGTTGGCTAGTCATTGCTTTTAATGTGCCATTTGGTACCTTTGTAAATGTAAATGCACCTAAAGCGAAAACCTTACCTGTATATATATATACATATTTTTTTAACTCTTTGAATTTAACGTTTATGATATTGTATGGATATTTATTACTCTGCCGTTGAAGATATCGCTGTTTAATAAATCTACAATGTTATTACACATTGTGTCATAACATCGCGCGCTGACCGAATGACGTGACGTAATGGTGACGTCACAATTGTTAAGTATGACATCATAATGCCAGCGGGCCGGCCGCGACAGTCATGTTGGCGACTTTCTTTGTATTTTTACGATGTTATTAAACAAGTAATAAATAAAATACTAAACTCGGTCCCGTTTCATAACATATTTATGAAACTCGTGAATGGTATAGGTATTTAACTCGCTTTCGCTCGTTAAATACCAACCCATTCACTCGTTTCATAAATATGTTATGAAACGGGACGTCGTTTAGTATTCTCTATATATCTGTATATGAATATAGTTTATATCAAAGATTTTATTTACATTTTGAAATTGTGTGTGCTAATTAATTGCAAAAGAAATCATTGATTAACAAGAACGTCTGAATTCAATGAAAATGAAGGGGGTTTATGTTTGAAGATATGTTATTAATAACTCATATTCTCTAGCATTATTTCTGTTTGATATCTCATGTCATGTCCCTACTATATACTTATACAGTGTAGCTCTCATTTTATCTCAGTTGTAAAGCACCCTACATCCTCACAACCGGTAAGAGGGGACCTAGAAATAATCTTGACATTCATTAACTTCTAAATATGGTTAAAGGTCGCATATTTCAAATAAGGTCACTTGTAAAAATAGATACGGACAGTGCTCTGAAATTCCCTAAAGGAGCACTAGTTCGTTTTGTAGGTAAGTAACGTAATCTTGTGATAATGAACATAAATGTTACCTTCGCAAGACAAATTGTTTGGTCAAAAATAGCCACTTCTATAACAAGCAAACCATATCTGGTTAATCTACCAGTCCCCTTCCTGAAATGAAAAAAGATGCTCACACATAAATGGCCACAAGGTTTTTCGTGCTACAACACCTGTTAACTCGGTTGAGTTATTTGTGGTTTAACCCTCAGAAGATAATACGTTTAAATCAACTAGTACCCTTTGGAAAATTAGAAGAAATAAAATTGCCTAAACAAGTGCTCCTGCCCCTTTAAACTGCTACACTTCTCGTACAGAGTTACATTTTATAAGAACATAAATCACTTCAAGTACATGTAAGTTTCATAATAAGATAAATTCAAACTCAGAGAACATTTACTTTTAAAAAAATCTATCCATCCTTCTTTAAAGCAGATGCAATGAAACTAGTTTTCAGTTATATTGTTTAAGATTGAAGATTGTTTTCCGATATTGTTAAATCACCTGCAAGATGCTAAACATATTTTTGATAATATTTTTTGTGAATTGTGAAATCGTAAACTTATACAACTGGATTGGTCCCAATAGGTTAAATTTCATGCTTAACACAAACAAGCAACGGTTCACGGGGTGGAAGGAATTCAACGATATAATGTTACACTACATGATATTTGAACACAGACCATTCAAATTAGTAACAGCAGGAAGATAGGAGGGCCAATGCACATTAGCCTCTGTTTAAAAAACGCTTCAGTATATTGCGAGTTGTTAACTTCAAAGAACTTTTCCCGGGAAAGCAAGGGTCATTCTTAAAGAAACATATACTTAGGATTAATTATACTTATACATTCACCGCCTACAAGAATGACATATATACATAACACAAAGTTTAAAATAGCTGTTACGTGGACACTTGTTTGTCCATTTCAATTTTGCCAAATTATTACTTAGCCTAAAGTTACGTCATTTCTAAAATATTCTCAACTGCCCTTCCATATATGGATCATTCCGGTAGTTGCCTTTCGTCTTTGCCCCGACACACTGTACAGGATCTTTCTCTCTGCGCTCAAACATGTTGGTATTTACAATGCATTTTGATCGTCCTTGGTAATTAGCAGCCCCGTCTAAGGACGGGGCTGCTATCAGTTTTTGTGAAGTTTCCATCGCCGCCGCCGCCGCCGCCGCCGCCGCGTCCGCCGCCGCCGCCGCCGCCGCCGCACTCGTACTACTAGCTATAACTTTTTTCCCCTAAGCTTTCCAGAACTCTTATTCATACCTTACTCCTCATACCTCGGGGGAACGATTTTGACACGTTCACTTTCAAGGTCAAAGGTCAAGGTCACGAGCTATGTATTCACACTAAGAATTCCTTGTAAACGCGATAACTTGAAAAGTTTTTGTGCTATGAAGCTCTAACTTGGTATATATCATCCTTGGAAAAGTAAAAAATTTTGAAAAGGTTTTGGCTACAATCCGTCAAAGGTCAAGGTCACAGCGAGGTCATGACGTAAGCATGTTTTAGCGAAAATGCTTTATTTTAACTATGAACACTTTTAATCAATACATGATTGTTATACTAAAAAAAAAGTGTTCAATGATTGTGTGACCTTGAAGGTCAAAGGTCAAGGTCATGAGATATGAGTTATTACAAAATGCACTAAATTGGGGTATAACTTTATCCCATTTAGCTTTTCAGAACTCATGAACATGTCTAAATGTTAATACTTCCAGGGAATCATTATGACATGTTCACTTTCAAGTTCAAAGGTCAAGGTCACGAGTTATAAAATCACCACAAAATTCTTTGTAAACACGGTAACTTGAAAAGTTTTTGTGCTATGAAGCTCTAACTTGGTATATATCATCCTTGGAAAAGTAAAAAATTTTGAAAAGGTTTCGGCTACAATCTGTCAAAGGTCAAGGTCACAGCAAGGTCATGACTTAAGCATGGTTTAGCGAAAATGCTTAATTTTAACTATGATCACTTTTAATCAATACATGATTGTTATACTCAATAAAAAGTGTTCAATTATTGTGTGACCTTGAAGGTCAAAGGTCAAGGTCATGAGATATGAGTTATTGCAATTCCTTCTAAACACAATAACTTGAAAAGTTTTTGTGCTATGAAGTTTAGATTTTGTATATATTATCTCTTGAGAAGTTCAACATTTTCAAAAAGTTTTTGGTACTAACTGTCGAAGGTCAAGGTCACAGCAAGGTCAACATATATGGAGAAAATGGATTAATTGTATTTTTAACACTTTATTTCATTACAATAATGTTATACTCAATGAAATGTGTTCATTGATTGTGTGACCTTGAGTGTCAAAGGTC
Source organism: Steromphala cineraria (assembly GCA_916613615.1). NCBI lineage: Eukaryota > Metazoa > Mollusca > Gastropoda > Trochida > Trochidae > Steromphala > Steromphala cineraria. Next base: position 33,612,753 of record OU744729.1, on the reverse strand, counting down.
AAGGTCATGAGAAAATTCCCAATTTGGTGAGGCCTGTAAAAGGCGGAACAGGGTAAGGCGAAACCCAAAGTTCCGGGGCTGCTCTGCTTTTGCGGTATCCCGCAAACGCTAATCTAGTTGTTTCTATTTTTCTTTGTATATGACTTCCAAAAGAAGATACCTTACTTAGCTTCACGTTACGTAAATTTTTGGACATATATGTAATGACATTCTTTCTTACCTTATCCAAGTTAGGATTTTTTTCTAGATATAAGTGTGTTTTTATTTATTTTATTTTGTTATTTTATAATTGACGGTTTTATATGAATAGTATTTATAAATAAGTTCTTTAGCAGGTTAGCAGGTTATTTTGCAGGAATACCATAATGATTTAATTTGCAAGAATAACATTTGTAGAATTCTACCGGTGGTGATTGTTCTTGCTTTGTCGTATTATCTTATACCAAAATGCTTTAATTTGCAGGAATAACATTTGTAGAATTCTACCGGTGGTGATTGTTCTTGCTCTGTCGTATAATCTTATACAATAATGCTTTAATTTGAAAGAATAACGTTTGTAGAATTCTACCAGTGGTGACTGTTCTTTCTTTGTCGTAATCTTATACAACAATGCTTTAATTTGCAGGAATGACATTTGTAGAATTCTACCGGTTGTGATTGTTCTTGCTTTCACCCTGGCTATGATTGAACTCACTTATTTCAAACCATTGCGGTGTATCCGAGAAGTTGATGTCACAGATGGCAGATGGGACTATGTTGAGACCTACTGTAACATGCATCCTGAGCAGTTTGGGTCCTTTAAATCCAACTCTAGGATCAAACCTTCAGGACCGCGGAGTGACAATGGATGCCTTGGTGCCCACGACTCTAAAAATGAACGTCAGGAAACTGAACCTTTGCGGACCAAGGACACTGGACAGATGGAGGATCATGAAAATGCCGACTTTGATCCTTTGAATGGACAGATGGATGCCGGTTGTAAGACCGCTTGTGCACTTTTCATTCTGATTCTCGTGTGTTTGTTTCTACGGTCTAAAAGTTGTGCACCATCCGAAAGACTTTTCTGCGTTGCCATGTCCATTTTGTGTCTAGCGTATATTTCGGGACGAGAGAACATCATGGCCGCTCTCAACCCCTTCTCGATTCTTAAAGTTCAAGATCTCCCATCTATTGGATCTTGTACCTTTGTGGACCCCGATGACAAGAAAGAAATAGATATTCTTTGTGTTATTCCAGCCAACCAGTTTATTCCAACTGCTATCAAACTTACATATTATACTCTTCTTACTTTGGCGTTTATGGATGGGAAGGCTTTGCTTGAGGGCTGACACATTGTACTGATCTGTGAAAATATGTGAAACAATCATTAATTGTTACAATAATTTAATGTGAATATTTATCGTTTTTTGTGAAAGTAATGTTCTGCACTGTTCAATAAGAAGCTCTATGTTTCTACATTCCAATGTTATATTATATTATATTTTATTTATTTTTTTATGATAAATGGAGAGATGCCTCAGTAACAAGGTAAAACATGAAGATTAGAAAATTTATTGAAAAGTTTCTTTATTCTTAATTCATATCTGAGAATGCTACAGGTTTCATTCAAATATTGACACAATTTTTACAAACCTTTTTCTTGGAATCAAAAATCTGTTAACAAATTGCATTATTCGATGAAGGACGCCGATATAGTTACGGGGAAACTGAGCTCGTTAGCTAAATTCAAGGAGGTATTTATGAATTACAGTGTTATTTTTAGTTTATATGAATTGAAATTATTCTTAAACATGATACCCAAAATCATATACACAGACCAATGTATAAATTTCCGTTTACAAATGGGTCAGTCGAAAAAATTTTAAATTGCGTAAATACCCACTCTTGGTAATTTTCAGAAATGATTTTTTTAAAAACCCGTTTAGAGTAGAGCAATTGCACAACACGTTGCAATTCGTGGACCACTCCTTAGACTTTCAAGGATACTTTCATTCACCTTCATTTAAGAATGGTGACTGTTTAAAAAGTAGTTTCTTTTCTCACTTTAACCCCCTTATCTCAATGTCAAGATATATGAAATATCTAGGTCACTTTTCGAGGAAATAGGACTACCTGGGAACCCGCTTAGATTTCCCGGAATTAACAATTCAAATCGTCAGAAGTTTTTTTTTTTTTTTAGTTTTATCGTTAGTTTCCACATTTACAAGTCAACAATTCTCCAAGTCTGCCAGACAAATCAATGACAGGTCAATTAATTATTTTATTACCTTACTGAAGATGTGAGGCATAAATCAACTAAAATTTTGATTAAGTGAACTTAATGTTTTAAATAAAAATTTTCATAGAAATGAATCTTTGTACTAAAAAAACGTTTCTTATTTAGTTACTGGATTTGAAAATATTATATTACACTTTTGGCAGAAATGATGATTTGAGTTTGTATTATACCACAGTGCTTTTTTTATTTACTTGATATCTAAGAGGCATGTGATGTAATTAGTTATGGCATAACTATAACACATATTTGCAGTAGTTTTAACAAAATGATTTGTGTCTGATTCTTTTATTTTGTAAGAATATCTTAATTTGTTTAATGAAGGCAGGGCTAAAATAGAATTTACACTTTCATAACCCAAACTTTAAATGTCGTCATTATGTTAAAGGCCCATTTATTGATTTTCACAAATGACGTGTCTTCAATGTAGTTAAACGTCTGTGTTATATCAAAAATAATTTCTAAAAATAGAATTAAGATAGAATGAAAACACTTTAAAGTTGAATGTTGTTACCTAAACTCTCTGACCCGTATAATATTTTATTTTAAAAATACAGCCAATCACAGATGTAAGTCTAGGATTCTGAATGAAGGAATATTTTTGAATTTATATCATCATTATAAATAGCTACTTTTCTATAGCGATTTACAGTTTCTATGCCACTAAGTGAATGAATTGAATAAATCCTGCCATTTTAATTGTATAATTTTTTACACTGACGGCGTTGTCGAGACCTTTTTAATCATTGGTTGGTTAAAAAATCCCGATGGTCACAAAAGAGGGACTCTGATATCCTACATGTGCTGGACATAGGATTATTTTCTTGCACGCCGCTAATGGCTGAAATATTGCCCAAGCGGCGTAAACAATGACTCACTCTTGCATTAGTGGGGGAGTAGACTTTTTTTTCTCTAATATATTATAGTCATCTTATGCCTATTCTTCAGAAGGTTAAACATATAACACCTACTCCTATTATCTGTAATCGACTAATCGAAGAAGAAAGTGTAGCCAAAGCCGGCTTCTGTAAGTCATTTTAGTGAGAACACCTTTTAATCACATTGTTCGAAACTTTCCAAGAAATCGTACTATGTACGGGGCCTACAATGCGATAATTTACTGTTATAGATTATTGTTGTATTTAATGGTTCTCCACACGTTAGTCCCTTGTCTTTTATAGGGTAATATAACTATGATTTTATCATATAATACACTTCCTGGTCTGTGTGCTTCTGTGAGTTGTATCTTTAAAAAGCCAGAGGGTTCCGTAATTCTTATAAATAGCTTTTAGTTCTTAGCAGTATTTCTAAAGGTTATGTAGCCCAGTGGATCGGTGTATTGTAGTTTTCTTTGTAGCTCGTTTACTTAATGAAATATAGAGAGTACGTACATTACATGTTGCCATTTCTAATAATATCCTTCGTCAATGAATGGACATTTAAAACGAAATAACATGGTTTTGTTAATTAAATTTAAAAAACAATATAAAAAATAAACGGCGTTAATATTCTCCTGCAGTTTACGCCGACAGCGTGTTCTTCGACTATGGAGAATTGAGACTTTCAGTGCGAGTTGTCAACCACTACATAAATATTGCAATAACATTTATCATTAATCCTTTATTTAAAAACGAAAAATATGCTAAAACATGTTAAACCCCCACCCCCCCCCCCCCCCCCCCCCCCTTTACTCTCATTCAAAATGTCAATAACAATATAACCTGCTTCGAAGAAAATAATCCTCTCTTTTACTCTTGACATTTTGTGGATAATGTTCCATTAACGCCACTATCCATGAACCAAGGAATATCGTCATAACAGGAAAACAGCAGTCAAACATTTGTAGTTTTGTTGACGTTGCCCCCCTATAACTTAAATTTTAAGTAAGAGGTAAGCGCATGTGCGCACCGCATAGGAAAATTAACTCTAGTTTTCCTAACAGGAATCAGATGGGAAACAAACCGATTGAATAAAAAATTAACTGGATTGAAAATGGTCAGGAATTTAATGCTGGGGAAAAGGATATTGGATACAAGGGGTTTATAGGCTTAAATATCCTGTTCTGGGATAGTGTGGCTTCGCATGTTGGATTTTTATAATGCTACTATAAAATCATGTTTCTATTCAAGATGGTTGTTAAACTTTGGTCAATCAGCCATGCAGTGTATATAAACTGCCAGGCAAAAGAGAGTACACATCACAGTTTGTATGATTTACTTAATATCTAAGATACCTGTAATGTTTTCAGTTATGGCACGTTAACAATAACACATATTTGCATTAGTTTGAATAACATAATTGGTGTCTAGTCAATATTTTGTTAAAACGTCTTTGTTTAAAGTAGCTATAGGCAGGGGTAAGAAATAGAGTTTACACGTTCAAGACACCTGCCATGTTTGAAATGTTGTCAATATGTGGAGAGATAGGCACGGTAACTGATTTTCACACAAAAAGAATTTGCATATTATTTCTTCTTCTTCTTCTTCCATTACTGGATCTAACCCTATTGAGTGTATGGTCCAAGTTTTTTGTGTTATATCAAAATTTTATCTTGAAATTACAATTAATTTTGACAAAAAACACACCTTATAAGTACTCTCTGAAGGGTGATTTAACTCTTGTTCCTTTCAGTTTTAAAACACGACATAATAGTCTCGAAATATTTGTAATTGAAAATTTTCATATGATAAATTCAATTGAAGGGTGTACTTTCTTTTGCCTGTCAGATGAGCATGTAGTTTATTGTCCAGCTCCCTCAAGAACATGTAGTTGTTCAAATACGTTGCAGAGAGTTAACATAATTAACTATATAAGCACGATATAATTGTGCTTCTCAATTTGCTTAATTATAAATTAATATCGTCGTACAAAAGAATGATCATTGTGATTTCATCAAAAGAAGATGCTGTGTTCATATTAAAATTTTACGTTTCCGATGCAAACTCACATGATATCCCAACAGCTACACAATCCATCCACTGATACCTCGATCGCTAAACCATGTCCCGCATAAAGCGATGCAAATATTATAAATACACAGATATATATATAGGTGCAGAAATATACTGATGTGTATACCTAATTTCTCGTTTGATTTCAGTTGAAAGAGTGCTTAATATAACTCGTTTGGAAAACGTGATTATTCGTTTAACGTTTTGTTCATTTTTTCTGTTTAAAAAATGAAAAAATATATGAAAACAGAATAATAGAAACTCCATAAAATACATCTGACAATCTAAATTGATTCCAATATTAGGTTGTCGGAATTTTTAGTCTCGCTGAATAACAATGCTGTCTATCACATTGGCGGTATTTAATTTATCGCATCAAAAGCATGCAACACGAAAAGAAAGCGTCGAGCAAATAAACAGCGCAAGGTAGAAAGGTCACATGTTGTCATTTAATACATAAACACCCAAAATATAATATCAAGTCTATATTTTATGAGGAAAGCTCAATGTCTCTTAGGTTTTTTTTATATATCCGGAGTAGGCCTTATATATGAGTGATAAATACTTTTTGGAGACATTTATTCGAATGAAGACTAAAGCAAGTCTGTCGCGGTAAGGGTACGAGGCTCGCTAATCATTGCGTATGCGGGTCAAAGCGTCCCTTGCAAATGATTTGCATATGACCTATTTCCAAGAGGGAATTCCCAGGCAGTTCGCCTGAAATATATCACAGGCCTGAAATATACACGTTCAGACAACGGCGCACGAGCTACACGAGATTTCGGACTTGCGGCAAGCGCCTCGATTCTTTGTGCGCATATGTATGTAATGTGCTGTTGGAAATATGTAAGTAATTTGGTTGCTTATTACTTGATCTCTTAGCTTTATTTTTGAAACTTTCATCCATTTTTTGGTATCCTTTTACAACTCTTGATTGTCAATATTCATTTGAGAAGTAAATAATTTTTTAATTTTTGTTTGTTGTGATATGATTTTGTAATCGTGAATAAATATTAAGAAATCTTATGGTAGAAGCCTTCCTTTAGAATGCCAAACAAAAGTTAGGATGTATTGATGTATTTTAATGAGTATTTAGTCAAATACATAGTGTGTGATGATTTATTTTAATTGCAATATTAAGTGTTAAGGTAGTAAAATATAAATATAGTTTAAGCATCTGTTAATATAACTGAAAATTGGTACATATTTGTACAATTGTAATTATCAGTAATTTGAGGTTTTATTTTTCTATGACAATTCAAACTAAAGAATAATGTTGTATAAATCATTTATCAAACTTGTCTTCAAAGTAAAGACGTATTTACAACTATTTTTATTATGCAATGATATATTCGTAGCTGATGGACATTTCAGTACGCGTCCAAACAGAAACATGCAGGTTTTACACAGGAAGCGTGCTGTAGAGTTGAACGGACGTATTTCTGATAGAATGCGCCAGGAGTTGTCTCCCTTTAAGTGATGATTTATGAATTGACTTTGGCTGGTTGTCCAATTTCTAGCTCTGAAAAAGTTTCAATGACAATTTTACTTAAATTGCTTTCCTATTAAATTAAAAGAAATAGTTCAAGATTATATATTTTTCTTAAATTAGAATCGGTACTACGTAGTTTGGATGACAGACTGGTTAGATTAGATAAGGCTTTGAACTTTGTATTTGAATAATTATTATGTGATAATGTGTGTTATAATATTTTTCCCAAAATATCAAAAAACAAAAGTATAATCAATTCATTATTTCTCAAATACTGATTTTGATTTTTTGATTTAAAAAAAAAGGATTATGTCAATAGATGCTGTAAATCTTATGATACTGATGACATAGGTGATGAGTACCAATATTTGTTCATTTGTAAAGTATCTCATGGGTATAGAAAACTGTACCTTCCAGGGTATTGTTATCAAAACCCATCTGTATATAAAAGATCTTTATCATTTTATTACCATAGAATAAGTGTTTTGCGAAATTTATCTAAATTCTGTTGCATTATCATCAATAGTATAAAATCTTATACCAATTAACCTGTCCATTTCCATGCTGATTCGCCATTATCCGAACATTTTCTACTGTTGACCCTAAATATGCTATGTACATAATTTGAGTGAAATAAAGTTCTGTTCTGTTGATAAGATTTGTCGGAGGGTTAAAGCTGGATTTTATCGACTATGAGTTGCGATTGATATTTATTTTGGACAGTCGTCAACTCTTAATAAATCAGATCTTAATTAAAGTCATAATTTTCGGTTACTAAGTGTCTTAAAACCAAGTGTTTGAAATTAAAGAAAGTTTTAATAATTTGGAAATTAGAAATATTTTTAAAAAATGATTAGATTTTTGTGAACTTTTGTAAACCAATAGACATAAAGATTAGTTTCTTGATATGATTTTTCCATAGAGTATTTTTAGCTTTACTTTGAAAGGCATACTTTGTAGGGTTATCATATATCCTGTCCTTAGGAGACATTTTTGTTTATTTATACATTTAATTTCATAATTTCATCAATAAAAGCCACATGGCTTCGTATCTCACGCTGAATTGATCGACAGTTCCATATATTTAAACAGTATGACCTAAAGTAAAACCTGTTGACCTAAACGTATTTATATTGGTCTAATCTCCTCTATAGAGATTATAATAGCTCTTTATCTTCAAATCTTCAAATTATTTTTAATTTTAAATAAAGAAGCTTAATCGGTTAATATATAAGCTATGTGAGGGGAAGGGGGTGATGTTTTCATTGTGTCAATTAAAACGCTCAAGTCTCATTAAAAACTAAGCATATCCCAAATGTAAAATCGAATCTCTGGTCCATTACATAAATTTTCTACACGATTTTCCTGTCCCTAATCAGTCATTAGGAACATTTAAATTAAATTGGATTTCAAAATTCCATTAAGGATGAAGAATTTGTGTTTTAAATTGCAGGTTGTTCCACACACTAATCCTGTCCTCCACGGCAACTGTGCTAGCGATGATGGCGGTCTTTGTGTTCCTATTGATGGCGATGTTGTCTCCTGAATGCAAGTGTCCCAGAGGCTTCACAGAGTCACAGTGTAACTTTACAAACATTGTTTGTCTCACACAAACCATGTTTGTTAAAGGGGACATCCGTGACTCCGTCTCTCATTTCCCTTCAACGGAGAAACTTAGCCATCACGAGGCTCCCCCGTCTCCTGATGACGTCACGACAGGACAACGTAAAAACGTCGAGAAGAATATGATGACATCTGATGACGTCACTGTAGGGCAGGGTTTTCAAGGTGAAGAGACGCTGAAGAAATCTGCTGATGACGTCACGGAAATGGATCGTACGGAAGAGAGTTCAGAGAGATTTAAAGACACTAAGAATTCTAAACATGCCATGCTATCTAACGTAAACTTTGTGAAATCAGATCATATCAGTAAAATACACCATGAAGAGAAAGTGGATGGACTCAATTCTCATCTTTTTATGTACAATCTTTTCCCAGTTATCTTAATCATTCTTGCCGCCTTATTGACACTACCATGTTTGTTGTGGAAGTATGAAGCCCTTGGGAACGATATTGGCTTTGTCCTAAACACTTTGACATTCGCCGGAGTAGACGTCACAGATGAAAAGTCACAAATGAGATGCGTGGAACAGCTTGTCCGCGATCTTAAATTCTTCATCAGATGTTTTGAGGATAAATTAAACAAAACTGTACACAGAATGTACGTTCTAAGAGTTATCCTACCTTTAATTGAACTCGTGACCTTGACCTATATTTTGAATGCTAGCGTTCTGACAGTTCTCAATCCATTTACTTCAATCTATACAATATACACCCTCGGACAAGGTAAATTTCCCACAAGTGCCCTGTGTCACTTCCGGATTGTCAACAGGTCTGCTGCAAAGGCGTATACTACGCCCTGTTCTCTTCCTGCTAGCCCGCTACTTCAGCTTTTACTGCCGCTTCTGATGACTTGGCTTCTGTTACTTTTTCTTCATGGACTCTATAGCTACATCAAATACACAAATTCAATCTCCCCGGCAAATCAAAGGAATTTTTACAGAAGAAATGGCTTTAACATGGAGTGGTCGGAATCTCCATCACCAGAACAACTATTTGGAAACGGTGGTTTCCTGTTGTTTACGACGGTAACCAAGTCAGATAGTGCAAATATAATGCCAAAAGTATTGAACAATTTAAGAGAGACAATGAAAGATTCCCCTATCATTGAGTATAATGATTCGTGAAATTTACATTAGACTGGGGTTAAAATGGCAACTTTATTTTGTTTTAGTTTTTACTTTGTGTTGATTCTAAAGAAACCGTTGGTGTGTTGAGTGGCTTAAACGTATGACCGTTTTGTTGATTTGAACGCCAATTTGTCGCATTTATATACCCATGTTAACTAAAGCTTTTGTTGGTCAAGAACAAAATAATGTTTCATTGATATTTCTTATGTATATCTACGTAAGTTCACATATATACGAACAAGTCATGATATTTTCAACTTTACATACATTGTACACTGATGAGATACAATTTTCTAACAATAATTAATCTAAGGATATTAATTTTGCACGCTTTTTTCTAACAATGAAGTATAAATGAATGATCTTGCTTTATCCTACTTATTTTTGTTGTTGGGTTGTCAAGAAGTTGGGCGTGTCGTTGGTTTTCTTTGTTATCACTTCCATTGAATATTTGTTTTACCTTTATCATTTTTTGTCATTTTGATTGTAATATGTGATTAATGTATTTGGTTAATGGTAAACAGTTGTTTCATATCACAAGATTAACATATTTAAAATAATTTGATTCAATGTACATATATTTTATATGAAATGGTATATATTTTCTAATTTATATATTGAAAATAAATATTTTTATGATTGTCAAATAATGTCGTTTTCTATTTTTATCGAGTTTATAAATTATAATGGACAAAAGATTAGGGATCACGAGTTTTTGGTCGAATCTGTTAATCATCAAGCTACTATCATAACAACAATTAAATCATTGTTCAGCAATATTCAATGAAATATCATATTTTTACCATGAATATATTATGATTATTATTGACCCGATCCAACCCAGTGAAACAGAAACAAAGAATTAAGATCGAGAGACAGGACAGACAACTTTGACACACGCATTATTTATCTATTAAAACAAATTCTGATCAACAGATATTTGTAATCAATAAAATATATTACAATTAAACATAAATGACAAAAAATGTAAAACAAAGATAAGAAGGTCTCCAATATCTGGGCATTATGAGGACAAGGCAATACTAAAAACGGTGCGGACGCGCATTATCATCCATTATCTTGACAATAACAGCATGCCGACTTACCGTTGGTCAAAACCGGTATATTTTATTATATTACACTGGGCCGGGCGTTCCCATAGTAACAAGTATCGACTTAGTGTTATCTCCCTTCCCCTTTTTTCGGTTAACCAAAAGCCAAGCGGTAGCACACTTATAGAAGGTAACCAGTTTTCCCTTTGCGCGAACGAAGTGAGCAAATGCTAGCAACGACTTTCTCTCGCCTGGAATCAAAATAATTTACGTGTGTCAAAACTTTTTTTCAGAAATTTAATACAGACAAATATGTCTTCAAAATGGTTTACTCTTTTAGTTTACACCTAAAAAAATTCAATAATTAATGAAAATGTCATTAAATTGAGCATTTTAATATCTCAAAACTGCCTTTCAAATCGTTTCGGGTCCATTAACCCCTCAAGATTCCGGTTTACGGAGTGAAGGAAAAGGTTTTGGTAGTTAGTAAAGGAAGCATTATCGATAAGGCCTTCTTTTTTGTCATAGAACGTTTTCATTTAAATAAGGTTGAGGTGTGGTGTTTATTGAATTTTAAGATAGGCCGTAAACATCAGACAACTACTATGTTAGAATTAAGGCAAGGTAGGTAACTCCTCAGTTAATTTTACGGTATATTCAATACCATTGTAAGTCATAACATAAATCGTTAGCAAATGTACTCACTGGGTTTTGACGTGTATTTTTATATTACTGAGTACTCAAAGAAGAACTGCTACATGTGTTGAAATGTATCTTTTCACAACAAGGCATTGTGATGCATAACATATAAAACAAATTCTTCAAAACTTAACATATTTGTCACATATTTACAGACACGATAAAGCCAATGTCAGACATCCTGTAAACCAGGCGTCTTTATATCTTTCGTTTCACTTCGAATTTCGAAGTAAGCGAAAGAAACAAGCAAAAAAGTGAGCGTGGCTCACTAATACCCCCGACCGTGCATCCCTGACTAACTGAATTATTTTTTACTTTCAATATACTCATTTCTTGCACAGCATTTGACCCCCAAAGAGGAATTGAGAAAAATGACTAATCCAAAAAATGGAACTTCGTAAAAAAAATCCACACACAAAAAAACCCTATCAATTTTAGTTTTGATTTGGCACTGCACCGCTCCTAGTAGGGAAGAAGACACATGCAAAATGTGAAGAGAATCAGATGAAAAGTTTTTCCCCTAATAGGTTGGACAAATGTGATATTGGAAAATGACTATGTTGAAAATATGGAAATTTGTAAAAAAAAATTGAAATATCAATGAAATTTGTTGCAATTTCGCACCGCACCCCTCCTAGTAGGGTAGAAGACGTGCAAAATTTGAAATAAATCGGATGAATAGTTTTCTCGTAATAGGTCGGATAAATCTGATATTGGAAAATGACTAAGTTCAAAACATGGAAATTTGTAAAAATTTCAAATATTAAAGAAATTTGTTGTAACTTCGTAGTGCACCCCTCCTAGTAGGGTAGAAGACATGTGCAAAATTTGAAATAAATTAGATGAATAGTTTTCCCGTAATTGGTCGGACAAATCTGATATTGGAAAATGACTAAGTTCAAAACATGGAAATTTGTAAAAATTTCAAATATTAAAGAATTTTTTTGTAACTTCGCAGTGCACCCCTCCTAGTAGGGTAGAAGACATGAGCAAAATTCGAAATAAATCGGATGAATAGTTTTCCCGTAATAGGTCGGACAAATCTGATATTGGAAAATGACTAAGTTCAAAATATGGAAATTTGTAAAAAATTCAAATGTTAACGAAATGTGCTGTAACTTCGTAGTGCACCCCTCCTAGTAGGGTAGAAGACATGTGCAAAATTTGAAATAAATTGGATGAATAGTTTTCCCGTAATAGGTCGGACAAATCTGATATTGGAAAATGACTAAGTTCAAAATATGGAAATTTTAAAAAATTTAAATGTTAACGAAATGTGCTGTAACTTCGTAGTGCACCCCTCCTAGTAGGGTAGAAGACATGTGCAAAATTTGAAATAAATTGGTTTACAGGATGTTGTTAGAGTGAGATTGAACAAACCTGCAAAGCAATTTGCACGGGATGCACGTGCGTTGTCACAGCAACTGTGAAATTGACATCAAATTCAACGAACGAGCAGAAACAGTATTTTGTAACAGGAGCTTTTTGGACTGAATGACAAACGTGCATTTTATTATCGTTGTTTGTATTAATGTAAACCAGATGTATTACTATTAGACAACAAATACAATAAATGGACAGTGTACAGTTTCCGTGACAGTATTTTCCCATCAGAAACATACATTTCAATTTAGATTATTACAAGGTGTCAAAAAACGCGTTTTACTCTCCTGTAAACCTAACCAAAATAATTACTGAACAAAGACTTTTTAGCAATAACTGTCCGCCACGACAGCAAAGGAGATTTTACGGCCGCTTTAAATCATATCAAATCTAACGTGGTGCGAATGCACGAGGTCAGGAGACCTAACAATCAGGATCTAGGAATGTCCGCATTACTCGGTATTTTGATTTATTTTCGTTAATCCGCAAAGTCCGTCTAGTACCGCTGCACGGTACCAGATTATATACTTTATACCGAGAGAATGACTTTATACCTACCTACCTACCTTATATACTCGCCATTAACACGATGGCATACACTTATATTCGTAAATACCTAGATAAAAGAGTAACTCGCGGACACATGGTTACTTATATTAAATTCTAGACCAACAGCTCCTACAGATAGCCTTACAAAAAAGATGTGTGACCTCTCTCCAAACTGTTATTTGATGCACGATGCCGTGGCTTTGATACTCGATTTATCATCCCTGTAAGAGCTGATTTTGGAGTATGATTCTCAGGAGTTGCTTTGGATGAATGCTCCTTGGGGTGTAGAGTTTGGATGAATGATACTGTGGCTCATCTTCCTACGCAGAGCCTAAAAGGCCAGTTTCCAAACTGTCATTTTATGCCTTGTTGCATAACCTTGAGTTTTCTGTGCTTGTTCTCTAGTCTGTAGGGGCACTATAGCAGCACAGAAAAGTAAAGTCTCTGCAGCAAGGCATAAAATGACAGTTTGGAAACTGGCCTTTTAGGCTCTGCGTAGGAAGATGACTGTGGCTTTGATATTGCATTGATGATGCCGGGGAGTTGATTTTGATGGATGGGGCCTAGGGAGTTTTTCGATGGATGATGCACAAGTGTTAATAGGAATGGATGATGCCCAGGGAGTTGATATGGATTTTAAAGATGCCTAGCGGTTAGAACAATCGAAAAAAAAGTACTTTATTTTATGCCAAGCAGTGAGAGACTGAGTTTTCTCAGTTCTAGAAAAGTGTTCTCGCCACTGAGTGTGATATCACTTTTTCAAGTCAGTGAAAATATCACAGAGGGAATGACGTCATATGTACAATGGTTTGACGTAACTTCTACAATCAACGCGACGTCATCGCCGTCGCTAAGTTACGACCAACAATAGTATGACGTCGCCAGAAAACTCTCGAGTCAAGACCTTTTTGACATAAATTACCACATTTTCGACCACAGAGGCATAAAATAAACAGAATATCTTTTGTTTTGAGTGTGATATCACTTATCTCTCATCTCGTGACGGGGTACAGCCTATATTTTCACTCGTGGCTGCGCCACTCGTGAAAATACTGGCTCTACCCCGTCACTCGATGCGAGTAAGTGATATCACACTCAAAACAAAAGATATCCTCTATTTATCAGACAATAAAGGTATAGTTATATCTCTCATGACCCCATGGCGGGTGGCTCGATATGTTTTACTTGTTTTCTTTTAATCTTGATGTAAATATTTCCACTTTACACTCAGGGGCAAAAGAAAGGATACCATATAAAATGCATGATAGATTAAGCTACGATTGATAGTTACGGCTGAAACAGGGTTAATTCATGTATTCAAGAGCTAACTGAACTAAGTTTTTAATTTCAGAGCTATATATGTTAACGCCTTTGAAATACAAGCCTTTCAAAAAACGCTGTTAAAAAATCTCCTTAACTAGACGAGTTAGGATAGTGAATATGGCCCTTTTTCTTGTTTTTAAACCAAAATACAGGCAAAATGCGTGAACAAATGAACTTCTACAAGGGTTATTTATATTGATAACATCTTAGATTTTATAGATTTTAAAATTTCATAATTATTTTATTCCAATTCCAAAGATCATGACCAAAAATAACATCGAAAAAGCTGTTTTTTGACCCCTCGTGTATTTGAACAGTCATACAATTATAAGTATTATACTTTGATGTTTGAAATTGTGAGTACTATTTCACAACCGATGTGCCTATCACAAGGGCTCGTAGTCGCATTTCATTTACAACAGGATTTTGTTTTGTACTCTTTTGAAAAGTTGGTATCGTTTCTTTTGCCCCTGAGTGTATGTATCGAGGTGAGACTTTAATAAAATATCTGTCTGTCTATATGACGTAACAATTGGACGATGCTATCCGCTCTTCCCCACTCTCCCTCGTAATCACGCGTGTCCATGGTAACCTCTGATCTCGGTTCTATCAATCAACATGACGCTTCCGAAGCCAGGGTTAGGGCCCTTGGAGCATGTCCGTCACTGGTCACAGAAATGGGCAGTCGTTGGGAAACTACATAACAACTCCATCACGCTGCGATCAATGTTCTGCCTCCGACATGCTTGTCGAGTGACCACGTTGACAATCCACGTCAGGTCACGGCGCCCCGTAGCATTTGTGACGTTGACACACACGTCAACCGTCTCTGCCAAGCAACGTGCCATATAGCTCAACCAATACAGTTTGTACAGCTCCTCCAGTCAGCTAATATAAGCGATGGTACCATCAACTTTTATGACAACAGCAAAAAAAAGAATGATAGATCTAGATCTACCGCGCTTCCTGACAAACAATACCAATATTTCTTTGTGGAATGTCAATATCACGTGCTAAGGCTTATATGGGCAGTGCGGCCCGCAATGCATGATCGCACAACTTGACTGTTCATAAGTAACGTTTTATTAAACATGAGTTGTCTGATATTTTTGTTTTGCTCGAACAGTGAAAAAATAACAAGAGAACAAATTTTTAAACTTTATAAATGAGAAAATAAAACTGATACATTAACATAATCAACTGTTTCACCAATAAACAATATTTTTGAATTAGGGAGTGAGTTCTAAACATGGAATAGCCAGTATTTAGCCCTGTTCATGGATAATATATAATCTAAGTTACTTTAACAATATTTTGATTTGAAATTATAAGAATGTTTATACTTCCCTACAAATAAGTTTGGTATCTTAGAAAAGAAATAAAGTTCGCTCTACCCAAATGTGTTTTGTAATAAATTATTGTTTTGCCCTGACCTATTACAACGTGTTAAAGCATTCGGACTGCCGTCCTCGTGCTTTAACTATAATAGTTCAGGGCAAAACTATACTTTATTACAAAACACATTGGGGTAGAGCAAATTTTATTTCTTAAGGATGATGTCCAAGGCGTTAGTATGGATGGATGCCTCCGAAGAATTTGAAATGGATTGATGATGCCCCGAGAGATGCTATGGGTGGATGATGCCCAGGTAGTTGATATGGATGGATGGTGTCCAGAGAGTTGATATGGATCAATGATGCCCAGGTAGTTGATATGGATCAATGATGCCCAGGTAGTTGATATGGATCAATGATGCCCGGTGAGTTGATACGGATGGATGGTGTCCAGAGAGTTAATATGGATCAATGATGCCCGGTGAGTTGATATGGATGGATGGTGTCCAGAGAGTTGATATGGATCAATGATGCCCAGGTAGTTGATATGGATGGATGATGTCCAGACAGTTGATATGGTTCAATGATGCCCGGGGAGTTTATATGGATGGATGATGTCCAGACAGTTGATATGGTTCAATGATGCCCAGGTAGTTGATATGGATGGATGATGTCCAGAGAGTTGATATGGTTCAATGATGCCCAGGTAGTTGATATGGATGGATGATGTCCAGAGAGTTGATATGGATCAATGATGCCCAGGTAGTTGATATGGATGGGTGGTGTCCAGAGAGTTGATATAGATGGATGGTGTCCAGAGAGTTGATATGGATGGGTGGTGTCCAGAGAGTTGATATAGATGGATGGTGTCCAGAGAGTTGATATAGATGGATAGTGTCCAGAGAGTTGATATAGGTGGATGGTGTCCAGAGAGTTGATATGGGTGGATGGTGTCCAGAGAGTTGATATAGATGGATGATGTCCAGAGAGTTGATATGGGTGGATGGTGTCCAGAGAGTTGATATGGGTGGATGGTGTCCAGAGAGTTGATATAGATGGATGGTGTCCAGAGAGTTGATATGGGTGGATCGTTCCCAGGGGTTTGGTAAGATTGAATGATCCCCGAGCAGTTGATATGATATGGATTGGTATGTATATATATTCAGTAAACCTGAGTATATATAAAGCATCGATGAGCTGACTTTTAGTATTCTTAATACATAATGATAATGAAAAATGTGGTTGGATAATCCGAGGGTAGTTGATATGGATATTTATGGTTCCAAATGAGTTATATGGATTACTGATGCCCAGGAAAGTGCGGACGTATGTTTCCTTGGGAGTTAATATTCACAGTTGTTTCTCTAGTTTCAATAGAAACAAGCTCAGCCATTTGTTGGCGAAGATCAGATTAATAATTGTTCTTTGAGGTCTTTATTTATTTCAATTTCCTTCTGACTCGTACAACAAAGGAATTATTCGAGTAATGTCCCTCGGATGCAGGTTATTATCAACATAATCGCCCTGCAAGGCAGGATATTATTATAATGTATCCCTCTTCAAATAATTATTTCGGAACGATGTAATTAATGATTTTGGTTAAAGTCAAAGTGTCACTTTAGGAAAATTATCGCAAATGTAATTTATTAATTCAAATGTAATAACTTATTTATTACGAACATTTTTCTTCCAAGACAATATTCAGTCATAGATTTCAACAATATTGAATAGAAAATAGGTTTTGACAATTGGCAAAACATGTATAACAGAGGAAAGAAAATCCCCATTAACTGGGTATTAAAGGAGCAGTAGCACGTTTTTTGATAACTTTATAATTTTAAATTTTCACTGATAATTGTAAGATAATGCTAAATGTATTACTTTGACAGTGTCAAAAATCTCATTACACACACCAATCATCCATAGTCAGAGGACAAAGTATGAAGATTAAAATAAAATCCATTGGCGGCCATTTTTTTGTGAACACCTTTAATTCATTTTGTGTAAGAAAAAGGAATCGCATGTCTAAACTTAACACTATATATTTGAATTATTACTGCTTTATTTAGTTTAAAGACATTATCTATCAATTGGAACCATTAATTTTCATTTTCCTGACATCACCTTATATTCCCCCTAAAAACGTGCTACCGCCCCTTTAAGAGAACACGACAATAGGAAAAACTGAACTGCAATATATTGTTACATAATAATCTAGTGATGACATGACACGACACGACACTAATGTGATTATATCGTTTCAGCTGGTTTTAACTGAATTTTGTTGCATATAATATAAAAACAACAGACTAGTACTACCCTTTTCAGCTCAATTTCAGCGTCAACTTGTGGATAGATTCCCATGGGATGATAGAATAAAAAACCAGTTGAGTTATACATTAATTACTCCACAGGATACAAAAACATATGCTAATGCTAGACTATGCGTGTTTTGGTCAAATTTTAAAAATAATGTAATTTTACGCTTTCAGTAAAAGAACATCTTAAAAACAAACAACTCAAACATGTCCCTTTGCCACATTGTTCCAATTGGATATATATTTTACCGCTCAAAGAAGACATTTGAATATTTTTGTTTTGACAAGGAAAATGCTTCACTGTTGTCATACATCAGGTTGCCAATTGTTTAACATTTTCAACAGATTTTTGTAAATTTTCACCGCAAATCCTGATACACGAATGTGTTTTGATGTTTTGGTGTTTTATTTGTAATTAATGATTGATAATTAATAATTGTTCTTGACGACTTGCACCTTCGGCGCATTTCGTATCATGGAGCACAAAATGAACACTTGCAGAAACCATCTTATTGTCAAAAACAAGAAAACTTTTGCATTCATAATTATTTTATCAATAGTAGCTACAAATACCTGGGAACTGTTATTGAATTGAATTTTCTGTCTTTCTCCCTGTCTGTAACAAATAGAAACGAACTAAACAAGATAATCACAGGGAGAAAACATTGTATAGACTAGATGAACACAAAAAACAGGCTCGAATTTCAACATTATGCAGTGACCCTTTAAATGAATTGCATGAAGGTTCTGAACTTTTACCATCCGGCCGTCGGTACAAAAGAAAATGATAAAAATGGCAATTGTGCCAATGTCCATTTCATTCTCAATAATCGGTAATTGTTCATTGTCACACTCATTTGTTGATAATTTTCATGCATGTGCTGTATTTATTATGTATACAATTTTGAATTTCATGATCACTTAAATGTACCACAAATTTCCTTAATAAAACAATTATTTTATCCATATCCTTGATATACCACTTGGACATTTTTGTTCAGAATGCATCCACGAAGACTCTCGCTGTGTATCTGTAAGAAGGCGAGCTAGTTGTAAAAGTTTGCTGTCCAACGCTGCCATTTTTGCTCATCTCCCAAATTTCAACGTCGGTGGAGTAGACAATGGAGTATACCAAAAGACCCGGCCAAATGCTCACCTTTAGTGGTTTCATAACATAACTGATTGTTTTTGGTTTCCCAATTTGTCCTCCAACAAATATTTCAACCATTTTGATGAGAAATTTCCCGTGTTCCTTCAATTCAGGGTAAACAAGCATCCCAAAGTTGGGTACCTTGAAGAGGGCTAGATTGTCAACTCTTTCACCAAGTTGAGGCTGTGTTTGAGTATAGATCTTTCTTTTGGTAGACATTTCAAAACAGATGATTGATCGGTGTACTGTGTATTGAATCCAGCATGCCATGTCTCCATCAATAACGAGTGAAATAATCCTTTTTTTGACAGAAAGCCATAGTTCCTTGTTATGCCTCTTCGTGTGATCATGGATGTAGATATAACTAACTTTGTTTTTGAAGTAACGGTAAGCCAATTTTCCATTGTAAATATTCAATTCAAAAGCATGTTTTTGATCAGAAAATTGTGTCATTTTCGAGTTAGGCTTAACTGTTTGTTTAAATATCCCGTCTTGTTGAGACCAGATGAAGTTGTTAGTATTTCTGTCATAGACAGTAGAGAGGACCTTTTTAGTCACAATGATGCCTGTCTTCTCTTTTGTATTGGATTTCATGGACACTTTATAAAGATCCTTTTGTTCTGAGAGTCTTCCGTATCTGTTCGATATCATAAGAAAGGATTCCACCTTTTTTGCTTCAGGACAAGAATCAACAAATTTGTTCAGTTGAGTCATAAGGATATGTGCTTTAACCTTTTCGTACAAGTTCTTGTCCAAGTTACATTTAGTTATGGTCTGACACAAGTCATATAGACGATCGAAAGCTCCATCTCTGTTGTCATCAGGGTTTGATTGTGTACAGAACACCACCAGTCCAGACAGAAACAGAAGGAATGAACCGTTGAAAAGCATCATGCAATGTTATCTGTCACCTCCAAGAGACAGTAGACGTCTGAAGGCAGCAATGAGCAAGCTTCAAATAATTGTTTAAGCTAAACATCTATATTTATTTCTTTTGCGTCATCGATTTTTTGTGTTTCAATTTTCTTTCTCATTCTATGCAAAAGTTAATGTAGTGATGCTAACTAAATAGATACTTATTTTTGCTTTTGTTCATGACAATTACAAGTTTTCTACACCTGCATCCCGAAGGTTTGTTCACTCTCATATTTATCATTTTAAAATTTTGTAAAAGGATGTAGTTCAATGTATAGATAATTCATTAAGCACCTACCGTTTGACCATTACACATTGTATTCCAATCTGCAAAGTGTGTTGTATAACAGACACAAATTGCATTTCTTCATATCTCAATTCGAAAGCATATAGGTACATGGGGATCGACATTTTAGCATTCTCTGCAAGAATGCATTGTTTGCTATGTTATCATGTAAATAATATTTGCATCTACATACGACTCTTGATTGTTACATGGAACTCGAGGACTGTGACGATGATGAATCCATGACAACTACAAAGCTTTGTGGACTCAAACCACTCATAGACAATCTGACACAACATGATTTAGCTGTATTCATTGGCATTACAGCACCATTTGTCAGCTCCTGTAAGCCCTACTGTATTTAATGTTCTAATTGAAAAAATATTTTTCAATGTTATCATGTAAATATTGTGAATTATAATGTTTGGTTTCATGTTGTAATACTCTTCTTCATTATTATGGAGGCAGTAAAGATCATTCATTCATTCATTCATTCATTCATTCATTCATTCATTCATTCATTTGTTCATCCGGATGCATTTCTATATTTGACCTGTTAATAAATAAATTATCTGCTACCAGTTGTAGTGGCTATAATGTATATTATATAAAGTAAGTGTGACATTATATATGAATTTCAAATTTTGAAATCATTTCTTATCTTTTTCTTGAATGGCAGTGGAATTTCTTTTCCTCGTTCGTCCCTATTTTTATTTGTTATTCGAAAACTATGATAATTACAATTGTTAATCTTATTTTTGAAATTATTATCTTAATCACTTGTTTGTATTATACTGAAACAACATGAAATGCAATACTTTCTTTCAAGGAATGTTGACATTGAACAAAGAAGACATAACTACTGTCTTGGCAGCCATAAGTCTACATGAAAATCATTTAATTCAATTAATTTCACATTCCATTATTTTAAAGGGTCGGTTGTAAACACACAACACTGTGTTTGAGTATAGATCTTTCTTTTGGTAGAAAAGCATAACGCAATGTTATCTGTCCCCTCCGAGAGACAGTAGACGTCTGTAGGCAACAATGAACAAATTTCAAATGCTTCTTTAAGTTACACAGTCATAGTACTTTGCTTTGTTTTATCAATTTTCTTATGCGCTCATTTCAAATTCTTTTCCTATTCTATGCAAATGTTAATAGAGTGAAGCTAAGGAATATACTTAAATTTGTATTGTTTCATCATTATTACAACTAATACTTTTTTCAACAAATGCATCCAGAAAGTTTGTTCACTCTTATGTTTAAAGTAGTTTTATCATGTAATTAAAGCTTGTCACAATTTTGTGAGACAATAGGTATAGATAAGACATCATTTATCAGTATATATCATTTCAATCATCTTAACATATTCCAATCTATTTTTCTGCAGATTGTATATATAATATAATAATAAATTGGAATAGAGACCTGTTCTACCCGCAGAATGGTTTCAGTGGAATGTCACACTAAATGTCAGCGCAATACAACCCATGGTTCGCTTTTCCTGCCAATACTCGCAGGTTTCACCACATTGCAAAGTCTCGTTAGGGTTGCAGGTTTTCTCTCTGCAATAATACTAGCAGCTGTGATACAAGTAAAATAGTTTTGAAACCACCCCTTACAAATCAACATTTCACTTCTGCATATCCCAATTCAAAGCAGATAGATACAGATTTACAGGGTTGTGTAGTTTAACATTGTATGCAAGATAACATCGATAAATTATCATGTAAGAAATATTAGCATTTAACTTCAACTACAGATGAAATACTTTTCGGGATGATTTTCACGTTCGAGCTGTTGAATAAATAAACTACTACCAGTGGTAGTCGGGAATATGTTTGGGGTATTTACTGTAGATGTAAGTACCACATTCTATTTGAATTCTAAATTTTGAAATAGTTTCTTATTCTATATCTTTTCTCATTAGTGAATAGCAATGGATTTACTGTTCCTAATTAGTTGGAGTTGCGTTTCTGTTATTCCAACATTGTGCTGAGCATTAAGTTTGTAAATAGAAATGTTTAAGTCAAAACATCGATATTTGTGTAAATGTTTTATTTGAAATAATAATTTTAATCACTTGTTTTGTTTTTATTGGAGCATAATGTCTTTGAATGACACTTAGAAATGAAATAGATGAGGACAGACAAATTGTATGGATTTGACAACTTCATTATTGTGAAACTAACGTTGCTGTTTATTTTTTCCACAATATTGAAGATTCTTTGAATATTTGTCAAAATTTTATTAACAAAAAATTTGCTTTTGCTGATTTTGCGATATTTTTCAGATTGTCACTTATTATTAATACTATTTGAATCTACATTTCATTATGTTAAAGAGGCGGTACATTTTCTTAGGGAAACAAAGGTACCTTACGTAAAGTAAAACCAAATGCAAGGCAATCAATCTTAATCCAAAGAAAGAGCCCATCAAGAACATACAAATTTCGGTAACAAGACTCGAGTTCAAAATCGTATATTTCGGAGATTTTACAAAAACTGTCCGAACCATTGTGAATGAACATGTATAATTTCAACTTTCTCCCAAATTGAAATAAAAACAATCGTCAAAATTATTTTATTTCTATTTTTCTCTATAACCTTATTACATTTGGCCTATTATATATTGTCTTAAATTCCCAAACACTGCCGATGGTTCTTTTAAGCACATTAGCTTTGTAGCGAACTAGATAACGCAGAATAGAATACATTTAATTCCATACACATGCAATGCTGGTGAATTGAATTTAAATACGATATTTATCTTCAGATATGAAAGAAGATGGTTTTAGTGAATCGCAAGCTAAGTAAACCTAGCCTCATTAATACTCGCTATACTCCCATACTGAGTCTACCTTTTGGTTTGTGTAATGAGATTTTTAACACTATAGAAATCATATATTAAGCATTAACTTTGATTATCAGTGAAAAATAAGAAATATAACATTTTCGAAATAAGGTGCTACTAACCCTTTAATGCTAAATGTATTATTTATATAGTCTATCTATTTAGAACTTCACTATCTTTAACAAAGATGTTTTAACTGCCGACATCACTTCGAGGTTTGATCCATTAAACAATATGATATTTTCAATTATGTCATATTTATATTGTAACGTGTTCCTCATTAGGATTACTTATTAGAGAACTTTAAACAATACAACAAGAATCTTACCAATTAGACGAAGTAAGCAGAGTACAAAATCAATACGAAAATATTCTTACAAATTAGACGAAGTTAGTAGATAACTTTAAACAATACAACATGAATCTTACCAATTAGACGAAGTAAGCAGAGAACCAAATCAATAAAAAAATAGTTTTACCTATTACACGAAGTAAGCAGAGTACCAACCAAATCAATACGAAAATATTCTTACCAATTAGACGAAGTTGGTAGAGTACTTTAAACAATACATCAAGAATCTTACCAATTAGACGAAGTAGGCAGAGAACCAAAACAATACAAAGAGATTCTTATCCATAAGAAAACTTAGTAGAGTACTATAAACAACACTACAAAATGTTTATTTATAAGACGAAGTTGGTAGAGTACTATAAACAATACAACAAGATTCTAACTCAGTAAACGAAATAAACAGAGTATTATAAACAATACAACAAGCTTCTTACTCAGTACATGAAGTAAAAAGAGTATACTTCTAATGATACCCCACTTCCGGTCTCGTTGCTATGGTTTCATTTGTTCAAACTGTAGGTGTTTTGACCGATATACCTCTACTTTTCTAATACACCTAACCTTTTTTATACATCTAAACTTATTATATACAACGATATCAGGAATCCGGGACCTTTATGTTGCAGACATACGCCTCGGGGACCCACGATTCAAACAGGAGGTGTATTGTATCTTGTGTGTTTTTTTGTTGCTGTGATATCAACGTGTCTGATCAGTCGTTTTATACAGTTTTCATGCACGTGCAGAACATGCTAGAGCGGAAAATGTCACTTTCACGTCCGTTACGTTTTTTCCCTGAAGTGATCAAGTGTTCCCGGTATTTTGTATGGACTATGCTGTGTTTGGGATGTGCAATACGAATTGGCATGTTTTCATACTAACAATTTCACTTTAAAAAAAAAACAAATGGAAAAAAAGTTGGTATCGTTTCTTTTGGACACTAGTTTATAATTCAGAGCTGTACAAATAAAACATACATATATACATATGCATATGTTAATGAACATCAAGTGACGTATGTCAATTGTGTTAGAGATCGATAAGATCTTAATGTTCTTCTGCTTCATCAGACTTTTGAATTATTCGAGTAATGTATTTCGTATGCAGGTTAGCACGAACATAATCACCATGCAAGGGAGGAATTATAGTGGCATATCCCTCTTCAACTATCTTTATTTCAGCAAATGATAAATGTTTTCTAACTATCACTTTTCAATAATGGTCGGAAATAAGCACTGTTAAATCTTTAAATGCTTTTGCGACATGCCGTCTCAAACCTGTATAGATTACAAATCCAAACATTTTTACCACTGTGACACAGCGGATGAGCTGTTGAAGCGGTTACGTCAGGATGGAAGGGTGCTTTGATATTTTACGGTCGCTTTTGTAAAAATGTGCTTTTGCGTAATCAGTCAAATTGATTTGCATTAGTGAGCTGCAGACAAGCATCTTTTTTCTGATTCAAAGGCCACATGAGTAGGAAATGCCTTGTGAGACTTAGTAAAAGCAGAAGACAGGGTCATATTTCCCGTCCATCGAAAGTCCAGCCATTTTTATGAGGGTCGGTTTCTCCTAAAAATCATTCTTTTTAAATCGTGTAAGTTCTATTCTCTTGTTGGTATGTACAAAGAAGAGCACTCCATTATTTACAAAGATGTTTTGAACTGTTTCCGGTACGGACATTCATTTTAATCTACGACACGAAGACCCAACATAATGGCACTCACTCAACATGCCTTCAAATACGTAAAACAAATGTTTTAATTTCATTCCTTCAAGTGTAAGCGCTAATGCCTCGGGTCTTTGTGTCAGTTCAGCTATTTTGTGTTTTGATTTTCCGTACTCGTACAGATATACCTTTTGGCTTAGAAATGAACCAATTTTAACGCAAAAGGTAGGAAGCTCTTGTTTTGCAGGTAACACACTTGTTCCAAGAGTTTAAAAAGTTCCTGTTTTTCTGCATCCTAGAGAGAAACTGTAAAACCGGTAACTGACAGTATCTTCGATGATTACAGTAGACAACTGTACTCCATAAATAAGCTTACGAGATTTAGGGTCTATTTAAATGGATATAAATCTAACCGCGTCTTCGAGGTTCGAAATGTTCAGGATTTCTTTTGGTAAATGTCGCAAGGCAGAGCACATAAGAGTTAAGGAGTTCACGAAAAACCCTGTTTTTGTTTGATGATCAAAATCAAGCATATCAATTTGCCCTCCGATCTCCACACGGACTTGATAATTAACATTGGCATGTTCTGCGCTCACGAAGATCAGTTGTCGATATGATTCATCAACATTCTTATTCATCGCTATTAATCGATTTTCAGGTATATTCAACTCTTCAGGTGTCGCTGTTGTTGTTCGATCTACCTTTACTTTCGTCTCCAAATGTGTTGTTTTCCTTCCAAATTCAACTCGTGTGGATCTGTTCACTGACCTTGGTTTATGTAAAGGTGTTTCCTGCCTGTTTCTGAAGCGGATTGATCTGTATGTTACCAGTTCAGGTATTGGGGCAAGATGGATTAAATGTGAGACCAGTTCACGAGGATGCGACATTTTTGTTTTGGAATTCAACAGAACACAGGTAAAGTTCCTCTTCTGTACCATCACAGAGGTACAATCTTGTATCATGGTGCACCATGTGATACATTCGCCAATACTTCTCACATTGCCTGACCGAAAGGCATATGCTCTGTACATGGTCTGGAGGTCTTCACTGGACTTTGGATCTGACCATGTCATGGATGAAAATGACCATACGTTTCCTATCATCTAGTACATGAGTGAGCAATATACAAACCATTCCATGGTTAAGCGACGATTTGAAACTGTTTCAAGTTCTCATAAAATTATATCTAGTCTTGGAAGATGAAGAATGAAGACGAATGAAGTCGAATGAAGACGAATGAAGCCGAATGAAGACGAATTCTTTTTCTCCTCTATGAATCCCTGTCCTTGATGAGGAGTTCAAGATCTGCAAGACCTTCAAATCAGATCATGATAATTAATGCATATTTCTCTATCTGGGAGGTATTTATTTCAGTTGTGGATTGAAATACAGTCAAACTGTCATTATATGGTAAACAAATCTCTCAACTACTTACATTGGCTACCAGAGCTACTGTCACATCTAAGATCAAAGGACAACTAATGAGTTGAACAGGTCAGGTCAATTAGATACACTAAATAATGTAAATTTACGGAATATGATATTTCCCTTTATGGTCATCTATATATCAAATAAAAAGATAATCAAATAATATTGACGCATCAAGACAGCCATAACAATGATAAAACGATTCCCTTAAACAACATTGTTTAATGCAACGAAGATCTGAATGATGCTAAAGTATTGTATGCTAATAAATTCATCTTCAGACTTGCGACTTGAGACTTACATCGTCCCGAAATGAGATACTGAGTTAATTCTCTAATTAAAACGATCCGTGAGTCAGAAGAAATGTACCACATCCTGTCGCAGGGTACGAACGTTACGCTAACTCCACTAATCTGTACCCTGGGCTCAGAAGCTAGATTCGCCCGTGTGGCCCGACTTGGCATATAGCCAGTCAAATCATTTTCTCTTTGAAATTGTATCGAGAAGGTCGCGAGAAAAAGATTTTCAATGTCGCTACTTTCAAATAAAGAAGTTGTTGTAATTTGCCTTTGTCTTCCTTAAAATATGACTGTGCTTGAGCCTCTCCGATTTTGGAAATCGCGTTGTATTTTGAGACGTTTTAGCCTCTAAAGATAACACGTTTATTCCTTAAGAAAGAATTATAATGTCTACAAAACGTTATTACAGCACCCTGGTTGTATTCATGATAAGTGTGCACCTACATGTATGGTCAAATAAATATCTAATTCAAATAGATGTATTATGGTTAAGTACATGTAGGCTATGAGATCGAAACTTAATGAGAGGTAGGTAAGTACGTGAAATTTAGGGCGATGGTTGGGCCAAAGATGACCGAAACTTAATGAGACAAGGGCTTAAAAGTTATCTCCCTTATATTTTTGACTGCATGCGGTAAGTTAGACGTCCTCGTCTCTATCCGATTTGAATGATCCTAAGTTCTCTATATTCATTACCAAGTTAGTGCGTTTATTTTTATAACCTCTAAGTGGGTTTTCTTATTAAATTTGATTTCTTCAATGGCTGGAGATGTAATATTGTAAATCTTAAAACAGATTGAATTGTGTAAACCCCAAATAAATTACATTTCAACCTTAAGTTGAACCTTCGGCCAACATAAAGTTAAGTTAACTAAAAATACTTCCGGTTCGAGGCTACATGGCGTAAGACGTGTTGTAGCTGAGCTCCACTAAATCCACCGCAATCCTATGACAATGGCCCAAAACACAAGGCAACAAGTTAAAAATGTCACTGGGGAAAACAAAGGAGCGTCAAAAAATAAAAGTATGGACGAATTTCTGACAAATAAAGACAACCATGACAAAATAGTCGAAGAATCCATGACCACGCCGCCCGGCAATGAAGACATGAAAAATTTCATCGAGTCCCGAGTCAAATCTCAGGCGGACAGCATTACAACGGCTATACAGGTAGACATTAAAGTTTTGAGTACAAAAATAGATGATGTCATTAAATCTGTGGACTTTAATAGAGAAGACATACAAATAAACAAGACAGAAATTGAAAAACTCAAAACTGAACTCGTGGAGGCCAAACGTGAAACCGAAAAGAAAATGCTGACTATGGAAATGTACGTACGAAAGAATAACTTGCTGGTTTACGGCGTACCGGACATCGAAGACGCTGATAATGCCATCAAAACTCTGTTCATCTTCTGACATAGTTTTGGATAATATCCATAGGCTACCTCGACTCAGTACTACTGAAAGAACCAAGAATCAACCTAAACCAATCATTGTGAAATTCGTCAGGCAGATATAGACCGACAAAATGTTCTCAACGCTACTTACAGATCAAAGAAGAAATTGAGAGATATGAAGATATCGGTGAGAACGGACTTGCCCGTTATCTTGAAGAAATACAGAGGAAAACTAGCGGCGAAAGCTTTCGAGATCAGGAGGGATTTCAAATATCACACAAGGATCTTTGAACGAGGGATCGACATTGTACTGCAGTACAGAAAAACCGTGGACGCAGAGTGGAAAAGGATAGACTTGGAGGAAGAAAATCAAGTTAAGAGATGTTTTCTTTTATAAACTCACTCCTTTCATATAACACGTGCGTGTTATTATTTGAAAACAATAATATGTACATCTTTGAACTCCCAACAATGCCAATGTGACGCTCGACAAGAAAGCCTGTGTAAGGAGTTTACCGGTTTGTGTCATACTGTTTCCGGTTACGGAAAACAAGACTGTGTTTTTGTTAATTACGAGTTTTTTACATACTTGAAAGATTACGATTTCAAAAGACTCTAAACCAGGTAATAGTTTACTTTCTTCTTCCAATAGCGGAAAACATTTTGACATTGTGTTTTGTTTATATACTAGTATGGAATATAACAGGAAAGATAAAACTCTTCCATCACATATGTAATCCCATTTTATAAGTTTGTTCTGGGTTTGCAAAACTGTCTATAATTGAAATGTTTAACGTAGTTATTAGAACAAAAGTTCTAACAATGTATGTGACCTGTTTTGTTGACTTTATGCTCTAATTGTTTCATCTGATGGAACAGTACTGAAAGTTGATAAAGTATTCCTTATACAACATTACATGTGGTAATCCTATTATCTACATGTGTGAAACCTGCCATACAGTATAATTATTTAAGGGTTACAGCTGGTTCTAGCTACTATATCAAACTGTGTAATTGTTAATTTTACAAGGCCTATTTTCTCTTCTTTTTTTTAATTGACTAGGTGGTTTGTAACACCAAACTCACAAGGGAGTCGTTGCAGCAATATGCAACTGTTTTTTGTTTTTGTTTTTTTCTTCTTTTTTTTCTTCTTTTTTATGGTTCAACCATTGCAAAAAACGTTCCCATCTCCTGTTATATAAAATCCACATGTCATATCTTTGTAAGTATTTTTTCCCCATATGCCTTTCTTTATATCTTAGTGCCATTTATATTCCCTTTCCCCTTATATTTTAAATTATTAGATTCACTTTAGATGGCTGTCTCAGCAAATTGTAGAGGATTAGCAGACAGAAATAAGAGAAAAGAAGTCATGGATATCTACAGAAAAAAAATAATCAATTATTTGCCTTCAAGATATACACTTGGCTAAAGATAATACTAATATAATGAGAAATGAATGGGGATTACAAAGTATAATAGCACCTTTCAGGTCAAGTGCTAGGGGAGTGGCCATGCTCTTTTAAAAGATATAGTCCTTACTATACACAAAACCATAGAAGATGAAAATGGTAATTATATAATTGCTGACATCACTGTAGACGGTAAAAGATTTACATTAACCAATATTTATGGCCCAAACAACGATGATCCTAATTTTTACATAAAGCTATTTGAAGACATATTTTCATTAGAAAATGACTCCTTAGTCATAGTTGGTGACTGGAATCTAGTGTTAGACCCCACAGTTGACTTAAAAAATTACAAACATATAAATAATCCAAAATCCAGAGAAACCATCTTAGAAAAAATAGAACAGTATGATCTTATTGATGTTTGGAGGGACTTAAATAAATCCTCTCGAAAATATACCTGGTGGAAAAAGAACCCAAGACAGCAAGCAAGATTAGACTTTATTTTATTATCACAGGATATGTACCATATAAGCTTAGACACTGATATCCTACCTGGTTATACGACTGATCACTCTGCAGTATCTCTAACTTTTTCTAATACTATTTATCAGGAAAGAGGAAATGGGTACTGGAAATTTAATACCTCTTTACTGCTCCACCCTGATTATGGAAATTTGGTGAAATCTATTTTACGTGATTCAAAAATAACAGATAACTATACTGATTCTGACTGTAGTGATATTAAACTGAAAATTGATACTTTATTTCTAGAGACATTCTTAGTGAAGGTACGAGGAAAATCAATATCTTTCTCATCATTTCTTTAAAAAAAAAACAACGACAAACCTGCTGAACTTGAAATTAAAATAAAAGATTGTGAAGATACAATTAGGAAAATTTTCTGAACTTTCGAAACATCAAATGGAATTACAAAAATTAAAGGAAGAAGAAATAAGAGGAAAACAAATCAAAACTAGAATATTATGGTATGAAGAAGGTGAAAACCCTACTAAATATTTTTGCAATTTGGAAAATAGAAATTTTGTAAGCAAATCAATTAATAAAATTATTTCAGATAATGATAAAGAAATTATTGAAAGTTATTCTATTTCTGGAGGAAGAGGTTGGTTTACAAAATGTTGTTACCCCTACTTTAAATGATGATTTGAGAGACATACTAGAAAAAGATATCAGCATTGAAGAGATAACAGATGCAGTTAGAAATATGAAAAATAACAAAAGCCCGGGTATTGATGGCTTTCCTTTTGATTTTTTCAAATTCTTTTGGAAAGACTTGAAAATTTAGATTTTCCGATTTATAAAAAATGTATCAGCAAATAGAAAATTGTCTTTGACAGTAAAAAGGGGGGTAATAACCTGTATCCCTAAACCAAATAAAGATAGATCTTTCCTAAAAAATGGAGGCCAATAACCCTTTTGAATGCCCTTTATAAGATAATTAGCAATTGTATAACTAACCGTTTGAAGAAAACACTAGATTCTCTTATCCACGGAAATCAAACAGGATTTATCCCAGGTAGAACAATCAGTGAAAATACAAGAATGCTCTATGATGTTATGTTTGAAGCAAAAATAAGAAATATTCCAGGTTTACTGATTTTAATTGACTTTGAAAAAGCCTTCGATACAGTTTCCAAAAAATTCACTGACTTGGTACTAAAGAAATTTGGATTTGGCCCTCACATAAGAAGCTGGATAGACCTCTTAACTTTTGATACAACATCTTGTGTAATTCAAAATGGCCATTTATCAGATTTTTTTGTAAATGAAAGAGGATGTAGACAAGGAGACCCCCTTTCCCCTTACCTATTTCTCTTTGTAGCTGAAATCCTAGGTTGTATGATACGAGCAAATAAAGACATAAAAGGAATTGTGATAGATGATAATGAATATAAGCTTGGACAAAATGCTGATGATACAGAATTACTGCTTGATGGATCTGAAGAGAGTCTATATGCTGCTATCTCTACATTAAAGGGGCAGTAGCACGTTTTTTGATAATTTTTTAATTTGAATTTCTCACTGATAATTGTAAGTGAATGCTAAATGTATTATTTTGACAGTGTCAAAAATCTCATTACACAAGTCAATCATCCATAGTCAGAGGACAAAGAATGAAGATTCACATAAAATCCATTGGCGGTCATTTTTTTGTGAACACCTTTAATTAATTTTTTGTAAGAAAAGGAATCGCATGGCTAAACTTAACGTTATATATTGGAATTATTACTGCTCCATTTAGTTTAAATACATTGTCTTTCAATTAAAATCACTAATTTTCATTTTCCTTACATCATCCTATATTCCCCATAAAAACGTGCTACTGCCCCTTTAAATAGATTTTACAAAATGTCAGGACTTAAGATTAATACAGACACGACTAAAGCAATTTGGATAGGCTTAAAAGCAAATAGTCATGAAAAATTATGTAAGGATATAAAGATAGAATGGCAAAGTGGGGAATTTGAAAAATTGGGTATCAAATTTACTCCAACACTCTGTGACTTATGGGTAATTAATACTAGGAAAAGGCTAGAAGAAATTAATAGATTATTAGCCAATTGGAGAAAAAGGCATCTGACTTTAATAGGAAAGATTACAGTTATTAAGACTTTAGCAGTTTCGAAATTAGTCCATATATTTAGCGCATTACCTAATCCCCCAGATTCCTTCATCATATTTTTTAATTTTATTTGGAATGACAAAAATGATAAGATAAAAAGGGTTACTATGAAAAGATTGAAAAAAGAAGGTGGTCTAAGGATTATTGATATAAAAACATTTATTGAAACTTTAAAATCATCCACTTTGAGACTTTACTGTAAAAAAGAGTCTGTAATTAATCCTTGCAAAATACCCTTTAACGATATATTCAAATTTTGGGCTTATGGTATAGAAGTTTTTAATATTAATAATCCATACTGGCTTGATGTTCTTAAGGCATGGAGTAGATATTGTAAGAAGAATGAAATAGATAATGATAATATTGATGATATATCCTAGCTCAGCCCCTTTGGTTTAATCACAATTTTAAAATTACCCACCATTTAATAAAACATTGGGCTGACAGAGGAATATTATCAATTAAAGACTTATGTGACATATCAGGTTTTATGCCATTTGAAACACTTAAATCTATGTATGGCATCAGAGGAACAGTGTTAGATTACAATTATGTTATTAATTTATTGCCAAAGTCATGAATACAAACTATAAATAATAAAATTATGATACCCATTAATAACATTAATATTACTTCCTGTAACAAAAGCCTTATTTCACTTTCAAAAGGATCTAGAATATTTTATGATAAACTAATGTCTGATGACAGACAACTTAAAATATGTTTGAAATGGGAAAACCTTTTTGACTGTGACATAGAATGTCATAAGATTTTTGACATTTATGGTTTTATGGATGTCAAAGCTTTTAAAAATGAAACTGATGGATAATGACACTTGCAGCTTTTGTAATGAAACACAGGAATCCATATGCCATGTTTATTGGGATTGTAATGAAACCAAGATATTTTGGAATGATGTTGAGAATTGGCTAAATACCTATCCCAAGCTGGAAATTAAAATAACAAAATATTTGGTTTGGTTTGGTAGTTTATATTTAAAAAAAAATACTAAACCAAATTATTTTCTCAGCAAAAAGGCATATTCATATATGCAATATCAAAAATAGTATTCCAAAACTTGGCAACTTTTTGAAAACATTAAAATTGATTTACCAGGCTGAAAAATTTATTGCTAAAAGAAATAATAATGAACAAAAATGTGAAAACAAATGGTTTCCTTTCATCCCATACCTTTGACTTAACATGCAATTTTATATATATATATAATTTTTTTTTGACTTTTCATAGATATGTTTTTGTTATGTCATCATGCCTCCTTTGTCGTGTCGCTGTTATGACATGGTTTGTGTAAACATGTAACTGGGAACGAATAAATTTTTTTTAAAAAACCAAAAAAACTAAAAATGCTTAGTACTTAATATGATATTTGTTCTCAAAACATTACAAGGTTTATAGCACAGAAAGCGAAATTAGACCTGATAACCGTTGAATGTACCATGTACCATACAATCGTAACAACAAAACAACTTTTCAACCAACAGATGGTAAAGAGCCATTCTCTCCCCACAGAGGCAACTCAGTCATACCCCAGTTAGCTAATTCAGGTATGACTGAGTTGCCTCTGTGGGGAGAGAATGGGTAAGAGCAAACTCAACCTAATAAAAATCAGTTAATTATCACTCGTACTTCTGCCTAGCTTCGGATCTGAATACTTATTCAAAGATGTTTTATCAGTTGACACGATTTGTTATGAATTTAATATCCACTGTGCTTTCGTTGAAGTAGAATATATTTTATGTGCGCTTTACTTGTTCGCAATGCTCAGGTGAAATGAACTGGGTTTCAAGAGTATTTCACTTATATCACGGCTATTAGTATTATTGCAGGGAGAAATCCCACAACGCTATTGCGGCTATGCATTGCGGTGAAACCTGCGAGATTCGACTACAACCATGAGTGGCACAGCGCTGAAGTTCAGTGGAGTATTGCACCCAAAATTACTGCGTTTAGATGTTCTCATAGATTTACTCAATTTCATTGTATGTTGCAAACTTGAATGACGGTATGCACACTTTTTTAAAAGCTATTAGGTATGAAAGGCAACTTTGTGCATTGCATATTATTATGTTTATCTGTCACGAGAGATCACATCCTCTATAACCGAATTTAAGCATATTTAAAGTTGTTTTCAGTGACGATTTTGGTAATAACGATGCAGTCTCATTTGTTAGTTATACTTTCTGCCATTCGTTTGGGTTTTGTTTGTTTTACTTTGTAAAAAAGACATTGTCTCTGTGTAAAGATGAAAAAATCCCAGTTGTATTGGAAATAAACAATTAATTAAGAGGCACTGAAACACAAAACTATTATGTGTATTATGTTTTTTCTTATTATGTAGTTGTTTATGAAACCATTATTTAGAATGTAAAATAGGGTAAAACATGTCGTTAATGTCGCTATCCGTATGCGTATCCGTAGAATGGGGTGTAAGAAATCAAAAGAAACTACATGAGGCCATAGTTGTGGGAACACCTTTGAATAATTTTTACGAAGAATGTTTTGCTAATTTAAACGAATTTGGAACATTTTATTTAGGGATCCTTACATTGATTAGAATCAGTTGTCTTAGCGTAAGCTTAGTCTAAACTAGTCTACAGTGGGTCTACACTCAGTTAACAGGCTGTCTACACCCAGTCTAAACTAGTCTAAATCAAATCTACGCTCATTTTACTCCAAGTCTCCACCCTGTCTACACCTCGTCTACACAAGTCTAGATCCAGTCTACATCCATTATACACCTCGTCTACAGGAAGATCCCGTCTACACCAAGTCTACACTTCGTGTACACAAGTCTCCTTAATGTGTACACAAAGTCTACTTAAAGTGTAGACCAAGTCTAAACCCCGTGTACACAAGTCTACTTAAAGTGTACACAAAGTCTACTTAATGTTCACACAAAGTCTACTTAAAGTGTACACCAAGTCTACACCCCGTGTACACAAAGTCTATATAGCTACTTAAAGTGTACACCAAGTCTACACCCCGTGTACAAAAAGTCTACTTAAAATGTACACCAAGGCTACACCCCGTGTACACAAAGTCTACTTGAAGTGCACAGCAAGTGTACACCCCGTGTACACAAAGTCTACTCAAAGTGTACACAAAGTCTACACCTCGTGTACACAAAGTCTACTTAAAGTGTACACCAAGTCTACACCCCGTGTACACAAAGTCAACTTAAAATGTACACCAAGTCTACACCAGGTGTACACAAAGTCTACTTAAAGTGTACACCAAGTCTACACCGAATCTGCACCTAGTCTACAACCAAATCTACACCAAGTCTACACCAAGTCTACAACCGGTCAAACCAGGGCCTTACCCATTGTACCCAGTCATATCAAGTTAATATCTACTCTAGTCCAACCTTTCTTAGATATACAATAAATAAGAACATTGGTACACAAAACCACTCTACACAAAGTATAAACCCTTCTAATACAAATCTACATGCAATCTGCAGTCTAAGCACAGCATTCAATACAATATTTCTACGCTCAATCTATTTCCAAAATACACCGAATCTACATTCAATCTACTTTCAGTCTTAGCCTAGTTTACGTCTACATTCAATCTACAATTAGTATATTCCAAGTCTATATTCATTCTATAAAAGTTCGCCTGTAGAGCAGGTTAACATTCTATTTATACCCAGTCTCAACCATTAATTTACATCAAGTCTATTTCCTGTCAATCTACAAGTCATTTTACCCTCTCTACACATTGTCAACACTTAACCTACACCACTAAATTTACACTTGTTTATTCCAAGTCTATACTTATAACGCTCTCAATGTTCTACACAATAATTCTGATGAAATTTAAACTTGCTTCCAGAATATGGAATATTTTGCTTCTGATGATGTCATATGATTCCAAACATGCTTATTCTACGTATGTCCTGTTAGAACTCTGCAATGATTGGTGAAAAGGACAACGCAGACGACACGCGCCCATGTGACGTCACACGAACAGACGACATTTCTTAACTTTCAGTAAACACTTGCCGACTCTCGGCCAGAAGAAAGAGGACATTTCGTACAGGTTATGTAAGTATTGAGTTAACATTACACTTATATCAACTTTAAATGACTTCTGGGAGCTCAGAGAAGTTTTAAGCGACCATTTCCTTACATGGAGATTTATCCATATATACCAGCATGTGTCTCTGACCTACTTTAAAGCATCGTTCTCCCATAGTAACATGGTGTTTGTTTAGGTCACGGAATGCTCTCAGGATAAAGAAGGTTCGTATGTGTATAGTTTGTGAATGAGGAGTTGTATATATAGGGAAAGTATTAGAGTTTGGAATTTGTAAACAGGTGGTTCAATTTACGAGGCTTGATATCTTTTAGAGAGAAATGTATGGATGTCAAGTTTCATTACATCTTATAGATTGGAATAAGGTGTCTCATCTGCATATACTTCATGGATGATAAAATATTTTTCATGAGACATGTGATTCTTCTTTTCATTTGCAAAGAACGAAGTCATTAATGTCAGAAGTAATATTTTTAAACCGTTTTAAGGTGATCAAGGTAATGAATGATCACAGACCGAAAAATAATGTGTATAATGTCTTTTGGAGGTTGAAACAAGTAAGGAATAAAAAGAAACATTGAACGCAAGTTGTTTTTCAATCAAGGTGTGATTTAAGCTTTAATGTAATAAGCTTTTCAAATTTCATTATACAATTCTTTTTGAACGTATAATTACGTCTTACAGACAAAACCCGTTATAACATTCATATTAATTGTTGACTTTTGGTTCTTTTGTTCATCTCAATTTCTGTAATAAAGTTGAAATAATTGCCTCTCAAAAGTAAGTATAACGATGAGAAAATATATGTTATTCTATAATAGATTGTACTTATGGATTACAGTATCCAATTAAGTAAAAAGAATATCTAACAGTTGTAGTTATTCATAATTCTCGGATTTGTTAAAGTAATTATTAAACACATCACAAAATGAGACTGAAATGAATTTCATCCTTTTACATTATCTTCTGAGTATATTATAAAAAGGATTTTGTAAATTTATTGGTTGTTTTCATACAGGAGTCAGTTAAGCGATATTAAACTTAAGAATGAAATTTTTAAAAAGTTTTCGTGACAACATTTTCGGGGGCCAGTATGTAAATTTATACCCGTTATGCGAAGAATGTGATGAGTTATCTCTAACTGTGTTTATAAAAAGAGAAAGGGCTTAGATTTACTGCCTAATGTTATTTGTGTTATCAAAGATAACCGGGTTTACGGGTCTTGTTTGTGAGAGGTTATCAGACACAGGTTGTCAACAACGTCAGATTAAACCTATTCCCCGAGAACAAAAGAACCTTTCCCTGTTATATTTTCTTATATTTTATGTTTTATACTTATATTTTATTCATACTTTTCCTTATATATGATATTCATTAAAGCCTCGGTCAATTTTAACAAAGACATAAGTTTGCAATTTGACAAGGATCTTTCGCAATGTTGTTTTCGGAAAGTGTCCATGATGGTTTGGTGGAGCTTTAGTTTCTCACGGTGGCTGCGACCGATTCTTGAAAATGGAAACTCGACCCCTGTCAGCTAAGAGTCCCTCCCCCCTTCCCCTATATCCCCCTAAACCTCCCTTGTCCGGATGTCTTGTACGCAATGACATTCCATCTCACTTCCAGGAGGATGTTCCGTAACTTCTTGAATATGACATGAATAGGATATCTGAGGAACTTTCTAAATTAGGCCATTTAATTAGTTAAACATTGACTTTGTGGAGATATTATTTATCTGAAAAGTGACTTACACAAGTATCATTAGAAATATGGAAATAACCATTTTCTTTTTACATTTACATGTAAGCATCTCGTTGAGTGTGTTATCTTCCATTTCTGGTATTCTGTTGTCGAACAGTTTCCGATAAAGCTTTAATGATTACTTAGATGCTGTTGAATATAACTACAACATCTTAATCGCTGGTACGTCTCTTTTACGTAGAGATCTATGAAAGAAACAATATGTTATTTCGATGTTACTGACATGAATTAAACAGCAACAATAACTTATATCACACTAGTCTGTCATCCAGACCCTAAAGCAAAATATTCAATTGACGACAAACATAGTCTAGAAAATTATAGCAAGTCTAGATGCCTTAGCTTTAGGAAATCAAGGCATTGCTTGGGCTCCTTGTTGTTTTACTATTTGTAATTTTAGTAAAATGTTGTTGATAATGGAAAAACTTATTTCTGAGACTAAATGTTAGTCTAATATCACACTAACAATAGGTATGAATTTCCGGTAGAAAAAAGTGTCCGGATTTAGGAAGAGATGTACTTGAAATGTTATGACTTTCGTTCATATCCACGCAGAGTTCTGACTGTAACTTAGCTATCCCCACCTAACAAAAGTCAATATTTCAGAAGCAAAGACTTTACCCTTTCAACATATTCTTTCCGAAATTAACTGATTTGCCATTCTAATTCATTAAACACCATAACCCTCTATACTTCAAGTACGTATCTAAGCAGGAACTTCTTAAATGCGCATTTGATATAAAACCTTGCTGTTTCCGAAACTTATACATTATTACGTCTTATTGCAAGTCTTTATTAAAGCTCTTACACACTATTTAAATACATTGTACTTTATGCTAAAACGCAATCAAGTCTAGATTAACGAAGCAATGTGTACACCATTCCAAACATTATTTCAGTTTACATGAAGCAAAGAAAAGATTTTGGACACCTTTTATAAATACTACTTGTCCTTATTCTAAATTAGATATATTAGAAAAGGCAGCCTTAACTGCAAATTTAGATTTAAAGAGACAATGTGACGGGCGCCTTGTCATTTATTCATTTTGCTTCTTATTCAACGAAAACACGTTGACTTTTCTACGAATGTCGGAATTTGCCAGGGACCTGTTACCGGTCCTTATTAAAACCGCTTATCACTCCATAAATACTAGTTGATAATCTCCAAAAAAACACAAGTGTCGATATTAGTAAGTAAATATATGATTCACCCAATTACCATATCTGATAATGTTCCTCGATCCCTTTTGATAAAAACACTTTCAATTGATAACAGCTCTTAGAAAAAACAAATCAAGGTTCAGAGTGTAATGTTTTGTTCAAAAACTATTTTAGAGAACGACGATAAAGTCTAACTGTTTTATTCTTGATGGATAGATGAGTGAATGTCAACTAACTTGGACCTACATCCGTTCTAGCTGACCTTCGACCTTTGCATATTTAAAAATATAAAGTTTTCTGTATGTAAGATTAAGCATATGATAACTTGACTTTACAACCATGCCGTGTTCTCAATTCTCAACACCTTATGACATCAGTGACGATTACTGAAGGTAATCGGTGAACAAGTAGCCTACATAATTTCAGGGGGCCAATTTCAGACTGATATTGAGGTTCTAGTTGGTTGACCTTATCCTGTACGAATATCATCGAGCAAATTGTAGCAATTATGGACTTTGGCTTTTACAAATCGGGATATATAAATTTCAAGTAACAACGGATCGCATATCAAAACAGCTTGACAAAAGGTAGGAAAATGTTTACTTTGGATACTCGATGCCAGATGATTGAATTTTTAATCAGAATCTATAGTAAGAATAATCTTAATAGGTTAGAAATGTAAGAAATTGTAATATAAACGTTTGTTAGAAACTGTGGAATTGAAATATGAAACAAATGTCTCTCTCAGTTCAGCTCAATTGCCTTTATTAAATGGATAGATTATATCTAGCAACGCATTCGATCTTATTAGACGGGAAAATGTACATATGTTTTACATAAACAGGTGTGAATGAAAATCTGACTTTTACATTATACAGCTTAGTAAAGGTATGATACAGTCCACTGTATTCAAGTAAATTACGGAACTTTAGTAACAATAATCAGGACAGTCGAATCAAATGACTGTTTCCTCTCGGTTAATTCATGTATGTCTTGATTGCTTTGATTTATTAATTCCACGAAAATGAGATATGGAAACTTCGGATGAAACAATTCCGGGTCGTTGTGATTTGCGCTTATGTGTAGTTACGAACACTATGACACAGACAATGTTTCCCATATGGGTAATAACATGTTTTGGTTGTCAAAGCCTTATATTATATCATAAACGTCAAATGTTTGATTAGTAAGATTAAGGTTATTGCAAATATGAAATCTTTTATATCTTTTATGCTTAACATGTAGGTAACAATGAATCAAATTCTGAAGCTATAGCAGCGTATCAGTGGTCATATGATGTAAGATATATAACTGATGTTGCTTATCAATCATCCAGAAATGCAAATAGGACGTGCAAGCGTTTACATTCCTAGGATACCATTTGCTTAATTAACGTCTGGTATAAGTAGATCAATTGGTAGAAACGTTTGCTTTTGGTTTCATTAAATGTCAACTTATGTATGCTTCTCGTTCAATTTGTTGTGGCTTGTGTGGTTACCCTGACATAGGTTCCAATAAATAACAACAAATAAAATACATGTTTGCTATTAGTTTCAATTGAATGTCCACTAACTGTAAATGCTAGTTTATTTTGATGTTGTGTTTTGTGATTCTGACATGGGTTCTAATGAATTACAACAAATAAGTAACATATAAAAACAGTGAAGACACCTACTTGAGTAACTT
Organism: Steromphala cineraria; assembly: GCA_916613615.1. NCBI lineage: Eukaryota > Metazoa > Mollusca > Gastropoda > Trochida > Trochidae > Steromphala > Steromphala cineraria. The sequence continues at coordinate 33,571,546 of OU744729.1, read as the reverse complement.
GAAATGGCTTCTTACAAATAACGAAAGCAATCACATATATTATTGACATTGTAATTTGATTTGTTTTCTTTCATTGTTTTTATCAAAGCACCATGGCATGACAACCATTAAAAGGACCATTAGACATTGTATTGATAATTTCAAATACAAAGCTTTTATCCCTATGCAGTATTATGTTTAGCGTTTTGAATTGCCAGTTTTGATAAATTTTAGTACACACTGTTTTCTGTCCAATAATTTTGACGTTGATTTGTGATAGTACGATCGAAAGGAAACCCATTAAAAAGAACTTGCATAAATGTTTCTGTCATAAAAGGTATGCCAACATTTTCATTTTGTCAAGTATAAGATTGACACGAAGTAGCAATCAAACATTTAACTATCTAACAACTTTTAATATCCTTTGCGTCCTCGTGTTCGTGTTTATATGCGGACTGTGTGTTCTACTTATTCAACTTTAGAAGTTTTTTAAATAAAAGAGCAACGAAAAATACATCTCGTAGCCTAATACATAAATTGACTGGAAAAGTGTGTCATTTTCCTTACGAACTTTATCCCTGAAAATAACATCCAGTAGAGTAAAGAATGTGTTTTACAACAGGAATTTGAATCAATATTTGGACACGATTTCAATTTGAATGGTGGCTTTTGACTTCAAGTTATTTTCAGTTGACTTGTCTTTAAAGAACAGATTGTCGAGTATGCTTTTGACATGTATATATATTTTTTACGTATGGACGAATAAAATTCACATGATGGCGTCTTACAAATAGTCTAAACGTCTGTTAGATTCAAATACGTTTAGAGGATTGTGATATTTTCCCTGGTACGTTATCCAAACGACATTATTAAAAATATGTTATTTTAAAATTTACAAATCTTCCCTGTGAAGTTACAACTTACATAAGCGTGCCTGCGCATAGCCCTCTTCCTACCTGTTTGTCTATTTCAAATTACCTTTAAACCTGTCTGTCAGGTATTTCAACTATAAAACTGACATACTTATAATTCTTAAATATACAATTCATATATGCATGAGTAAGGCTTTATGTTACCGTGACATAATATCTATTCAACACTTTCAACTTTTCTGATCTCTATGGAAAAAAGAATAGTTTCACACTTTATGCGCAACGAAGGTTGAAATAGATATTTATGTCCTCAAAATCCAGTACCTGTAAATTAACTTTGGTTGTAGGGTACCTGTGACAATCAACGTTGGGTTTGCCAAACAACGGCACATGCCAATACACATTTATCAGTAAGAATACTCAAATATTGACATGTCTCGAAATGGTAGAAACGAAATATTGAAAGCCTGAAATACAAAGGCATATCTAAACACAACAAAAGCGGGGTCCTAACTATACAAAACCTGACGAGAAGTCAAATGTCACTTAAAGAAGATAAGCAATTTAAAGTGTCTAGCAGAACAGAACTTTATTACGCTTAGGCTAATAGCCTCGGCATTTGAGGTACAACATATGACAGTAAATGTATCATACAAGCGGATTAGCCGGAAGATGTTTTTCTGTTTGCATTATGATTTTACAAAATGTGATAAATTTGACCTCTATTACACGTGAATGGTTTAATCATGTTTGGTCTCTTTGAAATATGTTTATGTATGAACAAGGTTCTTTCTTAGTAAAAAATTCATATCTAAAATATTTATAAATATAAGAATAATATTATAGACATGCATACGAAACAATTATAAAATACATTCATTACAATGTTAAACTACATTCCGGAAAGAGTATTCAGAATAAAAATGATATTAGAGATAATATCATATCCTTTAAGTAACTGAAATCTCGGAGGTGAGAACAGTGACTTGTATAGTTTGTAATTTGAAGACTCTCTTGTATATCATTTTAGGAAAAATTGAAAATCTCATGCTAAGGAATATTAATGTATCGATTCAAAAACAATGTTAAAAATCAAGTGTTTCTAACGTCCTAAAGACGGGGTTAAGAACTCATTTGGTTTAAAGGTGTTAACACTAAATGGGCACATTTTTTACGTTCAATTCACCTAGAATGGCATTTTATTACGTCTCCTTAAAAATATAATATCTAGCTTATATTGTCATTCAATAGGTAAATCCATGAAAGGCGAATATCAAAAGGAGTTTCATGGTTATTTAAGTGGTTAATAACCAATAAGATGTTAAAGATCCCATTTGGTAAAGAATACAATATGGACTTTTAGGGTTATCTAAGAGGTTAACAATAAGATGTTAAAGATTCCATTTGGTAAAAAATACGATATGGACTTTTAGGGTTATCTAAGAGGTTAACAATACGATGTTAAATATCCATATAAACGTCATAAACTTGGACCAGGATCTTGTTAAGATATCTTGATGTGATTCACGATGCATTGTGAAGAGAAATAAGTACGAAGTAAGTGGTACTTGCTTTATGTGACAAGTGTCATGCAAGAGAATTGATATGTGTCATGTCACGTAATAGAAAGGCGGGTCACGTTTTCAGGATATTCTTGATAACGGATTTACATTATTCAGGAGACCCTTTCATCAAACTTTAAAATCAGACCTTGTTACATGATTATCTATCATATTTTGATATAACTATCTATTAGAATACGTTGTATTAGAAATTGTTTTGTTATTACCTATGATCGATGTCAATTATTTAACTTGAGTGTAAAGGTGTAAAGTGTGTAATTACTATACAAATGTAACTCAAATGGCATTTAGTGATTAAAAGACTTTTATTTCTCAGGTACACAGACAAAATGTGCAAATTCATAATGATAACTACGACTGAAGTGATTTTGATCACAGAGGTTCAGGCGAATCTCGGAGTGAACCCTATTAAAATGTAATTTTTTTAAAACTAGATTTTTGCACTCATATATCGTTTATTTATGTTTTGATAAACCTATATTAAAATTTTAACGAAAACGGTCAAGAAATATAGGTATTAGCGTAGTTCGCGTTCTATTACATGGAAAACGCAAGGGAGGACACTCCAGATCGAAAACCGGAACCGCCGACTTATGTTAACGTGCGGTTCAATAACAACCAACTTTATTAACAAAAGTATGCATTAAGATCGTAGTTCATTCTTTTAACTTGCTGTATCCCTTGCCCATATTTTTCTTTTCACTTTTAAACTGGCCCTTGAACATACACCACCCTTCTCGTTGTACAAACATTCTTGTAACACTATTCTCGTATTTAGTTATTATCAAGTAGGAATTGCCACAGGTTAAAGGTACAGCTAACTGCAAATGATAATAAATGTGCAACTGGTGGTAATTTAGTAACGTATATACGTATCTAACATGCACTTTAGTGTGCAAAATGGTATCAAGGTGCACTGATATATCCAGACATGTTTGAACATACGAGAAGGATTATTTTAGCAAGATATGCGTAACGTTTGTTAATCTCAAATACTTAATTCGTCCTATTGGAAATGGGTTCAAAAGTTTGTTTTAGCAAGATAGGCGCTACGTTTGTAAATTTTAGATTTTTCATTAGTTCTATTAGCGACGAGTACCAATGTGACATGTTGAACAATGTTTTGATAACATCTCTGTAATCTTCACTGCATGGACTTGTCTTGAGCAATTCCTGACAGTATGTTTTGAAAAGTGATGCCTTATATTAACATTAGGACATTCAAATTTCCTATAAACCAACGGTAGGAATCTGTACTCTTTTAACAAGTACTCGAGGATACTCAGAGAAGAACAGTTTGAGTGAGCGGATGAACAGAAAGAAAAAAGGGGAGATGTGGAATAAGAGCAAAGGAGAAGGTTTAATGTTCTGGTAATCTAAATAAATTTAGATCAACGGGTTTTATATAAGGTCATATTGTATGACCAAATATACAACCTGTTGATCTAAATTCATTAAGATTGATGTTATGGTGGAATGCCATTTCAGAAAAAGTAAAATCAATCTTTATTCTCAAGAGTCTATGTTGAGGTTTAAGTACGGTTTAAACATATTTTGTTCACAAAGAAAGTTATTGAGAGCAAGTTGTCCAACTTAGAACACCCTGTCCTTGGTATTTACAATTTTAAACATACATATGTTTAAGTATTATCTACAGTCTGTGTGTTAGATTAAGAAATATTCTAGAGATGCACAGAAATGAACAAAGCATAACTTCAGCCAGATTTGGACTCGACTGTCTGATTGCAGGTGATCGAAAACGAGCACGCCAATTAGCTAAACACGTTTGGAGACAGGGTCACCAAACACCAATGTCACTCTATACCTAACCGTTTCATCCATCTAGGTGTAAAGTTATCCCCTTAATGAGAGTCAACGCTTCGTAAAGAGCATTCCGCCATTACTCACATCGCTCTGTATGCAATTGTGAATATGCCTTACTTAATCTTATAAATGAGCCTCTGGTGAAAACCATTAAATCGTAACCTGTTTGAACAAGTTACCTGGAATTTGTAATGTTTATACACCTATTGTTCACCTGTTCACCGGCCAGGTAACAACCAAGTTGGTTACACCTGGAATATGGTTTATTATTACTTATCATGGACAAAATCTACGACTGAAGGCCCTAAAGTGGTTGACAGCTATTTGTGTATTAGAGAGACGCTCTAATGATATAAGACCACTTACAAATATCTTATAAAGCTCTGTCAACATTTTTGTCTGTGTCTTGCTTCACGATGGTGTAAGGTACGTATTTTCTGTATTTTGAATGGTAAATACACTAAGTTTATGATTTTCTATCAATTTTTTATATGTGAATAGTATACATCTATGATCAGTTCATGTGTGCATCTATTTTAAGGGAAATCACTCATTGTATGAACTTTTTCACCATTGTCACCTAATGATAACAACGAACACCGTTTGATACGAACTTTTATATCAATAAACGTCTTTTGCATTTGTCGTACAAAATTACTCTAATACATATCATGTTCATTTGACAGCATTTAAGATTGAAATATGAAATGAAGTTAATCTTTAGAATATATAAATAGAAGCATTTGCAGAACTATTTAGCTTGTATTTCAAAGCTTAATAACGCTTATCCTAGTAAAATCCGTATGTAAAACAATGAACAAATGTGTCACTAAGGACATCATCTGATTTTAGAAAACTTACAAGCTTATAAAAAATTTACGTGTTGATAAGCTTAACTATATCATATGTAACTACCCCAGCCTCTCTTCTACGACTAAACTGTTTTTAATTATATGAGCATTCAGAGGGTATGTGTCACTATTGTAGCGTATATTGTATCTCTATATCTTGCAACCGTTGCAAACACTTGTTGTAGTTAAAGTCACCGTATCACGTTTTCCAACGGAGATAATGTTATCTCACAGAAGGAAACAAATGTTATGATTTCAAAACAATCTTTTTGATAAGAATGATTTCGTAAACGTCAGTTCAAAGTTTCGATAAGCTTTCTCTAACTCGAATGATGTTCACACTAAAATGGCCGCATGAAGTTCTCAGTTGATATATAAAATTAACCTACTACTAATGATATTGTTTTGCTATGCTTACCCCTTGAAGAAATATATTTTTGATACACGGATATTTGAGTTGAAGAAATTGAAGAAATATAAAATGAATATAAGAGCCTATAATGCCTTTACAAACAGCATGAATTTTGGATTAGGCATTGCCCAAGTTATAGAGGTTGGTGTAACTTACCCAAAGGCTTTTCATCAAATGCAACTCATAAAATTACAGGATGCATTTGGTATGATGTTAATTTACATCAATGACTTTTATAAACTGAATCCAACTGAAATGCATGTGGAAGCATTTACAGCATATTGATGTCACGTGCACGCCTTTTTAAATAGACTTTTCCATAAAGTATGTCTCTTTGAAATGTAATCTCATAGAGCTACACAACAGTCTAGTCAATTCTCATTTTTATGATGCCGATTATCAAAGAATCTTCAATAGAATTGCAAAATGTTTTTCAAGTTTGTAAATACAATATTATCAGAAGGAACTTGAGGATAGTGTCATGTACATTAGATATATAATTTTCTTTGGATAAATAGCTTTAAGGACCTTTGATTTTATGAACGTTGATGTAATCAATTGTTCTTATAACATTCTTCTTAAGTGTAGACGTATTTGCCAATTACTGTTCAGAACACCTATATATCTTTTTATTTCTCGTTGAATATATTTTTAAATCAGATATAGGTTTTTTCCAGGGACAACATTTTAGTCAAAGTTCCTTACGTCATCTAATTCATGTTACGAATCCCCTCCAGTAAATAAAATTCTATAAATTAAAAAAGGAAAAACTTTCTTATCCTCTTTAATTAGAGAGCATTTTAGTCATCGTAAGAATCTATTCAATTAGTGATCAGTTTATAAATTAAACATTGACTTTGACAACTACTCAAAGCTCACTACAGTCAATTGATAGCTAACCATTTGCTTTGAGAATGTACCGACTAACACTAACACGTTCTGTAAGTGTCAGTAGATACAGAGCGGTATCTTATCTATTGCCCGGGGGTCAGTTCAAGTGTCTGTCACCCACATTCCTCAAACTCACCCCCAGGGGTCATCTCCCACTACCGGCGACTCTAACTTATCCTAATTAACTCACAGGTGATCATTACCTGCCAATCACTTAATGAGGTACAATGCTTGTATGATTAGATCTGGAATGATTACTAGGAATTCTGTTTGCTTTCATGTTGCGTGTACATTTAATGTTACCAAATAGGGTATTGTTCATTCAACTTGCGATTTTTCCTTGAAGTTTGTAATCAATATCAAGGTAATTATAGACTGTCAATCACTTTAATGATGTACGTTGCAAATGTATGTATAAATGATGAATGACATGAAGGCAGTTATTGACCTTTTCAAATCTGGAATCGTTATCATTTTCTCATTTTCAACGCTTTGAAAATTTGTTTATACATTGTTTGTAAGGATGCGCGACATTATCGGTATACTGCAATACAAAACATCATGATAAATATTACACTAACATTTAATCTCAGAAGTATTTTTTTTCAATATTGGCAATATATTATATATATACATTTCATGAATATAAGAAAAACGAGCCCAGAAGATGATTAAACTTCATGAATTCATGAGATGAGTAATTCAGACCTGCTGTACTTTTCTAGATTAGGTTGGTCGCCAATTGAATATTTGTGCTTTAGGGTCTTGATGACAGGCTAGATACGTATCGCTGTATCCGATATATACATCCAATATATAGACCGTTTTAAATGAAACAATTTACATTTATAGTTTGAAAGAAACAAAACCCAATAAGACGTGGTTTTACAGATGGTTGACAAAAGGTGAACTTTGTGTTGTGAAAATAACATTATTAAGAGAAATCTCAGCTATCTGAGCTAATAAAAATATCCATACATTTTAAAAGAATGAGTTTGCTGTGAAAATATTATAACTGTTATTAAGTCGATGGAGCATGTAAAATCATAAATTTGAAAAGTACCAAAAAAAACAGCAAAATGTATTGCAATACACTTTTCTGTATCACAGTATATTGCAATGTAGATACGTCACGTCATAAAAATTGACGTCGGACCTCAGATCAAAATTTATGAAATTCAATATCTTGAGTTGTCTCGAAATATTGGAAATGGTCTATGGTTAATTTGACGTTAATGTGTTTTCGTGGTCTTATTGAGGTGTATTTGATATTACTAAAATCGTCCTTGCTAATTGTTTGTTCTGGAGTAGATAAGACCACTGGTCCATATTACAAGTCTTATACATAATTTAATGTGATATACAAATGTTTGACAAAAATTAACTGAGAAACTTTTCAATTCTTTTAATGTCCGAGCAGAATATATTTTGGAAGGCTGTTAATGATAATCATTATCACTTTTACAAAGAAGAACAGATTTCTGACTAAAATCGTTATTGGTCCTGCCATAGGTTTTCACAAACTTTAACATTTCCTCAACAGGACAGTTATGTAAAATGTAGTCCAATGACGTTTGTACAGTTACAACAATGTGGTATTATTCTTGTATGGTCTTCCATCACGGACATCATGATTCATATGATTGCGAGTATACATGCACAATGACAAGTGCAGTTATGTGCTCGACTTCCGTTTTCTTGTAATCCGGGTTTAGAGGGGAGGATTGCCGTTTAACTAACTGACCCATTTATCGTCTATGAATTTTAGAAAGCATTGCAGAACTTTTAGAAAATTGAGTTAATGATTTTAGAGTCATTTGTCAAGAATAAATTACTACTTCAAAATTTGGTTAATGTTAATGTTCACAAACTATATAGATATAACGATTTATAAGTGACATTCCGTAGATTTTACCTAATCATAAACATTATTGTCTTTTTGTAGTAACTGCATTGTTTTAATTGAAATATTCGTAAGAAAGCAGAAGATTTCTATATCTTCATTTCATTCAACATAAATGTCCTTTTTCGGAAAGTCTCATTAATTGTATCTGTCCTATATCGGCGATAATTGTCACTGATAAATCAAAATTCCAGCATACATATAGATTTGTGCTTGTCATCCCTTGCTTTTTTGTGTTCTTTTTAATTAAGAAAAAACGTGAACCTTCTGTATTTAAAGCTCCTAAAACACTCTGTAAAGGACTTAGCGCTGTTGAACGTATACGTTTTGATTCAATTGCTTTACTAACTCACAACCTTTATGCTTTTAAATGGGGCAGTAGAACGTTTTAAGGGAGAATATAAGTTGATGTCATGAAAATGAATATAAATGGTTCCAATGAAAGACAATGAGTTTACACTAAATATAGCACCAATAAATCGAATATATAATGTAGAGTTCAGCCATGTGATTCTGTTTTCTAACACAAAATGAATTAAAGGTGTTCACACAAATGGCCGCCAATGGACTTTATGTGAATCTTAATATATTGTTCCATTCTGGCTATGGATTTTTGGTTTGGGAAATAAGATTTTTGACACTGTCATAATTATTCATTTAGCACAAAAGTACAATTATCAGTTAAATTTAAAATATAAAAATTTCAAAACCCATACTATAGCTCCTTTTAATTGCAAGCAAGATAGATACACTTGTAATGAAGGCGCTAAAATGAGCTTTCTTGGGTATTTGAAATTCAATCTACCTAGTATCCAAGGAACATCTTTAGAGTATTTCATTCAGGACTAAGTTAATCGTCATGACCATCTGGTCAAGTTTATGCCCCATCCTCACAATAGAGTCCGAGAGCGCTTGAGGAAGTTGATGTCCCCCAATCGCCTCGGGCTATATTCTTAGTGACCTCTGTCCAGCTTTGTTCATTATGAAATTCAATTGATCAGGCCGATACCTGCTGTGGTGAACGTTTAACCCTTTTGAAAATTGGAAAACCGGTTTTTAACAATTTGAATAATTCTGTGTTCTTGCTTTTATGGCTCATTGTCCATATGAATGTTTAGTAAGCGACCGTGAAGAAATATGCAAGTTCAAGCCGATTCTCAATATGTTTTATTCTGAAGATATTTTAAATTTCAATTCAACATTCATGTACTTTTATTATACTATAGAGACATTAGGGGGTTTTCAAAATAAGAAATTTGTTTTTACTTGTTTTGTCGTATGTTTAACAATAACTGCTACTTCCTCTGCATGTACTAAAATATGCGATTCAGAAAAATTTCATGGCTGTTTTATTTGATATTGAGAGTAAGTCATTTAAATGATTTAGATCCTATTTACATGAACGCTATGCAACCAATGTCTGTTTAATTATTTTTTCAAATTAATAAAACTAAGACAGTTATTTTATACAGCGAAGTGGAAAGAAGATTTTCTGAAGCATTTTCTGACAGTCCTGTGTCAGCTCACTTTGCAGGGAAAGCGAGATTTTATGACACTTCATTTTAACAAATTCCAATGTCCTCCAATGTAAAAGTTACCTCCCTTTCAACAGTTTAGGTCTCGAGCCGATTTTTTTTATCTCCTTAGTTGGTGTCTTACCTCATTTTTGCATATTGTATAGATCAGCTAAAGAGTACAAAAGTATTACAGTAAGAATAAAGAATTTTATGTCGGAAAAGTATGGCAAGTCTAGATTACTCAGCTCTAAGTTAAAGCATCTTCGAGGCCATTTTTGGTTATAACACATTAACTGTTTAAAAAAATTTCCAATATTGAAAAACATACTTCTGAGACTTGATTTGATTGAAATTTTACATTTCACATTTTATCAATTATTTTTGATAACTTTCAAACTTAAAAATTAATCGTCTTGGCCTCTTGTAAGTTTTAATGGCAAAGTATATTAGATTGAAACTAAAATGATGTTTACCTAAAATTACTTAACAAACAATGTATTCAACACTTTGTCATATTAAACATTATTAACAAAATATATTTTGCTCCTTAAACAAACATTAAACTTCCACTACAAATAAGAAAAGCGTGAATACTTGGTGAAATTGCTATCTATAAGGTAGATAAGGTCCACAAAGACTTTGTTGTTAGTAACGATGTTTGATAAAAGTATTTTGTCGTGTTCGAGACAAAGCTTACTGATTATATATTCTATAGATTCCATTTTACCTGGCACGTAAATTGACAACACGAGCTGACAGGTCAAGCGCCTGTCAGATTGTCGATATCATTACAAACTTTGTTCAGCCCATGCTGTGAAGTGATCGAAAACCTATCTTATCTTTAGAGGGGTCAAATTTTACGTACAAAAGGTCAAAATAGGAAAAAGTTCTCATGTTATTATGACCATATGTTATATCTGAAAAACAAATAAAGCTACAAATATATTAATTTAAATTTAACCAGTTTTCGTTATCATTAAGCACACACCTATAAATCGACATCCCTCCATTCGATACTCCCTGTGTTAAGACACACGAAGTTGGTCCAAAATGTGCTTTTTTCATATTAAACTCTCAATCTTATCCGTTTTAGTTACTTTAGCCAGATTATTATTAAGAATTATTAGTTTTTGTCATCTTTATTTAACCGCTATAAACCGACATCTCATCATTCAATACTCCCTGTGTTTAAGATAAATTAAGTTGGTCCCAAATGTGTGGGTTTTTTTCATATAAAACTCTAAATCGTATCCCTTTTAGTTACTTTAGCCAGAGTATTATTAAGGTTTGTTAGTTTTTGTCATCTTTATGCAACCTCTATTAACCGACATCCCTCCATTCAATACTCCCTGTGTAAAGACACATTCAGTTGGTCCCAAATGTGTTATTTTTTATAAATATTAAACTCCAACCAAATCAAAATGTTACCAAATCCCTTTTAGTTACTTGACCCATGGTATTAAATGCATCAATTATATGTAAACAATAACATGAGTTACATATAAGCTTGTAAGATATAATTTTAGTTATACCAGGTGAAAATCAGGATATTTACTTATATGATGAATTCAGAGTTGAAAATGTGCTTTATATTATTATTCGTTCGAGGACAGGAATATTAATATGAATGTGATTGAGTATTTATTGCAAACGGATATCTTTGTTATATGAATTACTCCATGTATGATTAGCATGTCAATTTCAGTATATGATTACTTACCTAATTACAAAGATGACATCAGCCGACATGTGTAGTAAAATTTGTCTAGGAATTTGATTAGCACATTTTATTAACGAACAAAGGACTTAACTAATTTTCATGAGTTAACTATGAAGTGAAAACATGTAACAAAATTTGATTAGCACATGTTTTTAGAATACAAAGGATTTATTTAACTTTTATGACTTAACTATGTATATCCGTGTAATTCCATTAGGACTCTTGCGTCACAAAAGATGCGACCGGTCCCAAAATGTCGCCGCTCAGCGCGTACTCAAACGCCCACGTGACAGGTCAGAGGTCAAATTTATGTCGAAATGCCTCACCCATCTTGCAATAGTAAAACCAACAAAACTAACTTGCAATTTCACTTTTGCAGATTTTGGATTTAGTCCAACGGGTGAACACGCCCCGGAAGAAGAATACAAACCTTTTTGGAGGAAACTAACAATGTGTGATTTCTACCTGTGAGCGGGGACTATTGGAGTTATTTTTATACGGGCAGGTAAACAAATCAGAACGAGGCTGTAATTCGCCGAAGAGGTGCAGAAGTATTGTCAACTTTTTGGAGAGTGTACCACAGGACACTATCTATAGGGGGATCCTTAATCCACAACAGAGAAGACATTCACAATGTAAGTACCTATATACTTTACTTATCTTCTAATCATTTATTCAGGTGATAATGACACACCTGTTGGTCCACACACCCTACGTGTCCTAGTTTTGACAGTGACAACCATTCACATACAAAATCGTGCACCCTCGCTACACCAAAAATCGTTATACTCTCGCGTTGAAATATTCGCCAAACTGGCAAATCTAAACCTTTAAACAAACTTAGATCGGCTTGTCAGTAACTATATTGGCAATTTCGTTGCGGTGTGTGTGTGTGTGTTGTTTTGAGTCTGCCTAGTACCTCTATTTATATTTAAAGGGCCCCATTGTTAATAAATATAAAAAGTTGTGTAACTTTTCCACTAGGGCTAGTCTGTCTAAAGTTGTGGAATGATGAACTTGAATTAATTCCTCTGATTCTATTGTTGTGTCTATTGTAAAAGTTTGAATGACGTGAGACTATGTCAATTTCGTCACGCCCACTGGTCAAACATGCTAATCTTCACCCCTGTGGCAACAATGACATCGAAATGTAACAAAAGTAAAAAATCTATTTTGTAATTGTCTTTTGAGATATGAAAATGCATAGCCGAAATCAAAATGTAATTATCCAGTTTGCGTAAATATGACAACGTGACAAGCTTTAACACATTACATTTTCGCGGAAATACACGTTTAGTTGATAAGAAAATTCGATTGACGGTGAACTGTTTGTTAAATTTCTATTTCCGTTTTTCGGAAATAGCTACCTTTAGGGATAAAGGGCCCAGCTTAATATAAAGTGCATCTTCCAAACTTTATACATTTTATTTTTGAAATGTAGATTTTGTAAATGATATTTCTATTGAATGATTCTGTTTTAATACTTTACGCTTATAACCTCTAAAGTTTAATAGGAAAGTTCCAAACGACGATCGTGCGAGTGTAGTACTTAAAACTATGCACTTAAAATTGTATGATAAAAAATAGTTAAGCTTTACTAACAAAAAAGTCAAGGATGTTTTAGGGAAATATCTCGACGCAATCCCGGACGTTGAAAGGTAATCCATCATTTTGAAGCTTATACAAACACTGTGAACACTCTACTTCCTTCCCTTACACATCCAAAACTGACCACTGTCCACTATCCAGTGACCAGTCAGGCAACATGTCCGATTGTGTGCATTGTTCTTTGAATAGCCCCTAACGACAACACTCAGAATAAGAGCTTAAGCATGGCATCTGTGTAAACGTACAACATTGTCTCTGTTGCCGTTAAAGGGGCACTAGCACGTTTTTTGAAAATTCTATATTTTCAATTTTTCACTGATAATTGTAAGTTAATGCTAAATGTATTTATTTGATAGTATCAAATATCACATTACACTAACCAATCATCCATTGTCAGAACAAATTATAAAGATTCACATAGGGTCCATTGGCGGCCATTTTGTGTGAACACCTTAGCTTTAATTCATTTTGTTCAAGAAAAAGGAATCGCATGTCTTAACCTTACGTTATATATCTGTTTATTACTGCTTTATTTAGTTATAATACATTGTCTTTCAATTGGAATCATGTTTTTTCATTTTCCTGACATCACCTTAAATTACCCCTCAAACGTGCTACTGCCCCTTTTAAGACGTACATCTTCATTTGTTTTTAAAAGGTGATAGGTCTTGCATTAAAATAAAAACATATATACAAAGGAACACTGCATTCGTAAATCCAACCATAAAAGTAAAAATGTTGCATGCAAACTTCAGTGTCAATTTCATCACCGTTGTGTTATCTGATTGACGTGGACAACATTGTAGGAAATGGTTACACGGATATCAGCAACTTTCAATTTAGTGTTATCTTCAAGGAAATATTACATTTGTAATAAAGCTATTCAATATGGCATCACACTGCATATCTTTCGCAAATCATCTTGAATACATGCTGACATAAGTCACGGAGCAAAACGTCACATTATGACTGAGTTGAAATTGACATCACATTACATTTCCTTTTAACATTGTTCTCGTATGCGTGCTGATAAAATCACATGATTAGTGAGCATTTAAACTGCAATGGGAACTTTTTAATATGCCTTTCCTCAGTAAAATATTCTTCCATATACGCATGTTAAACACCATTGCAAAACATATACCTCATGCATTTATGCCAATACATCGATACCAAAATCTACATAATAACAAAGAAATGATTTGACGGTACAGCAGGGCTTGGGTAAAGTCATTCAAAATGCACTTAAATACAGTCCAAGTACTTCATATTTTGTACAAGTACAAGTGCAATTTAAAAAAAATTGGTATATTATTCGTCGTTAAAGATATACGAAACAAAAAAGCATGTTGGATTTACTGTTATATTTTATATCAAATATAATGATATTTTTTTTAAAAATAAGGGTTGTTCATGTTTGTGTGTCCATTTAAAAACCAAAAACTTCACTCCCCGCCAATCCTATACAAGGAACAAACACATTTATTCAGTGACATTATTCAGTGCACATGTCTGTAGTGTCAAGCTAACATCGCCTGTATACGTGTGCTCTTTTGTTACCTGCATGTTGACACATCTACTTGTACATAGGTAACAACAGGTAATGTCCAAACTCATTAACAAGGTATCCCTTCACGCACCTGTATAGAAACGGAAGGGGTATATGGGAAGGGGGTTAGGAGTTAGGGTTAGAGGTCACTTTTATGATTCTGATATACCAGCCAGGCTCTAAATAAGATAAATCCTAATCAGGACTAAAAGAAAATAGAGCTTGTTTAAAAGGAGAAATGGGCACCTATTCATTGAATTTACCACAAATTTAATATTTCTGATATCCACATATTGTTAAACTTAAAATAAACTTCTAAAAATAAAATTTGGCTTGAAATCTTAAATTCGAAAAAATATAGATAAAAGGAAATTGACGTTTCAGCATTTTCAGAATTAAGCCTTATCTGCCTACTTATAGGCTTGCTTTGGTAGTGCTTATACATTTGCCACATGACATATTGTGAATACTTGTTTCCCAAACAGTTACTGTGGGAAGGGGTTGAGAAAGTGAGTGTGTATGTGCCCGGGGTTATAATATGTCTTCCTGTCAGGCCAGTCTTGTAAGCTTCGTGATTTCTTGTCTAGCAAGTTTCTAAAACTGCTGGATATGTTTATGTCGAGAATTTATATTATGTGTTTTTCTCAAGTACTTCTGAATTAACAGAATTATTATTTGGAACAAATACGTTTATGCTACTTTAAAATTCAATATTTGATAAAAATCATTTGCACTTCTGTTTAGAGGATAAACGTTAAAGTTCACGCTGCACTTATTTGTCTATGAATTTCTGATGCAATTTAGAAACACAATATAATGTGACTTTTTGGTATTCGTCTTTATGTTTGATATACTTATATGTAGTGTAATTGTCAGTGGTCTTTAGGGAATTGAAAATAACGCAGTTCAAATGAAACTAAATACATTTCCGGTCCAAGCATAAATGACACATGATTATTATGTTTTGTAATTTGCAATAAACTATCTATTATTCAAGGAAATAGTATTTCAGCAAGATTCTAAATCAAATAGTTTCATATTCTGACTTCATAGTATGCTCCAACTTCCTGTTTCAACCGTTATTAATCTCACGCACAATCTTCTTTTTGCACTTTAAAGGGGCAGTAGCACGTTTTTAGGGGGAATATAAGGTGATGTCAGGAAAATGAAAATAAATGGTTCCAATTGAAAGACAATGTATTGGAACTCAATGGAGTAGTAATAATTGAGATATATAATCTAAAGTTTAGCCATGAGATTCCTTTTTCTTACACAAAATGAATTAAAGGTGTTCACACAAAATGGCCGCCAATGGATTTTATGTGAATCTTCATTCTTTCTCCTCTGACTATGGATGGTTGGCTTGTGTAATGAGATTTTTGACATTGTCAAAATAAAACATTTAGCATTAACTTAAAATTATGAGTGAAAAATTTAAAATATAAAATTATCAAAAACGTGCTACTGCCCCTTTTAAATCTCTCTTAGCTGATTCTGTCATAATGACCAAAGGCAATCGTTTAAAGGGACAGTCCTATTGGGGTATCTTTTGTGGATACAAAATTCAAGTGAGACAACATGAGACAAGTGACTTGTATTTAAATGTAAGGACATCATATTGGGTTTTTTAGTTCACATTTACATATTCCGTATGTCTGCAAGAAATGTTCATGTTGTATTCGTACGTCAACGATAAAACCCTCGAACAAACCCCTTTTCTCACTGGAAACAGGTTAACAAACAGAAAACAAACTTTATCAACATCATGTTATTCCATTTTTCCAATACCTATCATATTTCATAAATTGTGTTCTTTTCGGAGATCAACACGCAACTTGTCTTACAGCGTTCTCCGAAATCCCCCCTGCCCCTCCTTCATAAAACAGAAATACAAATTCAAAATGTCAGTAATTAATAATAGCTCATGTGATTTTTATATTTCCGTCATATGTCATTTGTCATAAATTTGTTCATGTTGTTTTCGAATATGAACGCGTAACTCGTCAAACAACGTTCCCCAAATTCTTAAATGCCCTCTCCTCCACAAACAAAGTACCCCCACGTCCCCCTAGTCACGTCCGCACGCTCTGTCCCAACGTGTAGGCCGACCATGCACCGGTGTTGACTTAAACCCCTTCGAGAGGTTTCGTAACGTTATGTATTGTTTAAGATTTCCTTTTCTTGCCGCGTCTATGTCCCATTTTTTATCAACTTTCGTTAATATTGAGGACGTTTCCTAGTTAGGAGTTAAAACCCTGATAAGGTCATTTCCTTGATGTGTAACCTTTTTAAAGGTTTTATGTCCTATGTTGCCTGAGTCCCTTTAGTCTCTATATGTACTATGTTACATGTAACCATTATTTCTTCCATTTATTTCCTCTCATCGTAATCATTTGATCAACGCAAGGACAATAAAGTTAAGATTTTGACGATTGAGGTATTTCCTTTAGGGTTTTGATTCTGTGCTTTTCAACACGTAGTGTCGAAATATGTTAGAAAACTATTTTAGCAGCATATGCACGAAATAATGACAGCATTTGAGCATAACTACACTCTTTTGAAATAGTCTCTGAAGCTGTTAACGTCGTGTTTGAGAACTAATGTATTGTATGATCATTCGAAAACATCCCAAATGAAAAATTGTTTTGCAATAACCAGATAAAGAATGGAACAAACGTCGTTTCTGTTGCACAAACATAAAGTTGTTTTCAGAAACTGCTATTTGTCGGTAACCGTAAACTTATCCGTTCTTACTTCCTTATCTGGCATTCAAGAGACATTGACTTTTTTCAAAAATATGGGGCTCATAGCCAGCGACATCGTTCCCTGTTCATATATCAAATGACCTACTCTTGAGTTAGTATACAATGCAAATGTTATATAGGCGTTCGTCAGAGTTCCCCAATTAGCGTAATAAACCTTGTTGAAAATGCCCTCTCCCACCTGAGCTTGTCACCTGTAATCAGGACAGGTGGGCCGTACCTGACAGGTAGAAGCGATGTCCACTACCTTGAGTACCTGCCAATCATCTCTGGACTCCGGAGTTGTACCTGTCCATACCTGAACTCGACACACGTAGCGTCCTTGATGAAAGTACTAAATCATCTACCCCTTAGGTCTTGGTTTTACCTGTATATCGATATGGATTTGTTATCTGAAATATTACACTTTTCTGAAGTGGAAAAGATAGCAAGTTTCTGGATAACACATGCTATTCTCCGAAACGTCTTTTTCGCAATTAAAAGGCTGTATTCACCAAGGTCCTTTTGAACGCAATTATATAAAATTTAAATTTGAAAAAAAATGATTTGTTCAAGACCCGTTTAATTTTCAATCATATTTTACGCCCATTTAATTTTTAATCATATTTTAGATCTACAACAGCATTTAGACAATTGACATTTGTTCTTACAAATTCCCTAAATCACTTTAGAACATCTTCACGACACTTCTGAATACAGATCATGTGAAAGGGATGAACGTTTTAGATCAAAAGACTTTAATCAGTTCTTCATCCATTATCAGGACACAAGGTAGATATGTAAAGCATCAGAGCGTTCACTGTCTACCTTTGACCTGATTATGACGCGTTACCTGTTTACCTATGTTTCGTCTATTCACTTGATGTCTACCTGTTCACAGTTGGGGCACTCAACCGTGATATATACCAAAGTAGTTTTTGTATACACTTTTTCAGTCATGTGGAATGTGGTTTCACAAATGGGAACCACATCAAATAAACGTAAACGCGGTTCAGTGCTCTCGGGTAAAACATGAGTTGATTTTTATTTGAGAGTTTTCTCATTTACACTGAACTTTAATGACATTCGTACGTAAAACAAACTGATGTATTATGAATTATCTCTTCTGTACTTCTTTGACATAAATCTTATTTCAAAAGCAAATTTGTAATCATCATGTTACTAAGTTTTCATGAAATTTCATCTCACAGCATAAATGCTAAGGATTGGTTGATCGTTTCTATCATCACAAACACAACTTGGATCCGCTCCCGTGGATATACGTGTTCCAAACCGGTAGTTGGCTAAATCCATTTCTTCAATTCAACCACCCGTTCAATTTGCATGTCTATATAGGTACACCCACACCCACAACCTTTTATTTGACAACTGAAGCGATCTTCTGTAAAGAAAGTGTTCGCAGGGAGTACCCCAAGGAAACCATTTACCTCCTTTCTTTTCTTTGTATAAGGACAGTAAAAATCTCAGCATATACAAATCAATATACAAATACAAATCCATTTTTGGAAGTTTACATGTATGAAAACAAAACTAAATTTTAATTCATCGCTTTCGACGTTGACAATCTATGTATGTTATCTAGACTACGTTTAAAATACTTATACATTTGTTTTATTTCGCCAAACTGGGAACATGGTGTTTTTAATTATTTTTATTGCGTCGTTACATTAGGCATGGTAGATAAATTGATAACATGGTAAGGTGACAAATACGAAAAAAACTTTCACGACCTATCGTTTGTATTTCAATGTGCCTTAAATTCTAAGACATTAGATTTCAGATTTTCAGATTTATTTTGGAATTGACAAAATCTCTTCAGTTTTCAAAATGTTTATCAATAAACATCTTTAGACAGTTTACGTTTTGTTTGAACCATGAGACGTTATAAATTATCGGTAAGCAACATATACCTTATCATCCTTTTTTTATATCCACTTAACAGGTCATAACTTGAGTAGTGATAAACTGCAGGTATTTTCCCAAGTCCTATATACTATCATTATACCACTGACCCACTGAAGTCCTATCTTTATAACACGTGTTTCAACAGAAATGTTCATGCAATTTCCCATATGACACTAACCCACACTGTAAATACCTTTATGGTACTTGTTTAAACATCGTCCCTATACCACCAGTGACCAACTTTCGATATCTTGTATAACACATTCACACACCACCCTTCTAATGGAGTAAGATGGCTTTACTGAGCTAGTTATCTTCCATGATGGACGAGGTTGTAACTAGGCTACCAGTCTCCAAATATTTGTTTATACTCAATCCTTGGACTATACGTAAAGCTTTCCTCAACGACTATGTTTGCTTAAAGCTCTTTGGTATATACGGGCCCAGGATTTAATTGAATAGCTGTTTGCTCTAAACTCGAAACAATGAAGATAAATCGTCTATAGTGTTTATGTGTAATCTTGTAGGTATAAGTATGATATGAAGTGAAGATTATCTTTGAAACTACCTTCTACGTAATTTAATCTTGCGATCCATTCAATAGGAAAGCCATTGTACAACGATTTGTCCTACATTGTTAAAATGTTCAATGCTTTATTTACAATATATAGTGACAGTTAATGAAAAATAGAAATAAACAGGAGTCGTAACCATTCAATACCTTGCAATATATGAAAGAGAAGGAACAACTATGAATAACATATTATGGTATATGTTGGTAGTGAAAACACGATTTAAGTTAAGTTTTTATTAAAGGAAGCACTCTTTTGATTCGTAATCTGAAAAGTCACTCGTCTGTAAAACATATTTTGAATCATCATATATACTATCAAATGTATTTTGAAGATGCATCAGCTAACAATTAAGAATCTTTTCGTTCCCTCTCTCAATGTTCAAGCAAAGTTATTCATATATGCTTCCCCTGACTAATAAAACATCAAATAAACTGTTAGGATCGCGGTGGTTTTATATTCATGGTTTATGGTTTAAGAGAACAAATTTGCAATATGGTGTTTATGTCTAGTCGGCCATCGTAAACCGCATTTCTGGAGATGGAGTGTATTTGATTCATACCTCATCCTTAAATACGTCACGATTTAAAAGTTTTTAACTCCGCATAGATACACGTTTAGACAAAAAGTAGTTTCGAAAACTCTGAATGGTACAATACGCAAAATGCTGCCAAGAACAATACTGTACATTTTAGGCCCACTGACAATTAATTACAATCTTCCATTAGAGGAAATAAGACCACAATTGTTTTCCAGAAGTTGAGACACAACATTGCTCCTTCTGTTTAACTCAACAAACAACAATATATAAAATAAGGTCTTTGACCTCCAAGCATTCAAAATGGATAGCAAGGTGTCCATTTTCTATAACTATAGAGGGCAAGAATTAAAAGGTATCCAGAATTAAACTGATTAATTTCATTTTAATGACTCTCTTCCCTTATAATGAAAGTATCCTTATATATGCTTCAAAAATTGTGTCACGCCATTGCTGTTCCCTTATAAAAATATCCTAAAATTGTTCAAAGATTTCACACACAATTGTTGGTACCTTTAAACAAATTATCCTAAAATGTTTCAAAATTTTTGTCACACAATTGCTGTTCCTTGTGATGGTGTCAACGAGGGCAAAGTTTAAGGTCAATCCACATCTTAGGTCTTTAACATCATGCAAGCGTTATGAGGATTATACTGCCGTTCCATCTTCTTTTCGGTATTGTGTAGATGTTAATGGTTTGACTCTTTCCATATGATGACGTAGGGCAAAATCGTGTAGGGTAAAGTTTAAGGTATATCCGTGACTCAGGCCTTTAACACCGTGCAAGGGCATTGTGACCAGTTTCTCTCCCTGCCTATACAAGCGTTATGAGGATTATACTGTCATTCCATATTCTCCGCGGCATTGTGTAGATGTTAATAGTTTGACTCTTGTCTTAAGAGCGTACATAAGAGCAAATGACCTTAGTCTGTCACTCTCCTGGCGTATATTATCCTTTGTGTCAACTTTTAAGCTATATTTGATCTATGTATTACATACGAGCAGACATAAATATATGTAACAAAAATGCATGTGATGCATTTAAAATATGTGGCGTAAGAAAAGATGTTGACATTGCGACTAGACCTTGAGGATGTGCAATAGAATATGCTTCTTATGAATAAAGAGAATTGAGAAGTATTTTGTATCAACGTTGTCAAGACATCAATATGTTTCTCAAAAAATGAATATGATGCATATAGGAATGTATCGTTACACTTATGTGTTATCTTAATACTTCGAAATTACCTTGATGGAAACGATAAGAAAATATGAAAAATAGTAACCATGTTATTATAAAATTATAACCTTATGCACCAATTACGTAAACTTTGAGTCGATGCATTAAGGTTTTACATATCTGCATATGGTTATGACTTTACATTTGTGGTGTATGATATGAGAATTACCATAAAGCATGAAATGTAAATCGTATGCGAAGCAGTCCAGATATACTTCTTTAAGTACCAAAGCATGTCAAGGGATTATAAATCTGAAAGAAGAAGATTTATACTTGCCCTCTTGTGTAACCTAACCCATTTCATAAATCTCAACCTTGTCTTAGAATATTCAGATCACTTATGAGCGTGCGTATGTACAAGTTCTATAAATTATCTCTTGTATTTTTTTCAACATTCTTGTTTGTGTTTACAAGGTTCTACTTAGGTCTGTATGTTCAAAGGCCAAATAATATTTATACGTACTTTAATCGTCAAACTCATAATTTTATTATGCCCATCCGACACGATTTTATACCCATCCGAAAACAATATGCCAATTAGATGTCACTTTCTAACTACTTCATTTATGGTATATGGTTCAGTATTGTTATATGTGAATGAGTAAGTTCGATTAAATTAATAAGATTTATTTCGGCTTACAGATGTAACATTCTCTTAGGGTACAAATCTTAATCTTTATTTGTGATAATTGACGTCCATTCTCTTTCTTTGTCCCATATGTCCATGGTCCTTGTTAGCTTTCAACACCTACTTACCAGACCTGTCTAGTGCTAGGTATAGGTACACTGACTTAGACTGCAATGCAGGTCACTGTAGATAGTAAACACTGGAGGTCAGCGTCTAGTCGCAGGCCCAGGCCAGTCTACAGTGTAGACTCCTGCACAGAGTGTAGACTACAGAGATATGTCCCTCTATTGTCGGCCAGTGTACTCAGGGCGGGACGAAGTCAGTTCCTTGAGAGCTCATTTCCCCAAACTTAGTTACCGTTGCAATTTCGTGAATTTTGTTTTATCTATTCTGGTAACGATAAAAGGTCAAAGTTTAGCGTGTGCAGTGTGATTAACAAGCTTTAGTTGCTTGGTTATCAGAAGCAAAGGATCGCATGATTAGTGACGAAAGATGCAATTGTTATTGAATTTTCATGAAATTGTCCCTTGTAGCTCTTAGTCTCCCTTATAACTTTCAGGATTGTCGTGTGAATCTCTTCCCTGAATGTTTATCATAAAGCTACAACAGCGTTTATATATCTGTGTAGCTCCAAACAATACCCTGATATCCATCACACTGGAGGAACTTTAAAGTTTATAATCGTTATTATGTTGACAGACTCAGATAAAGATATCTATGTTCAGCGTTCAAGAATATGTTAAATTAATTTTCATATAAATTATTATTATTTTTATTCAAAGTATAACAGTTGTTTCTTCATCTAATTGATATTTGATTATACTATTTAGAGCAATAATGTCATCAAGTATCACAACTACCTTACGAACAAAGATATTGTTCCCTACACCATGATTGTCAATCGTTGACAATATTGCCACTGTATGTGTAATGATGGCCTATAAAGTAAGCTTACATCAGTCATCCATTATATCAAGGGCGATTATAGGGATATGTCAATTGTTCATCCGTTTCAAACGGACGGGATGATAGTTGACTTATATTTGGGAACATCAACTGCAATTGTTGAGCTAGAGCAGTAATTATCCAGTCAGATGCTTTCAAAATATGGTTTGTGCGTTGTATACTGACGTCAGCGATACAAACATTGCATTGTATATTCGTAGACGTATTGTTCAGAAACTTTGAGGAACATATTTTGTTTTGACAGTCAAGTTTTAAAATGAAATTATGCTAATATGAAAAAGGTTAGTCTGAAAACCTTATGGTTTTAGGGGTAAAATAATAGGGATATATAATAATTCAGAAAATATGAATTTAATTTTTTTCAATGACAGCCTATAAACATGGTGATGAATAATCTTACAACTTATTTTCAAGTTTAACACAAATTATTTACAAGCTTTGATTGTAGTTAACTTCATATCACTTCATCGGAGGTTTTCTTTGAGCGAGATGCCAGAGCAACTTTGCATGCTTTCTTCTCGCCTTTGTTCCATAACCTTATTGAAATATTCTTGAGATTGGTTTTGAAGCCTTTGAGCATGTCTCACTTACGTATTACATAAGTTAAAATATAAAACAATACCGATTTGAACATATGATTTTACTTGTATTTGATAAACGTATCTTATGTTGTATCAATCTAAATAAATTAAGATCAACAGTTTTTATATTTGGTCATACTGTGACAAAATAGAAATCTGTTGATCTAAATTTATTTAGATTGATATTATATCTATCTAGCATCCTGTTTTAAAAGGATATTTGTTTTTCCTGTTTTTCCTGTTCACCATTGTTAAGTAATAGTTACCGACCTCGACCTCGGGTTCAAGTTAGATGAACCCTCGCGCACGTGAATCATGAACGCCGAGGCCTAACGGCCTCGGCGTTCATGATTCACGTGCGCGAGGGTTCATCTAACTTGAACCCGAGGTCGAGGTCGGTAACTATTTTACACACTAGCTCAATGCTATATTAATTCATTTTCAACATTACATCAGTTTCGAAATGCATTACTTTATCATATATAATGAAAAGGTGTAACATTGACTCTAATTGGAGAAACAATGTCTATTTCAAGTACATGTAGCTGACATTGGCATGGGCCTCTCGTGCTGCACGTGCAATCCGTGCGGGACCGTAAAAGCTGCCACAATAGATATGAAAACAAATAACAAAAAACTTAATTTAATATGAATATAAAAATTTGGTACAAATGATTGTTAAAAATAGATTATAAAATATAAATAATAATTCACGGTGATGTTTATTCTTATTAATAAATTTAATCATGAGGTCATGAAAAACATCATGTATTTTCAACCGGCCTCCGTGGTCTAAGGGATAAGTCACTGGGCTTGAAATCAAGAGGTCACACGTTCGAACACATGCTTGGAGTGCAAAATTTGTAAGTGTCTTGTATTGGTAAATTGCAATTTTAGTGAGTATATTTGATATGCAAACTTTGAACTTGAAAACATTTCAGAAATCAAATTAACATCGTTTCACTTTCAGGTGTTCATGATGATGAACACCCGCTTTGTCTGATGAACACCTCCGCACGCACATTTCACGGACAATATGAGTTGGTATGAAAAATGAATACTCGAACAAAACAAAGGAGCTAGTGTGTAACTCGACTTACATCCTACTTTGTTCAGATGAACTCAAAGATAAAATAAATACTGGTTTTCAATCATTTTCTGAGAATTCAATCCATAGTCAAATGGCATCCTGCTTCATTTATCTTCAAGTGTACTTGTCATTTTTGTCATGTATATACAAATTTAAACATGCATGATAGTTGATATACATTAGACAATAAACATATAAACATCGGCAACCTGGTACTTAACAGGAACTCGTAGAAACTTTTAAATAGGAAGAAAGGTTCTAAAACAACATTATAATCTTTGGAATGGTTCTTAAAATTTCTCGTTTAGTATATAATTATCTCCTAAAAATCCTAGTGCTAATCAATTCGATAAACACTGCCTTTGACAATGAATTCTACCCTGTGAAGATTCAGATTTGATATCCTGGATTTACATTGTATACAAGCCCATTTCGTTCCTCCATCCCTGTGAACAGGATGATATTGTCACACAGGAGTGCTCTTAGCTTGACCTCTTAGTGACCCGGGATGTCCATCAGAGACTGTGTTGTTCACTACTGGTCATGTGAGTGGCAATGCAAAAATTCTAAAAATTCTAGTTTCCAGTATTTTCTATTCTTGAATATAATTTATATGATTCAACATATTCCAATTAAAGTTTTCCATCGTTTGCCACTTGAAAATAGTTGGTAAGGCTTCAAGTTTGGAATTTCAAAATGATAAATTGTTTTCAACATAACTATACTCGTAATAAAATAAGGATATTTAGGATTATTAAGGTGATGTGCTTGAAGACAATTGTTGAATTTGGAGGGACTCAAAATCTAAACTACTTCCAAAAAAGTGGAAGCTACTTTCCTGGAAATATTTTTAATGACAATTTTTTGAAATTTGAAAAAAGGTTAATGAAGATACAATTTTAAATTTGGAGAAGATTCAAACTTTTACCTGCACATACTTTTTCCCAGATATCCACTGACAAATATTTTATACATATTTTTGTGAGGATGTAAGAAATTCAAGATGTTCTTGACAACGGACTTTTAATGATCACACTATGATATTAAAATATTAGTTTACATCACATATTTTATTTCATTTGTTGGCACGTCATTCTGTCATTCTGTAACGTAAAATTACGACACAAACATGTTAATTTCATATGAAGCTGGTATCACATCACGTCTTCTAAAAACTGTAAGGATAGATAGATAATGCATGGGTATTATAATGCCCGTACTCTTGGTACCACGTGAATGCGTGACATGTCACCATGACCTGGTGCGTCAAGGACAAACAAGCGTGCAGGCTTGTATTTCATATAAACATTAGGATAAGGAGAAAAGTTGAATCACTTTAGACGAGGTTTCGTTATACTATAAACTTAACACTGTATCCATATTTCTTTAAACAATAGCATGTCTTCAAATGTGCTTTTGCTTTCCAATTGATTTTGAAATTCACGTTTTCATGAAAGAATTTGGTGTGACAAATGTTACTTCGCAATTAGCTACATATTTCACAATAAGTACTAAAATAATGGGCACGATACTTGACCGAAATTTTGTCCTTTTATCCGCCTAATCTACTTAGTCATACAAGTCATATTTCGTCAGGAAATGATCGACATATTTCATAAAATTGCTTTATAATAGGAAATCGTAACCTTATCTAACTTCAAATATGAATTGGTAATCTTATGAACAACGCAAAACTTTTATTTCATTATCTTCTACTTCAGATTGTAATTGATGTTATAATGAACACTTTGACATCTTTTTGACATGTCGTAACATAAAAAATGACCAATGTTAAATTTCCATTGCATGAAGAAGTTCTATTATGCGAGCACTTATTGCCAACTTTTACATTGCACGAGCTACGTAGGAACAAACCAACGGTGACTAGCTGCGAAAAAAAATCCGATAATGTTCACCTTACCTTACACACGATTGTGTTCTATACATAACACGATACACTTACAATTTGTCAATGGATGAACATATCGTTTCATTATTTAGGCTTCTCCATTGTCAATAGAAACTTCGACTTAACAATAAATCCGTCTAGAACGTTATACTGCAATGCAACCCTCTACCTTAAGAAATCAATGATTCTATTGTCAAGCGAGATCATTGTGAAGGCTTTCCTGGGGAAAGTCTGTATGGTCCCCTGCATTTGGTATCATAAAAGAATAACTTCAATACCTGATCAAGTGGTTATGTACCTGTCTTTACCTGCGACTGATATAGACCTATGTCACGTCTACGCCATTTTGAAGAACTGGCTACAAGCAAATGGATTAAATGTAAGTAT
The DNA here is from genome assembly GCA_916613615.1 of Steromphala cineraria. Taxonomy (NCBI): domain Eukaryota; kingdom Metazoa; phylum Mollusca; class Gastropoda; order Trochida; family Trochidae; genus Steromphala; species Steromphala cineraria. Next base: position 33,544,259 of record OU744729.1, on the reverse strand, counting down.
ATCGTCTTTTCCTGAATTCATTATCTACAATTACTTGAAAGATAGTTGTCATATACGTTACTTGGCCTATTTGTCATGTTGTAATTAGTGAAGTACCCTTCTCGATAGTAAACTTCGATGTTTACTAATAATATAAGTATACTGAATACTAATATGGGAAGTATCCAATCCCCTTCCTGTAAACCGATCTCCTCATATGTGTCTAAGTAATTCGTCATATGTGTCAACGTTTGTTATTGTGCTAAGATTGTTTGTTAAAAGGAATCACTGTTTGGCTAAATTTGTAAGTTTTATTATAGCTTATAATCAAGTCTATTCATGCATGAAAGCTACATTTTAAGAATTTTAGAAGGATCATGCTCCAAGCTATGATAAGATAAATCCAATATTATGCATTTACTAATAAAAGCTTCAATAAAATTCACGTTAACTAAATAACAAATCCACTCAATTCTGAATATATTTTTTGATTTTAAGTAAGCTGATTAGATGAACAATTAAATTGAAAAATGTACAAGTCATGTTAATTTCAAACTTTAAAGATTGATTTACTGCTTGTTTTCAGGGCGATCGGTACCATCATCGCCGAAGCCCCATCTTTGAAGAGTTTAAAAGGAGTGAGCACAGATGATTGGGTTGACCGACTCAGCCATGTGTGGACAGTTTTTGTCTTCGTGTTGTTCGCAATCACAGTCACCCTCAGTCAGTTCGTGGGAGAAAAGATCCATTGCTGGTGTCCTGCAGAATTCACTAGTACCTTCGTTGACTATGCCAATTCATATTGCTGGATCAAGAACACTTACTATGTTCCAATCGACATGCCAATACCAATAGAACACCATGAACGCGAGAGCGAGGAGTTGACCTATTACCAATGGGTACCTCTAATCCTGTTCTTCCAGGCCTTCATGTTCAAGTTCCCAAATCTGGTATGGAGGATTTTCAACTCTGGATCTGGCATCAACCTCGAGAAGCTTGTGGACCTTGCTGAGGAAACCCAGATGACTGCACTGAAGGACAGGGAGTCCAATATTGATGCTATTGCCAAATATGTCCACCGATGGAGGAAAACCAACGATGTATACCATCACAACAAGTTCATAAGAGCAAAGCAGAAGATGGCAAAATTCTGCTGCTTCTTCTGCAACAAAAGAGCTGGAACCTATCTGACTGCCCTCTACCTCTTCATCAAGAGTCTGTACGTCGTCAATGTCATCTGTCAGTTCTTCATCCTCAATGCCTTCCTGGCTACCAATTTTAACTTATATGGTATTGACGTCTTCCACACTTTGCTTAATGGTGGCAGCTGGTCTGAATCTCCTCGCTTCCCAAGGATTACCCTCTGTGACTTCAAAGTCCGCCAGCTTCAGAATATCAACACCTGGACTGTTCAATGCGTTCTGCCAGTCAACCTTTTCAACGAAAAGATCTTCATCTTCGTGTGGTTCTGGTTAGTTATAGTATCGGCCCTCTCCTGTTTTAACATGGTCACCTGGCTATACAAGATTTCCTTCAAGAGAAACAGACCTGCCTATGTCAAGAGGTATCTCAAGATGGAGAAGGTACTCCATGATGGCAATGACAAGAAGATGTGTATCAAATTTGCAGACAACTACCTTAGAGATGATGGAGTGTTTGTCATCAAGGTGATCGCCAAGAACTCGACAGAGGTCCTTGCAAAGGATTTGGTTGTGAACTTGTTTCAACGCTACAAAAAACTACAGGGTGGTATTGAGGCTAAGGATAAGGAAGAGGAGCATGATGGGGACTCACTTTTGTCTTCTACATAGTGCTTCTTCAACGATATTTTGCCATGGGCTTTCGAATATGAAGAATTGTGATACTCTGCGTTTTTACCTTATTCCTTATCCTTACAGAATAGATTCACACAAAATGTTTGTTTTCTATATTCATCTGATCTAATGATTATGGTGATAATTTCATGACGATTGTCCTTTTTATGTAACGTCTTAAGACTTGTAAAGAAAATAGATACCGGTAGTCATTGATATATTGAACATGATTGTTTACGGTTATGAACAAACATTTTATGTTCTTTTTGTTTCGCTATACATTTGAGAAGCTCCTTCCAAGAGTATACACCTTGTTACTGAATACAGCGCAATTAATATACATTGTGTTATCATACTTATATATTATACATAAAAGACATTTGTATATATCATAAGATCATGAAATAAACGTGTTGATATTGATTTTTTGACATTTTTTATTTACATTGGTGAATCGCCTGGTATTTTGAATTACGATCATTAGAGACCGTTTATTTATTTATGCACATGTCTTAAAGGTAAACCTTTTTCCCCATTTTCCGTTTATCAAACTGTTCTCTTCGATATGTTTCAATGAATTTACTTTTTAATAACAGGTAAAAATGAAAATTCATATGAACCAAAATATCCACGAAACTCTTGTTTCTTATCTCAAATCTTTTTTATATATTTTGGTTTAAAGTTTTCAATATTAATATTTTAAATTCAAAATTTAAATTTCACGAAAAATTAATAAACTGGTTTACAACTTACAAAATATAAACAGTCATTGTATAAGTATGAGTAATCCAAACAGTTTTACATTACATGTATTGTCCTGCGCAAGGTGTGACAGCGTCTTTTCGTGTAATAGATCCTCTTACGTCGTCCTTTCAAACCATTTTGTAGGTTCACAATACTCACAATACTAGCCCACTGGTGAACTAGAGTCAACTCCCGATCTATGGGTACAGCCGTCAGTGTAATATATTTACTTCAGTACTATCATTATCAACAAATGCTATTACTTATATTCATTTGGGCAAACATTGAATTTGGATAAAAATTATATTGCATTACATGGTCGTTGACGCAGATAAAGTTAGAAGGGTGACAGTTTTCATAAACGCCATTCAATCCCTCAATAGGGGTACAGGAAGATTGTTATATCATAACGTCCTTTGGAATGTATTAAGACGAATTAGACATGTGGATATCGTGTCACAGTGATAAGAAACTTGATTGACACCTTTACAAAATGGTATTTATATCTGTTTGTGTGTAGACATTGAACGATATAATATAATCGAATCTATATTAAATTGAATCACATGTTGACAGATGCGTTGTTGATATGAACGCCTGCATATTCATTGTAATACTGTTGTTGACCTTTGAGATAGGAGCGTACAACGTACAACGTACAACGTACATGTACACCACCAATCATAACAGTAAAACATATCATTGGTACTCTTAAAAGGATCTACCAAATAGCTAGTAAATATTGAATAACAAAAATACTTTGAATAATTATGACATAAAGCACATTAGCAATCAAATAAAATATTGAATATATCTCATTGGCATCATATACATATCTAGGCATACTAATAATATATATAATATATAAAAACGCTTAACATGTATCATGAAACTGGTATTATTATTATAAATGCATTTTTTTAAAATAATGATATCAATTAAATATAATAAAATCTATTAATAAACAATATATTTGATAGAAATTTCGTGGTGAAAACAGTATTATCAGAGAATGTTCATATGTTTTCGAGCTGGTACTAAATGTCTCTAGAAATGTTCATTGGTCTTGAATACTAGTGTAATTCAAAAGTCGTAAAGCACAATGTCACAATGACAAATAGCGGTAGTTAGGGGATGGTCCAACAATCCAGCGTACACTTATATTCATGTAGGTGCAGATCTACACCTTTGTTGACTTAAGCCCAGGCAACTAGGTTTGCCCTTTAACGTTGAGTAAGAACTCCTGTACATAACCTGCTTTCATACTTGGTAATAAACGATTACTTAACAACGTTGTATATCACAAATCTGCAAACAATACACACGCCCAGAATAAATGTCACCTCGAAAGGCAGTTGAACAAACTGACGATATTTTTTTATGAAAGTGATTTTGTTGAACGCAAATGTTTTGGTAAATGTTTGTTTTATCGTCGATTAATTTATTTTATAAAATGTTTTACGTGAATCGGACATAATGTCTTAGGGGCATTAATATAATTTTTTGTATTTCACGAGGCAGTTAATAAGGATTTTTTTAGATTTTACTAATAACTTCACAGCTTGTATATATCAATAACTATTTGTATACAATATGTTTATGTTTAATTCAATACAATATATATTGTTTGGTTTTATCCTTTAAAATCAAATAGATATTTCACTAACTGCATCAGTTATCAATCAAAGCTTTTTCTCAATTTCATGCAAAAATGTCTTTCAACCAAAATCATTTTCGATATTTTTAAGAACAATTTCAATCGATTAAGATTTTACTTAATTTGATTAATATATTTAATTAATGATTTATATATTATTTTTGAATTTATTGTTTCATATATCTTACTATTATTTCTCTATGTTGCAGGTCTATAGGCTCCATAATCAGCGGGGTTCCATCCCTGAAGAAACTTCAAGGAGCCAGTAACGATGACTGGATAGACCGACTCAATCATGTGTGGACTGTGTTCCTCTTCGCCCTATTCGCTATCGTTGTAAGCACTGGACAGTTTGTGGGTGACCCGATTCATTGTTGGTGCCCGGCAGAGTTCACAGGTGCATACGTTGATTATGCAAAATCCTACTGCTGGATCAAAAATACGTATTATATCCCCATGGATTCGTCAATACCGGTGGACCATGCGGAGAGGGAATCAGAGGAAATTACCTACTACCAGTGGGTTCCTCTCATCCTCCTCTTCCAAGCCTTCATGTTCAAGTTCCCCAACATCCTCTGGAGAATCTTCAACGGAGGAGCCGGTATCAACCTTGACAAGATCGTTGAGATGGCTGAACAGACCCAGATGGGATCTCCTGAAGACCGTGCCACGACCATCGACCACATCGCCAAGTACATGGACAGATGGTTGGAGACCCACAGAGAGTACCACTGGAACATTATCGTCCGTGCCAAGCAGAAGATGGCCAAGTTCTGCTGCTTCTTCTGCAACAAAAGAGCAGGAACCTACCTCACTGCCTTCTATCTCTTCATCAAGGTCTGCTATGCTGGCAACGTCATCTGTCAATTCTTCATCCTCAATGCCTTCCTGGCCACCGATTACAACATGTATGGTTTCGACGTGATGGCAATGTTGATGAATGGAGGTGAATGGAAGGAATCTCCTCGTTTCCCAAGGGTTACCCTCTGTGACTTCAAGATCCGTCAGCTTCAGAACATCCAGACCTGGACCGTCCAATGCGTACTCCCCATCAACCTCTTCAACGAGAAGATCTTCATCTTCATCTGGTTCTGGCTTGTCCTGGTCGCTGCACTGACGGTCGTTAACATGATCGCTTGGCTCTACAGAGTCATGTTCAAGAGAAACAGGCCAGCCTACATCAAGAAGTATCTCAAGATCAGCAACGAGCTTCACACCGGTTTCGACAAGAAATTATGCGCCAAATTCGCCGATCAGTATCTTCGTGATGACGGTGTCTTTGTGATCAGAGTAATAGCAAAGAATTCAACGGATTTGGTAGCAACGGACTTGGTATTTGAGCTGTGGAAGATCTACAAGAGCAAAACTCTTCCTTCCAAAAACCCTGATGAAGATGAGCCGATGACGGATGACCCTAAGGAAACCTTAGCATAGTGTGAAACTAACATTCTACTCCATTCACGAATGGACATTTCTTGAACTTCAAGGGAGTTCAATGAACTTTTTAATTTCTATTCGTTTCCATCCACGAATAGATATAATTCTTCTCCATGTCCGTACAACCACCGATTCCATCAGTTATTGGACATTGAATCTTGAGCTTGGAACTACAAGTTCTTGCGAACTGATTTCCATTGGTGCCTTGAGCATGTTAACATCTTTTAAAGATGTTAGAGTGGATGTTTTATACTTTGTTATTCACTACGATGTCTTCCATGTGTTTTAATGGCTCAAGAAGATAAACTTTTATGTTTTGTACACTACTATTCAAAATTAAGTACACCATGTTCGCGTGAAGAGTGTACTTAATTTTGGACAGTGTTGTTGGTCGCAATGAGCTCATGATCAAAATAACCGAACCATCACCCGCGATCGTTGAATTTAGCAATTTGACTTGAATGAGTCAAATAAGTAAATAAACCATTAGCGTCATATGATTATGTGCAATTATGTTATGATCATCATATTAAATAATTAGTGAATTTATGCTTAGTTTTAGTTCAGTGATGAAGCACTGGGAAATTGAAAGACCTTTGATGTTCAAAGAAACATGTATTTACAAAAAGTTTGATAATTGCATTCATAGATAAGAAATCAATCAATGCCATCACTGCCCTTATCAAGTTAAGAAAATATTGAAACTTAGAACTAAAGGCTTCCTAAGATTCCCATGTGAAATCTAGTCAAAAATCACTATCCGCAATCAGTAGGATTTTCCTTAGCGCTACCAGTGTATAGATTTACTATTTAATATCTTATGCCCCAAATAATCAATCAAAATAGAAAAAAACGATAGTTATGATAATCAGATCGAATGTGGGAGCATACAAGGCCAAGTCATGTGTTATATATATGGTGTGATATATCTATTTAGTTGTAGAATTAACATGCTTAATATGAATATTTGTATTAGCTTAAATAGGATATGACAAAGGTCAGTAGATTAAGTCAAGATAATGCACTTATATAAATTTCTATACTAACCAATGCTTCCATTGCTTTTTAAAAAAATATTTTACTCAAATATTTCATATTTCCAATGTCTTTCCATATAAAATGGCTCATTTATGTCAAAAGGCATTATGTAACATAGCTGTCAAGTCGTGCTCGTGATCTTGATTTGATTATGTAAATTATGCCAACATGTAAGTAAATCTCACTTCGCTATGATGTATACTGGCTGTAATGAAATACATGTTTTATGTAAAGTATATATGCTGTCTATTTGACAAGCCTATTCGTGGTCACAAACTGCTAAACTTGTATATAGAAAGCTATGTCCTATATATTTTGTAGAGCAGATATGTATGTTCTAGTTAGTCCTATTGTCTTTAAAATGTCTACAATTTTAGAACGAATTTAAATCTGTTTAATATGTTTTATTCATTCCAATTGAAGTTGTAGTTCAATTCAATGTATAGGTCGCACGATGCGTTGATTTTAAGCTTTTAGAATTGTTAAATATATTTAATATTCATTCCAGTAAAACATTCAATTTATGAAAAAATATCCATTGTTAAAAGAACCGCCAGATGCATTTCATGATATTCTCAACAACGAAGGTTAAACCACCGAATTTTCATTTGAAAATCGAATTTTTGGTGGATCTTAGCATTTTCATGTTGAGCATATATTCTGGGGCCATTTATTTCGTTCAATTTCCATTGTCGTTTAACTGGCATTCCATTTTCATGTTGCTTTACGTGTTTCAATGACCTTGTCACACGCTAAACAGAGGTAGGTTTTTACAACGAACTGTACATACATTTTGTACTTATATCTTTGGTGTCTTGGCATGTAAATCGCTTTGCTGTTTTATAGTTGAAGTGGTGAGTTATGGTCGTAGATAAGTTCTTTTGCTCCAGTACAATATCTGTTATCTTCCATTGCATCATATGATATTTGACGAATTTTATTGTATATTTACAAATAATAAAACTGATATGACAATGACAGTCCTGTGTATGTTCTTTGACTTATTTGTTTTTGACGACATGACGTCAGGACTATAATAATTGCTTAAGTTTGAACAGCATTAAGTTTTCTGCAATTTAGTAAATGTCTGAATAACTGTGAAATATTGGAATATCATGCTATATTAAACATACGCATGCATACCATTTTATTTGAAAAATATTGCTTATGCAACGAATGCGTATTCGGATAATCAATCTTTACACGACGAATGTATGCAAGAACTTTAATAGTGCGAACATATCAAGGATTATAGTTTAGAAAGTTTGGTAAGTAGTGGCCTTTATGGTCCCCTGGAATTTCAAGAAGTGACTGTAGAATGATACTCATAAATGAAGTAAACACATTTAAGATTATGAACTAGATAGCGAAACGAATCGAACGTGACAGTGTTAACCCGAGATTCAGAATTAAAGTAAAGGACATCGATAGTGAAAAGTTTGTTACCTACACAGTTTTGACTATATGCAGACAACCAAAATGGACCATCAACGTAATTGACCCCAGGGTGACTATTTTACAGTAGTAAAGTTCACCTAAATTCGCCCTCGAATATACCCAATCTTATTAAACAATGATCTATATTGCTTAACTACTCTACTCTGTACTCTGCGTTACGAAGTGAAGAAAAGTATGATCTGATTTTAATGAGATTGAAATGTCCCTTGTGGTCCTCGATTTCAAACATATTTTCAACATGTCATTTTAGACGTAAAAGTGATCCTACTTCAAATTCATAAAAATGAATGTCACCTAAGACTTTTACATGGAAATCGAAATAATAGTTTGCACTTATAAAGAGCGACCTTTCTAACCTAAGTTTATAACAAATCAAGGCAATGTGATTAAAATAAGACCAAACACAACTTATTTGAAATGCAATCAACGGGACATCGTAACATACAAACAGCATCTTGTGTATCAAAGATTCAGTTGAGTCCTGACTCTGCTATGATCAAGGGGACATAACTCTAATCTTGCAGCTTCCGTCTGACTGGTGATGTTGATAACAGTAGGTTTCCAAATACGGTGATAAATAATCTTGTAATGAATCCAGTCATACGATATTATATCTCAATTGATATGTACATACGTCACAACTGATACAGATTTCAAATATATTTGGGATTAACCGTCGCTTCGTCATAAACAGAGATAACATATTTTAAAATATCTCGGATGACTTAGTGAAATAGGCTAGACTAGTAAACAGTTTAAACTGTTCAAAAGTTTGTCTTCTATCTCCAACACTGGAACTTACTACTCAGAAATTAGTCGAAAAAAAGTCACCCTTTTCAATGTAAATGTTCATTTTTAATTGTGTAGGAATTATTTAAAAAAAACGTTTTTCAATCAAATAACATTGATGAAATATGTTTATTTTCGAAGATGATTTGTTTCATTGTAAAAATGAAGTACGATTGACGAAAATATAAATCAATCTCATTAAAATCTTACTCAACGTTACGTAGTGTAGCACAATGACAATATTTAAATGAGTTCAAAAACAGACAAATGTAGCATGTCCTTATTTTCTACGTCTTTTGCAATAATTCCGTACCTTATTCAGAAAAAGTATTTAAATCAAACTTAGATCAATCTCCGTTAATGAATGCAAGACCTTTAATCAAAAGTAAACAAGTAAATCGGACGGTAAAACGCTGTAGAAAGTATATCAAGAAGAATGAATTAATTACCAAGTAATAGTCAATTAGAAATTTCTAAATTAACTAAAACATACAGATTTGAAAGCAAACGTTATCACCACATTAATTCTAAAAACAACTTAAGAAAATGTAAATTCTTTTTGAAAACCTTTACTTCGTAATAGATTAAGCTCTGAGGGGAGATACAGTTTAGATATATTTCATATTGTAGACAGTATGTTTTTTGAAGTTTTAAATGGTACTGATTGATCATAGATAGAAAATGCAAGCATTTCGTTTTGTAATAGCCATACCAAAACCTACGAAAACTCCAGACATACATTCCGTATATTCTAAACTTACATAACCTTCTTCCCAAATTCCCCAGAATATCCCGATACGAAAACCACCTGATGCATGCATGTAAGAAAACACAAAGTCGTCCATATTTTTAATATCTATATACCAATCATCTCAACCCTATTTGACTTTGCTAGACCTTCCCAAAGATCATCTCAGACCATCTCAGACCATCTCACGAAGACCCTAACAACCTCAACCTTTCTGCTTATAGCACCCAGGGCGCTTACATGAGCAAATTAGTTTCTTGATAAGACAATAGCTGATGCCATAAGCCTGACATGTGGTTCTGGTTTATGTAAGAGTACATTACAGACAAATGATAATGATTATATGTAGATCTCCATTTTTATGATGTCAGAACACAGTGACTTTACAGGTGTTTGTTTTAATGCATATCTAAAATGTCACCAATAAATGGTTCAATGTACACCAATTCCAATTAAAATCGGCCTTGTTCCGAGGAATAAAAGTTTTAGATTATAAACTTTATCGAGAATCGAACTTGTTATTTCGATAGATTTCTTCTCCGGTGTAGAGGATTTCATATTTTAGAATATTTTAATCCTCGGAACAGGGCCGATTTTAATCAGACTGAATATACACATCAATAATTTTACGATTTGAAGAATCAGATGATACATGTAAGTCGCTATTACTGCACTCTGTATCGTGTAGCTCCTAACATACCCTGGGATCAATCAAGGGAATTCCTTGTATTATTGAAAGCTGTCGTTCAAATTTGTTCATAGCATGAACGTATTGACGACACAAAAATGCCAATATTCGAACTTTAATATGAAGTTATGGTAAGAACAATGCGGAACAAATAAGCCGATGTTTCTGGATGTTATTACTGCTTCGAATCGATCCATGAAAAACATTTCACAAATCAATAATGCTGAGGAATATATTCCTCTGCATTATTGTCATTCCAACTTCTAAAATGCCTCTCAAAGAAATTTCACAAATCTTTGGCTGAAATTCTGAAAATAGAAAATCACAAATACGTCATTTATAAAACAAAATCTTGCAAGATATGAAATTGAACCAAATTTTAAACATATCAAAATTCATCAAAATTACGTCGAAAATTCATGACAAATTCATGATATTGAATATACAAATAAATCAATGACCTAAACACATTTAATGAGTCACTGCTATGTTTCTTAACAATACAAGAATTGTTTGAATATGTTTATGATGAAAGTATTTCCTTCCTTGCATCCATGTCTGCATAACATACGACCAACGAGTGGGTGCACTGATAAACTCCCTGCAATGTTTGAATAGTGACTGCCTTCTCTCATGGGCTTATCGTGGCTTCTTATCTACCTGTTGTATATAACCCTGTCAGCAGCTACCTGTAATAGATTAAAAAATAATTTTCTTACTGACCTTATTGTCGTATATTAGTCTAGTAGAATGGCACACCTGTCCTCTTGGCGGATTTGTTGGTAAAAATCTTATATTTTTAACTTTCGTCAAGGTACTAGGTAATATGTTTATGTATTTAATCGCCATCCTATATGAAACACCAACATTCCTTATCGAGTCTCAGGTAAGGGGAAATGGTGTAGTCCAGGTGGTTGAGAGGGTAAAATGTCGGTGTGGTCAGTGCTTGCGGTGTTGACTTTGAGGTTTTTGCATAAAACTAGATCGGAATATTGATAATTGGAAATAGTGTTATCCAGAATATAGCAACACTATATGTAATGTTTAAATATTTTCAAGGCATTTAGAAGTGATATTCGTTAGAACAACGATATGTTCTGGATAACAACTTCTTGTATGTAAATCACGAAGTTTCGAAGTATATACTTACCGCTTCATTAGGTTGGATGTAGACAATAGCAAAGTGAGATACATGTACATAGTAAACCCAAAGTAGAGACAACAATCGGATAATGCTGCTGTATGCTTCTGTACCAAAATGGTGGTTTGAATCAAAAATTGTATTAAATGTGTGAAGAGGAACATCATCTTAGAATGATAAATAGAACATACACATGTCAGACATTGGACACAAATTGCATTAGCAAAGCAAGAAAGTCTTTTTAAAGTTGGCGCAGTTCCGAGGAATAAACTATTAAAAATATTAACAGCACGGAGATATTAAATCCTCTACACTAGGACTCAGTGGAGAGGACACCTATCGAAATAACATGTTTGATTACCATAGAGTTTTTTCTTTATTCCTCGGAACCAGGCAGATTTTAATCAGACTGAAAAATAAGGTTTTTCCATACTACCACTTTTCATTTTGGAAATAATCACTTTTCGGCGCTTTACATACTTCTTCGTCGGGTGAGATCTGTTAAATAAGAACAATGGATATAAATACAGAACAAATGCATGTTCAAAACGAAAAAATTGTAACGTGATTTACATTAGTTTGGACTGAGAAGTATGTTAGGACATCCACATAGCGCACATACATTGAAATATGCACCGAATATCCACATAAAGTACGAACGACCAGTAATAGGCAATTATGAATAATAAACTGACAGTTGACATTTTAAAAAAATATCATAGAACATGCACCAGCGGTAAATAATCTTCTACATGTAAATAATGCATGCTGTTATGAAAAGGAATGTCTTATTTTTATATTCATATTACACAATATCTGTAAACATAGGTACGTGCTAACTACATGCACACGGCCGAGTAATTTGATATTTGATGCAACAAATTGCGTCCTTGGTAAAGCTGAACATATAAGATCTTGTTTATGATAGCCCACGTATACGTTTTAAGTTCTCAGATCCGTTGAATTTAACAAAAATATAACCCTTGATTCTAGGCACATGAGAAAAATTCCCATACTCCAAGACGGAACATAATCAAAATACATTTAGATCAACAGGTGTTCATATATGGTCATATTGTCGACAGAATGAACAAATGTAAAACTGTCGATCTAAATTTATTTAGATTAGATGGAACATATAAAGTTTTACTATTGCTTTAGGTTAACAGGAATGGTGACGAACATGATGGGATAAGGAAGACAGGAGTAATTGAACAACTTCTTTATTTGACAGTAGCGACGTTTCGACATAGATTCTTTTCATGCTTGAAAACCTATACCGAAACGTCGCTACCGTAAAATAAAAAAGCTGTTCTTCCGTGAAATTACTCCTGTCTTCCTAAGTGAGGAACATGTTGCAGAGGACACTTGTTGCATTGTGCAACATTTCATGAAAGACATGAATACATGATATTATTCATATGAAGATTTCGAACGAGTCTGACATTAGAAAATATACCGCGCATATATTGGTAGTTAGTTCTGCTCGAATAAATATAGAGGTGTTACCTTTTCAAATGCAAAATGTTTTTATGGTAATGTATAATTATTTTCATAAATATTGACATGACATTTCGTAAAGATTCAACTGGAAATGACTGATTTTTAGCATTAAAATATTCATATGATATAAAGATCATATTTAATTTTCTCGGATAAACAACGACGAGAGGGCTTGCCTGCAAAGTTCATCAGTGTAGGATTTATGCCAATTTGGAAAGATCAGACCATCTAGCTCATAGTTAACTTCATGAACTGCATTCAATCACGAGGGTTATTGTGACAAGGACAAAAGTTGAGTCACTTGTATCGATTACCTATATAGGCAGGTTTATCTGATAATAAACCAAGTAATCCTTAACACGACTCCTGTCTTATCTTGCTGCAAATACTTATTTGGTTCGATCTTATTACATATTTCTTGGCAACTATCTCTCTGGAGCCCTCGAAGCCTGCCGGATCAGCTGATTGATTCTTTGATCAAAAATCGATATGTTAAAGGGACACTACTACTGGGTTTTGGTTATATCAATAGTCGTAGTGCAAGACATATATGCAGCTATATGTGTTATACAGCTGTACATATGACGTTGCAGCATTGTGTCGTTATGACGTCATAATATGATTCCGCGGTCCAACTGGCTGTCACCTCGCCTGGATCTTAGTTTCAGCACACTTTCGACAATTGAAACACTACGTTTATGTGGACGAATTAAAATCAGAATATTAAACTGTCTTCGGTTTGATACTATTTGATTAAACTCACGAAAGACTGCAATTGGTATCGGACTCGCTTTCGCTAATCTCATACCTAACCCCTAAAAACGTTTAATCATAATAGTATTCAAAGGAAGGTCGCTAGGTATCCTCTTTCTATGCAACCTTCGAACTGCTTTAAAGGGACAGTAGCACGTTTTAGGGGGAATATAAGGTGATGTCAGGAAAATGAAAAATAATGGTTACAATTGAAAGACAACGTATTTAAACTAAATGGAGCAGTAATAATTCAAATATATAACGTAAAGTTCAGCTATGCGATTGCTTTTTCTTAAACAAAATGAATTAAAGGTGTTCACACAAAATGGCCGACAATGGATTTTATGTTAATCTTCATACTTTGTCCTCTGACTATGGATGATTGACTTGTATAATGAGCTTTTTGACATTGTCAAAATAATACATTTAGCATCAACTTACAATTATCAGTGAAAACATTAAAATATAAAATTATAAAAAAACGGGCGACCACCTTGACAATAATGCAGACACTAAACCGTATCTGACACAAGTAAAGATATCTTCTATAAAAGTTGTGTAAAATCAGACGGGAATCGAACATTGGCCCTCTTAATCCGATTCTTACCCTCTTACTACGGCAAGATTAAACTACATGTACATCTTTCTATCAAGAAAGGAAGGCTTTGCTCAATTCTATTAGAGTCTTACCGTGGCTTTATTTACTTTCTATGTTTCTTAGTATCAAGGAAATTTCATTCCAAAGATAAGTTAGATATCGGGAAGTATTAATGAAATTTAGACGCCTTATGGAATCAATGACCTTAATGTGAGTTTGAGGGTTTTATCGGTAAGGATTTATCATCCTAATGTTTGTCATGATAAGAGAATATTAGTTTCTTGACAGAAAGAAAATATACGATCAATTTGACATATATTTTATTAGTGCATACACGTATAATAAACATCAAAGACGTTTTTCGGATCTAGAATCCTGATACATAGAAGTTCGAGTATTTTTTATATGTTTAAGTCGAAATTATCGTCAAAGGATTTTAAATTTAAATTTTACAAGTTCTTTACCATCATCTTCGAGGGGTTTCACAGATAAATTTCTTACTTGATATATGATCCAATGAAATCAATAATTGATGTTAAATTGCCTTATATAAGAAATATGACACAAATTATGTTTAATTAAGACTTTTCTTGTAGCTATGTTCAATATACAGCAGTATAGCATAAAAATTCTTTTGAGATTACCACAAATTATTTTTGGCGCCGTTTGGTTAAGCTGTTTTTGCGATTGATTTCGAATAAGTACAAAAAGTACAAATTTGCTCTTTGAACATATGATCGGATGCCAAAAGTATATCACAACAAGATTGCATGTCATTTATCTAATAATAAAAATATCTCTATTGATTCTAGGTCTAATACATCGTTACACATTGCACGATACCATGTTTGACTACCATAGTTAATCTGTACTTAACATTAAATCCCCTTGATACAATCTACCCCATTGTTAGTATACGTGCACGTTGTAATTATATACAAATGTGCCATGTACTGTAAAAAACTATTGATAGCCTTGAGATAACGACAACAATTGACACATAAAACCACAAAGTCATGTCCTTATAGCAAGAGATCTTAGAACATGCAGAACAAATTGACATTCGTGACTTGCACAAGGGGCAGTAGAACGTTTTTTGATAATTTTATATTTTGAATTTTTCACTGATAATTGTAAGGTGATGCTTAATGTATTATTTTGACAAGCCAATCATCCAGAGTCAGAGGACAAAGTAGGAAGATTTATAGAAAATCCATTGACGGCCATTTTGTGTGAACACGTGTAAGAAAAAGGAATCGCATGACTAAACTTTACGTTGCATCTTTGAATTATTACTGCTCCCTTTGGTTTAAATACATTGTCTTTCAATTGGAACCTTTAATTTTCATTTTCCTGACATCACCTTATATTCCCCCTAAAACGTGCTACTGTCCCTTTAAGAAGAATAATAATCAAGGTAATTTATAACGATCAACATCGTGGTGAGCTATGCTTTTCAATATAAAATCCCAATATAATGTTCTTAGAAAGAAGTATAATTATGTCCATATAATTTTGCATGTGTGTATAACAATGTATCGATAATAATCCTTAATAATGATAACAAAATTACGAAATTTAAAACAGATTACCGCGATAAAATGTAACAGTTGATCCGATCAGATTTGTTTAATCTATATTGCACGTGCCAGTCATTGTTGTTTGATTGGCAGGCTTGTAAACGTGTCAAAGGTTGAAATGTACATGACTGAAACATAAGTATACATTACATTACAAAGTCTGTTATAGTTCAACCGGTTATCATAATCCATTGCTAGTATAGGTTACATGGTTAATCTGAAGTTATGGATTAACAAGATTAACTGTGTTAGAGGGATTATGACAAACTGAATAACACGCCCATTATCTAATACATGTCTTTGTGAATTCTTATTGAATGTATAGCAGTATATATTGTGTGCTAACGTATACATATATACCAACTTGGTCTCCCTGTCAAAATGTGTTACCTTAAACCATGTACGATTAACAGAGATTATCTTTTTATCGATATTATTTCGGGGTTTAAGGGTTCCTAATTGGATATGAAGTAAACACTAATTTGTCATATGAAATTCATGTTTATTGTACGACTGAGTAAAACTATGCTATGAGTTATTATAGATTTTGAAAAATAATATCGCGTTTGAGGATAATTCATATAAGCAATACTTAAGAGGAAGTTTATCTAATGTTGATTGTACGTCTGGGTGTAATATAGATTGTGAGATATATTATATTTATGTATCACAAATGTAAGGTTTAATGCTGGTTGGAAGCTAGTTTGAAGGTTACTGTTTATTAAATAATGTATAAATTCTCTGGAAATCTGTTTATCTAAGATATGAATATATCATATTAAGTTTGTCAACCACGGTAAAAATTAAGATTTTGAAATTAAATGGAAATGCTTTCTTCTGACTGGTTCTTACGGGGTTAATTGACTTCTATACAATAAAGTTAACCCTTATGTGAAGGTTATGAATAATAACCGTCGCATCATGACATTTACGCAAATGGTGACTGCTGACTGGACGACCGTCATATGAACGTAGGAACATATTGTAATAGCGCAGTGATGAAACCAGCACAATAAACTGTTTTCACAAACATAATTTTCAAAGCATAACCAAATGAAAATAAAAGTTATGATGATATGTTTAATTAGAAAGCTCATCATAAATATATAACAATCTTTTCTGTGAACTATGTTTTGTCAGTGAACTCACTTAAAAGAAGCGGCTATGATGTGGGTAGAGCTTAGGGGACCATTGTTAACCCAGACATACTCATATGTCGCTAGAAGGTCACCGTCAACCTATCTGTTTACCAGGTACCCATCTCCTGCCTCGCAGATTTTGAATAAAGTCACTTTTTTAAAGTTAACACCACACGTCTTTCAACTCGTGTCTCAATAAGATGCATGGAAATAACCCTTCCAAACTTCCAATTTATTCAGCAATGAGCGGGTTTCCCACTCATCCAGCCAGACGCTCCCGTTGTTGCTGAACTACACTGATAGAGGTCGACATAGCAATGCACAGGACCACGTAAACAGCAAAATGAGTCGGTTACATTTTGTAACCTTTACTTACGTTTTTGTGGAATGTATACTGGTCATTTAATAATTAGTTCAGCTTAAAGGCATAAATATTGAACATTTGATACATATATTATAACATATGATATATTATAAGTAAATTATTTTTTAAAAGTATTATCTCCAAATAGGTGTATCTCTAAATTCGTTAGATGAAATCGCAGTTGTATATACCGGTATTCCACCAAAATGGTGTTAAAATTTCGCTCAATGATTAGTCAATTTTTAAAGGAAAATATTGCTTGAATCTTTTGATGAAACAAACGGTTTCAAGAGAAAACCAATTTGAAGAAACCATACATGATTTATCCCGATCTGTAAACGATATACTTTTGAAAAGTCAAACAAAGCATAATAACCTTAACCTAATATATCAGCCATAATATGTACTTGAATGATATATTTTCAGACAACACATTTACAATATTCAAGTTCTTTTTTGTTGACATCCTGATGCGTCATAAAGTAAACAACCATTATCAACCTTACGTAATGAGATCCACCCGGACCTTCCCACACCTATCCACACCTACCATACAATATAATAAATAAACAATTACCACTCCTCCTCTTGAACCTCAACAGCGTGATAAAAGTGACATTTTATAGCTTAATGAGGATATACTTTAAGGGTTTTTTTCATTTCAGTAGACATGTTAACAACTCGATAATGTATCCGGAAAGTCATATTTCATTTGGTAAGTAAGTGTTTTCAAAGAGGTTCGAATTTCAGCACATGTACTGTTGCTCTTTTCGCAGTTAGGATTGGATGGATTATTTGCCTAATAATCTTTTCCAAATAAATTTTGCACCACTCAATATAAAAATATTCAACAACCTAGATAAATTTTGATCAACTAGTTGATTTATTTTGTTCAGACTGTTGATCAAAGTCGTGCTTTCAGCGACATTATTTCGGATTAAGCATCGAATTGTTTTCTTACTTAGAACACTTGATTTCATGATCCTTGACGATTCACACGTATTCCTTTAAGAAAAGTCCAACGTTTTGATATAATAAAAATGGTGATTTCTGAGTGGTTATTTTTTATAACTTTAGAAATTGAAACGCTGTATCAGATCCTATTTGCCGAATATAATCATTTTAGTCGTTTAAACGCAAGTGCTGCAATATTATTTTCCATGTCTATATTTGATATCAGACAACACTAGGGATACATTCTCTATGGAATATCGTGTTTCGTGTTGTAGTTCACATTTGTACATTTCAAAGTTACATAAGGAAGATTGACCTAACGAGTCCCCTTAGTCAACACACTTACACGTTGAATTAAAACTGTGCGTACGTGCAAGGTCGGGCGTCGTGGCATACTTACAATGTCACCTTATAGCAGGTTTAACACAAGTAAATCGTGTACTTATTACTAAGCCCTACTTACGTGTTGCTTAACTTCAAGCTGAAATTTACCGGGTTTATGGTCGTTTTAATTCAAACACATATCCATTTAAGTCGTCCCTATCTTTAAAGACACAGTCCTATAGGGGTATTGTTTGTGGAAACTAAATTCAATAGGACGTAGTTATGCATTCTTTTCTTTATCAGATTATTAAATCTAGAACACTAATATATCAAAATAAGTTTGATCAATCATGTAATAATCATATACAAGTAAACACAGGTAAGTACCCTTGAAATTTGTTTCCACAAAAAATGCTAATAATAATTGGTACAGGCACACATCTCCATCCACTAGTGCATGTTCAAGGCGCTACAAACAGTATTACCCTTGCCTTACCCAAACTAAAATTTTGTCACTGGAAGGTCACAGCCAAAAAAAATTTTTCCGGGTACCAATTTCCTGCTGGGTGAACAGAGGCACATTTTGAATAAACTCTATTGCCCAAGGTGACAACACAAGTCTGTCAACTTGTGTCTCAGTGTGGGGCAGCGAATCAAGCCTTCGAACTCTCAGTTTATTCAGCAATGAGTGGGTAACCTATTCATCCAGCGAGCCGCGCCCCTTGTTGCTGAATTATATTGATAGCGGTCGACTGAGCATTACACAGGACCACGCGCCACTACATCGATAGGACTGTCCATTTAATAACATTCGTCACTCATAAGGTATCATTCCTTTAAAGTTGTCCTTATAATAGTTTATATTTTATTATAAATGTTCCGGGAACGACATGGCGTTAAACTATCGCCTATAAAAGGTAAAGGATGTTCTATCTTCTTCCCAGTAAGTATAACGATACTCCTACATAATATTTGACAGATGTTTACAGCAAGACACAAAAGGCTACCGTAATTTAAGATGTGTTGCTTTCAGGATGTCGTAAGAGGTTGTTACCAGCCCAAATAAAATGAACTCTTGTTTATGGGAACGAAACTTCAGAGAATACAACCATCCTCATATAAGGCAACCAGCATAACGTCATGTAAATTAAATCTAAAAATCTCACTGTCTGGAAAATTATGAAATTGGTTAAAAACATTTTTTTACATATTTCACATTTTTATTTCTCTCTGCTTTTGAATTAGTGATTAAACTATGATTAAGCTGTAATGAAAGGATAGTTGCTTATTGGAACGGCATAAAAGGTATGCAGTCAGAAATTGTTCATAGAATATATTTGTTCATTGTATCAAGAGTTTATTAGGTGAAAAGCAAACTGAAATGAAACTCAATATTATCTTTGCAAATGGCGAGGTACCTTTCATTACAATTATAACAATATAATAAATAGTACAAAGTACCAATAAAAAGATTGTGTAAAGGTAATGAAATCAGCCCAAATCGACTTTGTTTCTTTCGTATAAGATATGATAAATCCACTTTGCAGCGTTAAACATTTCAATTTTAAAAAAGTGATAGGGGAGACTAGGGAATAGCGGGGGGAAAGTGACCAAGCATTATTTCTCCTTTACGCTCGACAATTGGCGTGGTTTGTCATTATCAACGAATGAAAGCAAGCGTTAAGAACTTTGTGCTTTGCTCCGAGTGATCTAAACTATTTCTTTATGGTCAACGCATTAAAGTGTAATAGTTATAAATCAGTTTTCATAAGCAAATATCGTAAAGTAGAATTTTCATTCTATAATTTTCTTGTATTTAAAAAAAGTGATATTACAAATGAAGTAATACAATTATATTATAGCATTTTATTTCATTTAGAAACACATTATTTTTTTTATTTTTTAACATTAGTTTGATATTTGATATTTTTCATTTTATCCCTAATCAATTAAGAAGATAGGCCGTATAGGTAAGTCCGACAGAGATAAGATATTTTAAAAATGTTAAATTTGTCTTTCAAAACAAACAATTTCTTTATTTCTTTCAAATTATTACTGGTTTCTGATAGTAAATAAGTTAAATTGTCAAGAACTCCATAATTCTTAGAAATTCGTAGATAGTAATCATGTAAGTTTTTGGATAAAAGCTTCCATATTTTGTCCTTTTTGTGCATATTGAGCCTAGGTTTTTATCATTTGTTTTGTTTTTATGCGGGTGCCTGTGAGCTGCATGACACTTTTAAGAAGCTTTGTTGTATGGTTATGGCTTATTATACATGTAGGTGTTTGACATTCTGCATTTGTGTGTCTTTTCGCATTGGGCGCTTTGCCCCAAACTACGGGGCAAAGTGCACCGCCTTTGTCGAAATACATTTTCGTTAATATCTCTTTATGCAGGCATGATAGGTTAAAAGCATTTGTCATACAATAGTTTATCTGATGAGAATTAGAGACATGCTGCAAGTTGCATTCTAAACTTATTAATATGCCCAGAAAACACGCTTATCTGTTAGATGGCGCGCTTTGCCCTGGTCTCCCCTAAACCTAAACACGCTTAGCTTATATTTTATATTTTAAGTCAAATGTTGTTTACCTTATGCACCATGTGAAAAAAGTCTGATATCTCAGTGTATGAAAATAAAGATTAAAGATTTATTTTTGTTAAGATATAATTTAAAGTTTGCTTTCTTTTTAATATGTCTGAACTTGGAAAGACGAAAAGACACTATAATTAGACTTCTTTATCTTATTAATGTGTGGGTATTAGATTTAGATGACTAAGACGATCTACACCGGTGTGTCAGTGTTTGTTTTATACTTGGCCTTAAAAACTGCAGGTGTGGACTTGAACTAAAGCGAAAACTTCACTTCAGAAAAATGTTGCTCTCGAAGTGTGTTTGGATAGATTTTCAGCTGGATTCCCTGGTGGGATTTGAACTCCGAACATTGGACCTGTATCAAGTGGACATTGAACTTTATTGTTTTATTAAACTTAATTTTTAACATCTAATTTACATATTATTAGGAAGAAAAGAGTTCGAAAGAAAAATTAGTTAATTATTGATTGAGTTAGAAGAGTGACTTTTTAAGTAAGGAAGTGAGTTGAAGTAAAACGCCATTTCTAGAAAGATATATTTATTTATCTTGGCATAAAGAAATTCGAAGTCAGCTAGGAACGGAGGTTTATGGGTTACAGTTTCGTTATTCTGAGAGACTGACGTTTTGATACAGTTTTGGTAGTATGATTAAAGTCACAACTAGCTCTATCGAAAAGTCGAGCTCGGATTAAAGACGTTTTTATTCATAAATATCCGTTCCTATATCTATATATATACGGATCATAATGATTATTATCAATGCAGGAGAATGTCCGCAACAATTGTGAAACTGCATAGGCTGTACTGCACTGACTTTTGATGAAGCATTGACAGCAAAGCGTTCTGCATATTCAACTATCCTCTTCAGCCAATAATTTGGGGCTATTGGAGTGAGAGGAACAACATCTATTACCATCATTACCAACATTGCCAACATTTCAAACCAACTTAACTTCAATCTACAGCCACAACAACTGCAAACACCGCTAGCATATACCAACATTGTTGACTGAATGGCAACTCTTGAATGTCTTGCTAAATTCCACATATTTATTATATATTACATGGACTATGTTTAAAGCCCCCTTTTAAACAAGGCTCGATGTCATAAACATCGCTCAAAAATCGTAACAAAACTCTTTACTAAACTGAATCTCCGAATCTATTACATCAGATCCATTTTCACTAAACTTGGTTATATTGAGGAAACTGAAAGTGCTGGAGGCATTGTTTTAAAGCGGTCGTAAAATGAAATTCAAAGCTCTTCAAGTTCATTGCTCACCTCGAAGCATCCCACTACAACTCGTTTAATTGTATCAGTAAAACTTATATAATATGATGCGTCCTGTCTGAGGTTCTCAGTTTTGAAAACTGCACTATCCCGCCCATTTAGATGTCAAAGTAAACCTATCCTCAATATTACCCGTTTCATTTCGAAATTGAGTAAATTCGATACGTGGGCTGACGCGACCCTCTACTAGACCTTTTTAGACTCAATATCGGAGTGAAACGGGTCATATTGAGACTAGGTTTACTTAGCCTGGCCAACACTGAGCGGATACTAACTGCAAAAGATTTACTTGGTGAGAAATGCATTGAGAAGCCTTTCAGGTGAAATAATGGTGAATTTAGGAAAATAACCTCCTTCCTATCAAAAGTAGAGAAAGACCATATATCTGGAATACTAGGATATGTATCGAAAAGTCACCTATGCCAATTGTCATCTATAAATTAATGTCCGTTTTTGACTTCCATATAAGAAGTTGTAACCAATAAGCAATTTGCAACCCTGAGCTCCCTGGATTTTCATATCGAAGACCCTTCTATATGTCAGCTAAGATTTACTCCTCGGTAAACCATACGTTAGATAAGAAGGCCAGTTAGTACAGTGTCTAGAACAAAGGAAGATCTATAGAGCTTAATATGATCACACAACCTTGTAACACGACAAGGGAAGAAATCTGGAACATAGATTTATGTACGTTCTGATAACCTAGAAATCACGACAAACAACAAGGATTATATAATAAAACAAAAGATTAATGCTAGAGATCATAACTCAAAAATTCCTCAATACAAGAGTTTTTTTCTCAATATCTTCTAGAAGGTTTATCGTTCAAATTATTTCAAACTTTTGTCTCATTTCAGTATGTAAGATTGTTTATTTTCCTTAGATTGTAGTTCAGTGTTTCCATTGCATTAACATACATTTCAAGTATTTCAGTTTTTTTATCAATGTTTTGCTATGCGTCTTTTGAATTTTACATATTGCAATATGATATATAACGGTTTATTCTTAGTATAGATGGTTACCAAGTATACTACTAATTATTATTAAGGAAGTTTGGTAAGATGCTTATAAGATCCTAAAATGTGTCATCAAAGTGTCGAAGTTTACTGCTGGTCACGTGAATAATTTGAAAGTGAATGAATAAATTATTGAGGTTACTTCAAATGAAAGTTTTTTTGAAGCGAAGGACATCTTGAATTAACGTGCAAGGCATTACCCACAAACATTTTCCTGAAAACAACGAGGATACTCATTCTTCGGATGCCACCATGTCATAACAATATCTTTTTGAAATGGGCATGCTATTTTAGCAAGGACATGCTCAATTAAGTGATTTGTTTATAGCTTTTTATTATCATTATTTGTATGGACAGTAGGGTCAGAATAAAAATGTCATATGTCCAGCTGTGTACTGACCAAGGTCACCTATTTGTTTACACACACAATTTACTTATAGTGACCATAAAAGCTCGATGGTACCTGAAGAACGTATAATTTATCAATGGTCAACTTCTATGTTTACAATTTACATTCAGTGATCTTAAAAGCTGGATCATAACTGAATAAAAAGTAATTTATCGGTTACCTGCCATGGTAACCATATGAAAAGCTGGATGAATGGCTATAAATATTTGTTTTGGTTTATTGATTTGGTTTTTACTCTTTTACTCTTTTACTCACAGATATCTCGTCTCTTTTCAAATTTAGCAAATGAATGTTTTATTTATATTTCATTAAAAAAATATCTGGTACATAATGATAGAGGATTTATTATTCTAATTTAATGCAAAATGGACAGTTGTGATTGTGATATTTATGTTTTTCAAATATTAAAACATCAGACGCAAAATTGATTTTAAATTGGATAATAAATGTTTCTCTTTGATATTGTACTTTTCGATCATTGTGGTATACTAATCCATACTCACCTTTAAACGTGAATTAAGAGTACAATGTTTGTTTCATCCAAAGTAAACATTAAGGTCGACTTTAACAAGTAAAACATATCAGTTTTGTCATCAAGAGTACGAACTCTAATCAAAATACGCCTTTTTATACCTTTTGAAACTCAACAAAGAACCCTTTGAACCAAAACAACGATACCTGTTTTAAAGTTTCTGAAATTGCATTAAATGATAAACGAGAGGGTGTCACTACCTATTAATGAAATGATAAATATCGGGTCAAATGGTGTTCATTTCACTTGATACAGGTGGGATACATTAGACACTCTATGAAAGGGGGGGGGGGGGGGGGGGGTCCAACTGACCTCCCCCCTCCCCCTCCTCTTGGAAACGAACCTGCAGGTGACATGAGTTACAGACGCTAAGGGGGAGCAACCCCTCCCCTTTCTCTAATACGACCTGCATATGATCACGTTCTGAAATACAATCAACATGTCAAAGTGTTCCACAGGTAACTCCAATACCTGTGATTTACCTGAGATTAAACGCTGAAGGTATGCGAGGGTCGTACCTGTTCGGTTTGTTCCGCGACCCTTTGACCGATGAAGTGATTGTTCCGAAATTAATTCAACTTGACAACCGTGAAACGACTTCAAGGAAACCATAATCTGCATATGTACATTCTATAGACCTGCTTTATACGGGATTTATTCAGATTCGTGATTTTATGTTTAACGCCTTTTCGTTGTTGCACTTACCGTGGATTATGCGTTTCTTTCATC
The DNA here is from genome assembly GCA_916613615.1 of Steromphala cineraria. NCBI lineage: Eukaryota > Metazoa > Mollusca > Gastropoda > Trochida > Trochidae > Steromphala > Steromphala cineraria. Next base: position 33,518,977 of record OU744729.1, on the reverse strand, counting down.
TCACTGTTTATGCATAACATGCAGAAAAAATTGTTGAGATTGGAAAGTGTAAATTTTCTTAAGGCGATTTCAAACGAGGCATCGACATTTAATGTAGACCAGTTATGTGTTTATTATTTTCCACAATAGTACCAGTTTGGTGTATGAAGTATATAGATTCCATATTCAAAGTCAGTGATATAACTAGTTAATCGGGCGCAGATACAAAGAATGTCTTACAAAGATAATGACAGATTTCAAAAATATTTTAAATGAGTATTGAAATATTTTGAAGATCATTTTTATAGATACTTGCGGTAACGTTGTCAAAATTTTCGAATTATTAAGTAGTTATTTATTTTCTAGATCAATAAAAAGTTTCCTGTATAGATTCTTGGTGTCTATACGTATATATATGTCTAGTACTGTTCCCTTTGTACATGAAACAGGTATACAAATACAAACCACACAGACTACACTGACTGTCCATGGCGCCATGCTGTTTTATGTTTCTAAAACACATTATCGTGAATACGATGCAATAAAATGCTAACAATTAAATTTCATATGTCAAAAATTAGCAGGAAATTTCCGTAACACGGTTTGATGAGGTTAGCGAGACTTTATGTGTCTGGCAATTTTATAGTCCCCTCATTCACAGCTAGTTATGGGGGTATTTGTGACGAATTGTCTCTGGCCTGGCTGTATAAGATAGATGTGAATATGTTAATAAGTATGGGTCGTTGTGGCAATTGCCTGATATAAGTAAGGTTGGAGATATGTTCATCATATTTGGTGGTTGATTCTGGAAGAAAATAAGTCAGTCTTTCGAATAAACCGCCAGGCAAAAAAAAAGATACACACCTCAGTTTACTCAGTATCTAAGAGACATATGATGTATTAAGTAAATATTAGACATATGTGCAGTAGTTTGAATAAAAATTGGTGCCTGAGTTATGTTTTGTTAAAATGTCTCTATTTAATGTAGGCAGGGATTAGAAATACAATTTACACTATCAATGTATAAATGCATAAAATATGTTCTTAAAAACTTCAAATCTCGAAATATTTGAATTTGAAAATCTTAAAATATGATAAATTTAACTGAAGTGTGTACTCTCTTTCGCCTGTTGGTTGATGTACATCTGCAAAAAATCCTATTTTATACAAAATGACAATGACAACTAAAATGGAAGCTTTAATACATTTTGGCTATGATTGCTCCATTTGGAAGAATCCAAAAATTCTAAAGGTAAAAGGGCATGTACAATTTATTATGAAGAATGTAGACAACATTGTATTGTATTGTATTGTCATATGATATATATGACGAAAGAAGGTAAAAATGACGTCGTACACTTTATGAAAATCTAAATAACCCTAGTTCATATACGACTCTTAGGTATATTTTTAATTTATTCGATTCATATATCTTGTTTTTGTACTAAAGCCATTATCATCGTCAAAGCAGCCATAAAAGCCGGAGTAAAATATCCCTTGTGAGTTGTTTCCCTTGGTTTATTAGACAACGATAACAACCAGTTGGCAATCGACACCTCATGCAGCACGTGCAGTTCCCTCAGCAAATTCTAAACGCTTAAATCAGCACGAGATACACGTGCGTTTCGGCAGTTACATAATCAAACATTCGCGCTTGCAAGGGAATGTTTCGACTTTTCACGGATGTTTTGATGTCTTGTCATTGAGGTCCGAATCGCCGATAATGACCATGTATGACATTTAAGAATTTGTTCTAAGATATATATTTCTTCGCAGATATTGTTCAAGTTTGGAATATATGTAGATCAGAACATAAAGGTGTACAACTTAAGGTTTTAATCCTTACATTTTTTTTATTAGGTCATATCAGCTATTCGATTCTTTGTTGATTCTTTATATGCAAATCAATGTTTCGTAAGGTCAACATTACACAACGAAACACTATACGACATTATAAAAGCAGTTTGCTAAACACTTCATGTAACAGCGTCACGTTTATTATACCTAGATTATACCTATCTTCCTGTCTTAAGTACACATTATATTAATCACACGTGTCTCTTAAAATTACTTTTTTATGAAATAAAATGAATTGAAATATCCTTGGTGTTAGTTTACTCTCCGACAATAGATGACTATGACAATGCAGTTTACATGTCTAGTTAGAAAAAAGGGCAAAATTACATACATGTATGAGAAAACGAAAGTTTTGCAAGATATACCTTAAATTGTGGTCGTTACAATACAAAATACAAATGTTCTGTTAATACCATGCAGTTCTATGTATATTCAGTAAATGGTTATGGGATACCTTCAAAGTATGTTCCACAATCTTAACAACACTGCTGTTGTAAGGAGAAAGTACGATACGCTAATTTTACTTCATCTATTTGCTTTGAAAACGAATACCAAATTTCTGAAGGGATCAATAACAGTGTTGTGTTAAAAAGGATTGAGTTCCTAACTTGAACCAACCCAAAATCCTCGTATTTTTATAGTTATTTTCTAATATAAGTTGTCGGCAGCTTTTCTGGACAGTATGACACCCCGACTTATTTGCATATTCTAAAAGTTGTTAACAATACACCATATTGCATCATCTAATCTAAACATAATTAAGCTTAATTTCCACACCTTCAATATACCACAAAAGATCGCACAAAACTTGACACTTCACCGATAATACCGATTATCGTACCTTCTAAACGCTTAAAGTGTGAACATGTGTGAACAATTGTCATCCCGCTGCGAAACACTTTAATTTTCTTCCCACCACTAATATTCCCAGCTAGTTGTTCATTTCATTTATGACATGCATCAAGCACCCATCAATCACGTGTCATAGTCAGCTGGTGACGTGATGTAGATTGCACCTCTTGAATCGGCTACAGTCAAACCGTCCCAGCTTGTCGGCCCGTCACATGCTGTGGAAGGATTACGTAACCTAACTACCCGTTAACATTTACCATCTATTATTTTCTCAGCGTCGTAAGTTTGGTGATCACAGGAAATCCAATTATGGCAATTACCCCCTGTGGTTAGTTTGACGTGAGGGTGATAATTTAGGATTCTAACTCAAAATTCTTTGAGGATCACCTTTGCTGAATGGTTGTAACAATAAACATGCTGTCAGCGGTAGGTGTTGGTCACGTGATACTTTCTTTTGACGCAAGGTGGCGCTGGTATGTAAATCTAAATAGTGATATATATAATCAAAAGATAAAAAATGATACGAAGCCAATCAAAACTCCAACATGTTTCAATGGTATCATCAGGGAGTCTAAAAAAAACAGTTATGACGTTGAGATGTCACAATGAATATATATATATATATATATTATAAATTCGTTTTCTATTCGAAATCCATGCCTTTTGATCAAGTAATCTCCGCTTTTAATCAGTAACGTCGAAAATAGAGTTATCGAACCTGTTGGTCACGTGTTATTATCAAAGGATACAAGACGCCGGCTTATCTATTATTCAAGTTTTTATTTACAAACATAAAACCCTTTTGTGAACATGTAATTGAGACTCGGATTCAAGATGCCAAAACGCTTTGCGTTCACTACTCGTTTACCCTTTGCTGGCTTTATATTTCAGGAGATGACAATCAAAGAACTATAAAGATCTTCCAGCAAAACAAAATGGCGGCGTGTTTGGAATGCAAAAGAAGATACGGCGTGAGATTTTGACAGTTTGCCATCGGGAAGAGAAGGGATTTGGTGACACACATCCATCACCGTGACGGTGTCTTGAACTTTGGAACTACTCAAGCGTATCCATGAAGACTCGCTGCCTCGAGCGATGTGTACCAAGGCGCCATTTTGAATCTGGTCCAACATGGCCGCTGGCTATGTCAATATTAGCCCACGAGAACTTCAAAGTTTCATCTATCAAATCTTCCCATTTGGGAAATTGATATATCAAAGTTTATAGCATTTAGGTATTGTACGAAAGTTAATCCTATCTTAACTTATTTATCCTTAAGGTGAAAATTTAATTGCTCATCAGAATATAAATTATACATTTCCTTTATAAATTGATTTGAACAAAGACGTAAATAGAATTCTATTTACGTTTTTTATTTTAATTATTTATGCTTAAAATTTGATATTCATTATTCGTTACTCGAGAATACTTTTCCATGTCATCATTAGAACACGTGAATCTAAAATAATTTGATTTTGATAAAGTGAAAACGTCAGAAGATAAACAGGAACCAAACATATATTATAGGAATTAACAATTTCCATTCAAAATGCTTTCATATTTTTTAACGAATCTTTAAAATACATCAAGCAAGAGATTGTTTCTGAAATAAATCAAATGATGTATGTATTGCATTCAAGTGTCATGGTATGACCAATTTGTCATTTATCAATAAACGCAAGTGAAATGGCTTCATTTTGACTCAGTATACCCGTCAATTCCCTTTAAAGTATTTAATCCTATCTCGGTATTGGTGCTATTTGGATCAGACTAGATAATTGTGTAATTAATTCAATCATAGGACGAACTAAAATGATGAACCATAAACAATCTAACAGCCATGCTAAGTTTGGATGAAAATCGAATATAGTGAAGCGGCTGTAAAATACCTTTAACTTCGTTCTTTCATGACTCGACAATGCCCGCTACATTAACATTCAAGCAAAAACTTGCACATCATTTATCTTCGGTTATGTCAATTTTGATTGGCACGTTGTCATGTTGATCAGCTTATTCCTCGTAGATTTTAAAATCTGACGTTGGTGATTTTAGGATTTGCATATATAATAGATAGGTTCCTTGTGAATAAGCTTACACAGGTGACCTATGACGTAAGTGTTTTACCTGTGAAGGTATGGCGTGGTAACGCTATGTAAGTAATAGATGCAGGTCAGTATACACCTAGCTGGGTCACCCTGGAGTTTGTGATAAGATAGGGACATGCTTGTCTATTTCAAAGAAAACGTTGACTGAAATAGTGAAATGTATGTGTATTTAGTACATGTTCGAAGTGTACAGTTCTACATGTATTAAATTCAATTCAATACAAAGTGAAATATATAACAATGTTTATGATTAATGTATTTTGTTCCTTGATGTGTTTGTAGATTTGTTTTGGAAACAGTAGCAAAAATATGATATTTACAATGAAAAATAAACTGTAGGTCGTTGAATTGAATAACGCTGTTTGACGCATGACACTTTAGTAAAAACTTCTTTCTTTAAATTGTTACTCTTCTCCACTATGACATATATATTGCAAGATATTTAATATTTCATATTTCGGAATAAGTACAATAGCTTATGCCAGAACGTAAATTAAGATATTATAGCAAATATATAATTCTCAAGGAATTGGTGAGAGATCACCCAAGAATAAACAACATAAAAATCACACCTTCATAAACACTCTTTATGAATCCTTTTGGTGTTGTTAAACAAATAATATAGACACCAATATGAATATTGTATGATAGTAATTTTTAATAAAATCTGTAATTCAAAAATACATATCTGTATCCTATATACCTATATACGAACACATGCCTTTAGGTAATTCATTTATCAGATAACGTAGGGCTGACCTACATATGAAATCGACAAGCAGACAGGTCGTCAATGCCTGGGGTTGTGATCCTATCATGTAATAGTTACCGACTGAGACCGAGGTGTTCAAGTTAGATGAACCCTCGCGCACGTGAATCATGAACGCCGAGGCCGTTAGGCCGAGGTGTTCATGAATCACGTGCGCGAGGGTTCATCTAACTTGAACCCGAGGTCGAGGTCGGTAACTATTTTACACACTAGCTCAAAGCTAAATCAATCCAAATTCAACAAGACATCAGTTTTGATATTGCGGATAAGTTGGGTAAAGCATAATTGTCTTAGATATGATTATGATAGATGAAACATTGACTCTAATTGGAGGAACAATGTCTATTTCAAGTAGCTGACATTGGCATGAGCCTCTCGTGCTGCACGTGCAATCCGTGCGGAACCGTACAACCTACAACAATAAATTGTATACCCATATTGATATGAGAACAGCTTACAAAATCTTTGATATGCATACATTTGGTACCAGTGGGTTTTTTTTCATTAATTAATAAAATATTAACAATAATTAACTGTCATTTTATTCTCAGGAAAAATGTGAAACTTAATCATGTGGTCATGAAAAACTTGCTTTATTTTCAACTGGCCTCCGTGGTCTAATGGTTAAGTCACTGGGCTTGAATCAACAGGACGCAGGTTCGAACCCATGTTTGATGTGCAAAATTTGTAAATGCATTGTATTTGAATATTGCAATTTTAATGTTTGTATTTAATTTGCAAGCAAAATTTGAACTTAGATAAATTTCCGAAATACAAAAAATAATTGTTTCACATCAGGTGTTCATGGCAATACCGGGTGTTCATGATGAACACCCGCTTTGTCTGATGAACACCTCGGCACGTGCATTTCACAGACAATATGAGTTGGTATGAAAAATGAATGCTCGAATAAAACAAAGGAGCTAGTGTGTAAGAACTAATCTTATACAGTATACCCACTCGACGCCCCTGCAGCTCCCCCTACCCCCCCCCCCCCCCCCCCCCCCCCCAACCCCCCCCCCCCCCCTTTTATCTATGTGACCCATCGATGACTGGTCAACTGTGTAATGAAAGATCTATAAGCTTAGGCTTATGTAATTGTATATTGCGTCGTATTCAAGCAGATAAAGAGACATAAAGATAACATTTATATGTTTATTCACTTGTAATTTGGTGTAAATATGAAATATTTATAAGGTCAGGCTTATGGAATTGTATATTGCGTCCTATTCAAGGAGACAAAGATACCCATAAAATAACCTTTTGTATGCTTACTTCACTTGTAATTTGGCGAAAAATGTAAATTATCATGTAACATATATTGACCAGTGACACTTATATAAACCATTTCTGTCAAGTCAGGTCTTTTATTTGTCATAGGCCACAGGCCCGTATACCAAGTATATACAATTTACACTTTCATATGTACATCTAACCTTACAGTGCATAGTATAACGGTAAAGTTTATGATCATAATCTACCAAAACGTACTCGTTATTACTAAAGTCTATCTGTCTATATTTAACTCGAACAGTACTTGTGAAAATACGTAAACTTCTTTCATATGTACACTAAGCTTACAGTGCATGACCATAACGGTAACTTATATGATCATAATCTACCAAAACGTACTCTTTATTACTAAAGTCTATCTGTCTATATTTAACTCGAACTCGTGAAAATACATTAAATATTACATAGAGACATGTCGCTTATGAAATGTTATAGGTGATTGTTAGTATTATTGCGATCAATGATTGTTTTAACTTAGCGCTACAAAAGTCATTATGGCCATCGACTTAAAAAAATTCCCCTTAACTTTACATAACATACAAATAAAGGATGATACGACCGTAGGCTGTATATAATATATCTGTAAATATTCATATGTATTTAAAGACATGTGGTTTACACTGAAGGTGCGGGGTAAATATATCATTTTACGTCACATAAACTCTGTTCATAAATAATTCAATAACTTAATGTATTTTCTCTGCTTGCAATTTCATGTTAATTCAGACAACTTTCACTTAAGGTATAAATTACATTCTACAACAGCATATATATGACACTGTGGCTTACATGCAGAACAAATTTCCCAGATTTAAAACAGATACGATTTTGGAATTATTTTTCCCCATTGGTTTAATCGAAACGAAACAAAATAATTATTTCAAAATAAATCAAATCTTTTAGAAAAAACGTTTTATCAACAAACAAAAAACGTCTATAAAAATCTCAAAAGATAAATTTAAAGGATGATCGAGATAGGAAGTTACCATAATTTAATATTCGGTTTCACTCATGCCGTGGTACTATCATAAATCGCAGAGTATATTTGCTTACAAGGTCATGTTGACATAAGATATTCTGCCAAATATGCTCCTTAAAGGCTTAGTGCGAAAATGTTTATTTATAGCATAATCCTTTTTGAGCAATTATACTATTTATGTATTATAAACATATTGTTTTAATTTTGTGGGAGCTTTTTATCCCCGATAGTATTTTACCCTACGATTCGCGCTGATACTTGTTGAATTGATATTTCAATATTTATTCAATATAGGAGTTATTGATAGATTAAGATAAGAAGTTCATGTCTATACAGGCTATGAATGACTGTGACTTCCTATACTGTAAACAGTGAGCAAGCAGAAATCAAATAGATATGTGTTGAATGTCAAGTCCTTATTCCTGTGCACACAATTAATGATATTGTATGCTGTTGGTGCATATATTTGCACATACTTAAAATTTGTAAGAAGATAATGTGCATTGGATTAATTGAAGCTGTATATGCGAGCATATAAAATACAAATGATACTGTGCAAATACGTAATGCAAATAACATAATGTTTGTAAGATTTTTTCTCTGTCAGATAAAAACCTTTCAACGTTTCATTTGAAAATACTTATGATACTTTTCAACTATTCAACCTTAGAAATTATAATATGTTATGAGATGTCGTTTTTCATACATTGAATATGTCTATGCTAACAGAGATTGCTTACAGAGACTTTCAAAGATTCGTTTCCAGAGACTTAGTTTTCTGTGACTACGTTGAAGACATTCAGAAGCTTTAAGAGATAAGGTTTTCAAAGATGAAGTTTCCAGAGACTAAATTTTCAATGACATTCAGTGAGTAGATTTTCAGAGGCTTAATTTTCAGACATTCAGAGACTAAATTCATAGACTAACTTTTCAAAGACTAAATTTTAAGAGACATTCATAGACTAAATTTTCAGAGACTAAATGTTCAGAGACATTAAGAGACTAAATTTTCAGAGACTAAATGTTCAGAGACATTAAGAGACTAAATGTTCAGAGACATTAAGAGACTAATTGTTCAGAGACATTAAGAGACTAAATTTTCAGAGACTATCAGAGCCTTCGTTGCTACTAGGGGTGACCATTGACCCCAAAAAGACTATTGCGATAGCGAACACTGTCAAAAGAGTATTGTGAGTAACTATTGCAAGAGTCTATTGCGAGGTACCATTGCGATAGTTTATCAACACAGGAAGGCAGAGTTTGCTGCTTTGTTTCTTATGATTTAAAACTCGGCCGCACTTGCGGAAATTGTATTTTTAAATTGGCAACAAGAAGGTTCTCCTTGATCTAAACTCTCAGCGATCTGTTTAATGAGTTACAGTATCTCCAAAATGTAAAAGACGTGTTTTGGGGTGAATTGTATTTTTTAAATTGATTTAAACACCTGAATTGACTTAAATGTCGATATTGATCGTTTTAAAAAAGGAAGTATTATTTGCAAAGCAGTCGACAGTTTGATCTATCGTAACAACCCTAGTTGCTAGAGACGTTTTAAGACCCACAGAGACTAAATTCCCAGTTTGAGCCAGTATGTGGTAGCTAAGGTAGAGAAGTTTAAATTCAAATTTAGACCGGCTTAATAAATGTGTGTTGACCAATATTCCAAATACAATTTCTATACATTATTATTATTGTCCGGTTCTGCTGAATGAAGACCTAACTTATAAAAATATTACAGCAGGACTATTTTGAGTCAACGACCTAAGAGAAAGTTAAATTGCTGTATACATCGTCCATCACGTTTATGACTTTATGACTCATGTTCAAGTCTTAAGCTTTCAAAGATTAAACCGTTTTTGGACATGCCTTGTCAACTCCGCGTCCATATATTAATCAGTTGAGTTGACGGAGACAGGTAAAACGTTTATTATTTTTATTATCGCACAGTTAATGGGGGTAAGAATAGTGCCTTTGAGGAAGAACAGTAAAACAATAATAACCTTTAACATTTTAAAACGAAAATAAGGAGTTTATTTACAGTGAAAGTGTGTGTTTTAATGACTAGAAATCTTCTTCGGATAATTATCGTATGGTGTACGAGCACGGCTTTGGTGATTCGAAGATTGTTCAACAAAAACAAAGTTTGAAAGTAAAGGGGTTAAAATTTCCTTCAGGTATTACAAGTACTTCAAGCAATATCCTGATATGATGATAAAGCCCACATAGAATACAAATACTGGCGTGGGTTCAAAGGCAATTTTGGTTTAATAATAATGATGTAATGTGCATACTTATATTGCGCCTTTTCCACGTCCTAAGACATGATCAAAGCGCTATATTATTACCCCGAAGGAGTGTACTTTCACAGCTGCTGCTAAGCGCTAAACGACCATGTAGGTCAGGACATCCAATTTTCAGGTACCCATTTAAACAGCTGGTTGAACTGAGTGCAATGTGGATGAAGTGCCTTGCCCAGGGACACAACACAGGACGAGACCCAAGTCACAAATGTTTGGTGTCTCCACCGGGATTCGAACCCGGATCTCTGGCGTGAGAGGCCAGCATGCTAACCACTACACAACTGTGCTCCACATCTGTATCTGTTCTGCTTGGACATCTTGAATGTTTGTAAAACATTAATATATAATGTATATATACACGCAGTTTTGGTTCGAACAGAAGCTAGTGTAAATGTTGTTAATGTCATATACATAGCATGTCAATATAAAGACAGTTCAACACAAAAACGTTCAGTGTCCAAAACATATCCTATTTGATCAGTGATTAAGATGGTGCAAGCTAGGTTACTCATTACCTCGAATAGGGTTTCTCGTTAGCAGTAACACTTTACAGAGTTTTCTCTATTATTTTGCAGTTTATGGGTCAGTTTGCAGTCTGTTATCTTTAACATTATGTACACCTCCCCCTCCCACTAAAATCCTCATATTGGATAACACATGTTTCTCATCAAATGGTAAGAGGTTTCTTGTTGTTAATGTCACTCAAATCATTCTTTTATTTCGTTATATATCGTATCACTATCCTCCAATATCACCACGTAACGTTAAATATTATGCATGATGACGTTCTTATCATGTACATATCATGTCAATTTCATAATAAAAACACAGTATATCATGCAAGATACCACGTACATAGATTGTCGATATCATAAAAACAACAATCTACGTGGAGTATCGTTTGAAACATACCATGTACATAGCATGTCGATATCGTCACAAACCAGCACGTAATGTATGGACACCTGTACAACTCGGGGCCAGAATAGTTGTCAATATCACTGCAGTTGCTGAACAAACACTTTCTTTCTCCTTTCCTCCACACGTGGATTTGCTTCATCGTCGGCGTTTATTCAGGGCGGAAGGAGACGGGGAATATTTCGATCGCGTAAATTGTCCCATACCAAGAAAGTTAAGAAAATATATTACGGCGATTGAAATCGACAACACCGCTACCTTTGATTCCCTACCTGTAGCAAAATAACAAGCGGAAACCTCTAAAGAATTCGCTTATTCGATAATTGCAGCCCATCTGGATGTTATTTGCTAGTAGTGTAGGATGATGCCCGAAGCTTACAAAACATTTGAAGCAACAGTTCATCGTGATCTGCACCCGGTGTGGTCACAAACAAGGGCATAGCGGACTGGTAACGTAGGAGAATATCTCTTATCAGTACAATTGGTAACATAGGTAACATTTTCAGATCGGTTTTTGGTAACATAGAGTAAATGTTGTTCTATAGTTGATAGCGTGGAGTTATTTTAAAACCGTTTTCTTGGCGTTATCGGGTAACAGAATTGATCATTCACAAATGAGAGTAATTGGTAACATTTGGCTGCCTCTGCTGTTACCTGGTAACAAAGAGTTCTTCACAATTTTGTACACTTGGCAATTTCGCAAGCAAACGGTGTTATAAGTAACAAACGGTTCTTCTCCAATTAGTATGTTTTCTTTTTTCTGAGATCAGCATACTTGGTAACAATTGTTTCTTCTTAGATCAGTATACCTGGTAAAAACTTGTTTCTTCTGAAATAGTATACTTGGTAACAACTTGTTTTCTCTGAAATCAGTTTACCTGGTAACAACCTGTTAATTCTGAGATCAGTATACTTGGTAACAACTTGTTTCTTCTTAGATCAGTATACTTGTATCAGAGCTTCGTAACATATATTTGTCATTTAAGTTGGAAACAAAGATGAAAATGTTCAAATACATATAAATGTACATACATAAAAAAATAATAACATAAACTTTTATTTGAGAAAAGGGGGGGGGGGGGGGGGGGGGGGGGGGGCAATACTTTGAAAACATAAACGAAGTTATTAACGAAAGCTTGTTCCAGTTATAAAAGAAATTTTAATTTTAATTTTAATTTTAAATTAATAATTTTGTTTGAATAACGTTTTATTCAAAGTGATATAAGCTTCTTACACAAAGTATATGGAAGCATAGTTATATGCCTTTATTCTGCATTTAATTTGGCTTAAGCGTTTACTAACTAAGAGAAATAGTTTGTGAACTTGAAAACAAAGGATAAAGACAATATATAATGCTATAAAACATTCAGCTGTACACCTATGCATGTTATATATGGGGTGCATGACAGATCTAGAGAAATCCTATTCACGATTTAACGATTGAAGAAGATTTATTACTCTAGCAGGAAGTAGTGAAACCCCACTTGTCATCACTTGACTCCAGATGACTTTGATGACAGTATTAATGTGTTATATTTAACAGGAATTTCCGTTGCGGTGAAAATCATTTAAAACAATCATCCGACCTTGATGACAAACAGTGTCGTTTTTTCCATATTTTATGTGTACGCGTGGCATGCTGATATAGGGATCCTCACATATAAAATATGGGCCGTAACCTAGTAATAACCTCGCGAAAACAAACGTGAAGTAATTGACAGCTACTATATTTAAAGGGACAGTCCTATCAGTGTATTTTTTGTGGATACGAAATTCAAGAGGACGCAGTGATGCATTCTATTCTTTGTCAAATTGGTAAATCTACAACTACAATGTTACCCTCACTAAAATATCTGAAAGTAGGTGTGAAATGATTATGTTATAATCATATATATGTTTAAACAGGGAAGTACTCTTGAATTTTGTTTTACACCCCGATAGGACTGTCTCTTTAAGGCTAACATATATGTAAATTAAAGGTGTTAATGAGATTAGCGTCGCATGTAAAGAGTTGGTTTGCTTAAAGTCATCACAATGAAGGTAATTGAGGATAAAAGTAATATGTTCCTGTGGTTGGAATTATTGTAAAGCTGTTCGGTGATTAGAGTGTTAAAACTAGAAATATCATTTTAAGTTGAAGTAACATGCAATACGTAATTGCCGTATAGTAGTAGTATAAGTAGTAATAAAGGCAACGGTAGTTTAGTAGTAGAAGAACTAGAAGAATGGAATAGACGTAGTATAGCTAGTAGTAGTAGTAGTAGTAGTAGTAGTAGTAGTGTTAATAGTAGTAGTAGTAGTAGTAGTAGTAGTAGCAGTAGTGGAATTAGATATAATAGTAGTAGAAGCAGAAGACGTAGTAGTAGTAGAAGTAGTAGTAGTAGTAGTAGTAGTAGTAGTAGTAGTAGTAGAAGTAGTAGTAGTAGTAGTAGAATTAGATATAATAGTAGTAGAAGCAGAATAAGTAGTTGTAGTAGTAGTAGTAGTAGTAGTAGTAGTAGTAGTAGTAGACGAAAAGAAGTAGTATTAGATATAATAGTAGTAGAAGCAGAAGAAGTAGTTGAAATAGTAGTAGTATTCAAATTTGCAAAGCCCGTGTCCTTAATCTGTTTATCAATCTCATTAAATTTAAATGGTTATAGCTTTGGTTTTAAATGCAGGATAGTCAAACGTGCAGCACGGCACATAAAAGGTCAAGCTATTATTTCGACGATTTTTATGAAGAGTCATGGAATAAAAATACATCCTTGTGTGATCCCCGTATACGTCTCCCTGAACTTGTGAAGAAAACGTGACGTCACCTTGGACATGTAGACAAGGTGATGGTACAGGTACATCTCTCTTCTCACCTGTGTCTAATTTCATACCTGAAAGTGCAGCAGAATGCAGCTGCACATTTGTGCATCTCTGTCAACACTGGTATGCACAGCAGATCACGTTTCAGGTCCCGTTCTCCTGGCACAAGCAGGTCGCTCGAGATTACGATCTTACGTGAAAATCCGTTGACTTGGCTTCTTGCCAAAACATGCACCTTTCTTGTCTTTATTGAAAAGAATAAGGGGAGGGATTGGCCAGGGTTATGTCGTTTGCTCAGTTGGTTTTGATATTAGGCGTGTTTTGTTTTGTGTCCTGGTATACGAGAGCGGATGTTTTGATGATACTCGAATCATATAACAATAAATTCTGAATAAACAGGAAAATGCTCAAATTTTTAATTTTAAGCAAAATTATAGTTTATTGAAGTAATGACTGTACTAACACTTCATTCTTACATTTTGAGATGGCACCTATTTTCTACTAGCAAATATATCAATTTAACAAGTTTTTATTATTTTAAAGACAAATTACTATAAACACGATAGGAATATAGCTTGAATTTTGTATTTGATGGTGTAAGAAATTATTTTGCATTGCAAGAATTTTTTCGACTATCCTCAAAATTAAAATCTACAATTTTCATCAAAACTAACATCACAATGAATTAACTTGATTTAAGTTAATAAATTCATTGTATAAAATAACGTACATTATTTAAGCCACGTAATGTACGTACAATATATTCACTCAGAACCATGCATACCGGATTCACACTTTGCTTATCACGTGGTAGTCCTTTCTAAGTTCGCATAATATCATTTATCAAGATACTATTTCCTGTATAACTCCTTTCCATAATATTTCCTTACGAATCTTAAGCGGCCGTGAAATTTCACAGACATCATGACTAACCAATGGAGGAAATCCCAAGCCATTTCATGAAATTGTTACCCAAATGGAATAAACACTTAAGAGAAGACACTTGTAAATGTTGTCAACTACAGTTGTCATTCCGAAATAGTTTCCTTACACTGCCTAACTACCACTAACGAACTATCACCCATTCAACCTTTGATTACTAATCATCAAGGAGCTTAGACCTGATGAGAAGAAATGTGACATTTTAACATGCCTTAAAACAAATGTTCATAACTCTAACTATTAGACGTTCAAGACTTCATTTTTATTGTTTCAATCGCCACCAAGAACCTCAAAAATCAATGTTCTTGTACCTAACGAAGCATGTCCTTGACATTAAAGAGACGTGACATTGCACTGAGTCAACTTCCATCTCAGGGTTGCATCATCCCCCTATTTCCTCTATGTAACTCTAGCTAGGATGCTAGACTGAGGGGAGGGGGGATATTCGGTCAGCTGTCACACTTGCTTTGTGTGAGGTAGGGTGCAGGTTTCCGGTCTATAATCAGAGGACCATTGTATGCTTCTTAGGACCATTGTTGTCCTCTTGAGAGAAAGTCGACCAGATCTTAGGTCATTGATGGAGCTAGGTGCTCATTGGCACGAAGTATGAAATGTCGTTAGTTCTTATTCAATACACCTGTTATTTGATATCCATATGATTCAAGGATATCTTGTATTGTGTATTGATTGATGCTCTTGACCATCCTGCTTCCAACTATAGTATTAACCATCTGAAAACCTACAGGACTAATTGTTGATTAAAAGAAAACATTATTTTACTATATTATTGCCTCAGAACGTGTTCTTGTTAGAAATGTATATTGTGTACTCAGTAAAAAAAGTGCGGAATAAGTTTAATCTATAATATTTAAAATGGGCCTCGATAATCATGGCATATGATTACCTTCATGTTTCATTTCATGACAAAACCAAAGAGGACAGACACATATTATGATTTAATTAGATGAAATTTCGTGCTAAATGTCACTGATTATTGATTTAAGGCTTATTCTAGGAGAAGATTTCTCCTCTTTTCACCTAAACCTAAACACCTGGTTACTGAAGAACCCAAGTACAAGTTCCACATAGGCATGGCAAGTTTTTGTCTCTTGTAACTTCAGATAGTATCAATACCTCCAAAACCCTTATAATTTGAATAAGGGGCCGTTGGTATAATGTCTAAGCATTCCAAAGATAGTAAACATTGTGCCTAATGCTTACGTATATACATTCCACTTGTTGAAACTGTTTTCTTTGGCACAAGTTATAATATGAACCAGAAACCCTTCCGAATGTTACAAAACCAAAAACCTTTGTCAATAAATGTCAATCGTCTAAGCAGGAGCAGAAATACTTATCAATGTGGCTAAACACAAACCTAGGTCACATTTGAATTGGCCCTGATCGTGACTTTGTGTGATATACTTTATAAAGAAAATATCCCTCTAATTTAAGCTATCATTTAAACATTGACCCTAATCATACCAAGGTAATTGAAATAAAATATGAAGCGTTGACAATACGTGGACTATTGAATAAACAATTTAATAATATATATAGGTTCCATATATGCCTGTGATTGTTATTCCAATAAACTGCATTACTTCCAACTAAAGGTAGCATTACATGTCACCAAGCAGAGAGATCATGTTGAAACGAACATAAACATCCAATTAAATGTACAAGCCCCTGTGATTTAGGCTAATAAGAGTTTACACAACCGAGGCAACAGCCGAGGAGTTGATCACAGAACAACAAAGCGACCTTGTTACGTCGTTATCACAAATCATGAAGGTCAACTGTAGGTTTCTGTTCTTAGGGCAAGATGTCCATTCCATTACACTCTTTAAATGGACGACAGCAGATGCTAATTGGAAAATTGGTAACAGTTCCCGCTGGGGTATCAACACGGGGTAGGTCATTGTTCCTATACCTGACAAACGCCTTGTCTAGACGTATCCATGACATTCCGACGGGGGAGGGGGAATCTCAGCGCCCCCGGGTAAATTGTACCTTGATACCCGGTCACCGGGGTAATTTGCTGTTACGAAACGAATGGTGACCTACTCCATGCGGTTTTGTGTTGTTTCCAGGGGCTTTCTTCTCTGTCCAGTCTATCGCCATCGTTGGTATATCAAAATAAAGCAATGCCGTTCATATCGTTAAAGGTGTAGATTATAATAATAAGGTCTCTTTGTTTGCAATGTTATTCAATGAAATACTATAATCTGTCTTGCAAACGAGTTTGATGAATCAAAACAAATGTCAATGAAGTAAACAACAACAGATCCTTAATGAAAAAGAACACTTCACAAGTTGTTAAAGTGGTTTTTTTCTTGAGGGTTCATTTAGTGACAATTCTTTTAACTCTCATTGCACAGATTTTTTGCTGGCCCATCAATCTATCTATCTATCTACTAAACATTTGTATAGCGTCAATATCCAGCTCAGAGAGCGCTGCTCAAAAGCGCTTTGGCTTTCCCTCGATCATTGGATATCAATCTTCATGACACTTCTTTTACAATCTCGACTCCCGAGGGATCATACAACACGTGCAGTCATGTGACGCACAGCGTTAATGTCACTCACTATCCCTACGAGCTACCCATTTACAGGTTGGTGGACTGGGACACATAGTCACAGTATTTTGTCCAAGTATACTGCACGTTGCTGTACCCGCAACTAGGTGTCTGCACGTTTTCATATTGCCACCACCTGGTCATTTACCAACGGATTCGTGGGTTCTTTTAAGTGCACAGGGTTGTGTACTATACACTAGGGGTCGTGACATCACTGAAAGAGTCTGCACAGAAAGTTACACCCGGTCACAGGCGGGGCTCGAACCCGGCACGTCAGGCTTGCTAGCATGGCGCTTTTGCCGACTCGACCACCGCGCCCCTAATCTAAACTAAACTAAATAAATCTACTACATATCACTGTCATTTCACGTTATTTAGAAGTCTCAGTCACATTGCTGAAAGTCACCAGTATAGATTTGTTTGAGGAAGGGTGTGTCGATTATCTACTTGGTTACGTTACATAATAAACAACAACACCATCCTGCTACCCGTGGTAATATGTGTCGTTGAACTTAAACTGAACCCGTCACTTATAGGTAGTAATGTTTACTTGGTGCTAAGTAAGTTGCTGTTATGTCACGCCCCATCCTGTTTCAGGGTACGAACGTTACGCTAACTCAAGTAATCTGTACCCTGGACTGAGAAGCTAGATTCGCTCGCGCAGGCCGACTTAGAAAATAGCTAATCAAACCATTTTTTCGTTGAAATGTTATCGAGAAGTGGCGAGAAAATTATTTGATTGGCTATATCCTAAGTCGGGCCGCGCGAGGGAATCTAGCTTCTGAGCCCAGGGTACAGATTAGTGGAGTTAGCGTAACGTTCGTACCCTGAGACAGGATGGTCACGCCCTACAATTTTGTCATATGGATGGCTCTCATGGTCGTCAATTTACCATTTCTATATTTGTTAACGTAGTGGTTTTGTTGTTTTGATCAACCAGGGTTTTTTGGTTTGTTTCCGCGCATGCTCGACACGGACCCAGTGGTAGACTTATATTCAGTCTCGGATAAATAATAAATCCCCAAACCAACTATTTTATTAAAGCTAAGAAAGGAGCCTCGAAGAATTGGAAATTTACTAGTAGTTTACTGCAGATTTAGACTTGCTTTTAAAGAGGATTAGTTAGGTCAAAATAATATTATCTACAGTCTGAGTGTAAGATTAACCTAGTGGCTAGATGTAACGTAGGACTTATGGGACGTATACATTACAGCTAGTTTTAACTAGATTGTGTCTTATCGAGTGTCATAATCGTATGTTTAATATGGTATATCTAGTTGCGTTCCTCTTAGCTTATTTTTTTACTAAACGACCCGTAGAACGCATTGGTCACTTTCCAGTGATGACATACTTTCAACATTTTGAATTTGCCATAAAATTCATTGTCAGGTATTTTACACATTATTTTGCTTTAAATGGCTGAACTGACGCTATGTTTCACAGACAAAGATTAACCCAGAAGACACATATGGTCATTTTTCATTGCTCAAGCCCTAACCAAAGAGGTCACTTCCGTGTGATAAATTGTCAACACCTGGAAACTGTTGAGGCCAAATGCTAATGTAAATGTCAGGTATTTTTGGACACTGCGTCACTCTTTCCCTCCCTCATGTCGTGTTTCAAGTTGCTCCTCTAAAACTAAATAAGATAGATCACCTTAATTTAAAGAAGTGGTCAAGTAACTTGACTAAAGAAGACCATCATGTTTAAAGGCTACGTGCATGATTCAAGGTATAGTTATTTAACTACTTTAAAGGGGCAGTATCACGTTTTTCGAACATTTCATATCTTCCAGTTTTACTGATCATTAATAATGCTAAATGTATTATTTCGATTATGGCAAAAAATCTCATTCCACAAACTAATCATCCATAGTCAGAGACTAAATTATAAAGATCAGATAAAATCCACTGGCGGCCATTTTTATGTGAACACCTTTAATCAATTTCGTGTAAGCAAAAGGAATCGCATGGTTTAACTTTACGGTATATATTTGATTCATTACTGCTTCATTTAGTTTAAATACATTGTCTTTGATTTGAACCATTTAATTTCTTTATCCTGACATCACCTTATATGCCCCCTAAAAT
Organism: Steromphala cineraria; assembly: GCA_916613615.1. Lineage (NCBI taxonomy): Eukaryota > Metazoa > Mollusca > Gastropoda > Trochida > Trochidae > Steromphala > Steromphala cineraria. The sequence continues at coordinate 33,499,518 of OU744729.1, read as the reverse complement.
TTGCTACTGCCGCTTTAACTTCCACAAAAGAGTATCTGATTAGTCCAAATAAGAAATCAAAAGCTATCGTTGCCCCCAACAAAATTTAATTATTGATCACTTTCAATTTTGTATACCCACCAGAACAATCAAAAACTTGTATTCTTAGTATTTTAAATCAATCCAAAAAGGCATTTTAGGTAAGTATATAACTATAGATTTTGCACTTTGCACTTGTGTATCTAGTGTGTTGTCATATACTGTATCATTGGCAATCACTCATGGATTTGAGATTTCGCGCGATATAAGAGAACATTTTGTAGTACGTAATTAACAGAGGAATATTTTTATATGGTCGTTAAAGCTTTCATGGTTGCCGAACAAATCGAAACCAACGTTGCGCAAGTCTCGGAGAGCATGTTTTTATTGTCATAAGACATCAAAAGAAGATATTTCCGAAACGTCGATAGCTTTGCACAATTTTATATCGTCTTATAACGTATCTTTGTATACAGTCAGTAGAGCTCTGTTGTATTTCATATTTCAATAATTTACATACTATGGAGAGGCATTGTACACAAAATTGGACAAAATTAATTTGAGAGGTTAATTTGGGGTTGAAATGATGACAATATTATAATGACATACAAAGCTAACAACTTCTTTGTTTATGATTTGTGACTTTTTGAGACCGGCACTCTTGCCGACTGAGCTATCCCGTACCCCATTTATCTCTTGTTGCGATGTAGCTCTTATCGCGATATATAAATATACATATCTCTACCATATCAGGTTATGACTTAATGTTTACCTTTATGTGTATGTACATGTTTCTATTATCATTACATGATTTGCTATCAACCAGGAAGTTTACAAACTAACACCTTAACTAAATAGATAAACAGAAATATATCCTAAGAGATTCAGTCTGAAATGTAATTTGTAACTGAATATACATGTAAATGTTTAAACTAATTTTTTTCTCTGAAATGAAAATATAATCAAAATTCAACTATTTATTTTTAAAAGAGAAAGGAGTCCACTGAAGCTGTTTTCTTTTTTCAGAATAAAGTGATCTAGATATGCTACAATATAGAGTTGCATGGGTCTTTAAAGATATTTTCAGGGGCTGTTAGATTAATCAAGGATTTTTATACTCTGATGTAATTCCTTGGATTAATCAATTTATACCCCACTTCCGGTCTCGTTGCTATGGTTTCCTTTGTTCTAACTGTAGGTGTATTGACGGATACACCTCTCCTTTCGAGGATGTAACTGTAGGTTATCCACTGATACACCTCTACTTTTCTGATACATCAACACTTAATTGTTAATCTGCACTTAGTCAGGAGAGGAGATCTTCAACGTTGGCAAATAAACGGACTTGTAAAATTTAGAATTTTATATTTTTGAGAATTATAATTAGAGATAGGAATCGAACCAGGGACCTTTATGTTGTTGAGCAGCGCCTCTATCGACTGAGCTAATGAGGATTGATACAAGCAGAGGTATTTTCTTTTGTTTTATGTATACATGTATTCTATATATATAAACCTATGTATATAAATACTAGTATGTACCAATTTTAATGAAATTAAGTTAGTTTATGGTTTAAAATCGCAATTAGAAGAGTATTATTAATATTCTATTGATCTAGTTAGGTCAAGAACTGTATACTTAAAGAATAATGGAATTCTCCTTTTTGTCAAATATGACTCGACCGGAGTGGGGTATAAGTCAGATATACCCACACTTCCCTCGGTGTATCGCTCAATAACCTCCTGTTTGAATCGTGGTTGCTCGGCTCCGCTACGCTACGCCTCGGAGACCCACGATTCAAACAGGAGGTTATTGAGCGATACAACTCGGGAAGTATGGGTATATCTCTAACGTACTCTGTAAATATGTTGTGTTCTGATTTATCACCTGTTTGGCTGATATCATATGTCTCTTATATGTATAAATATTTTTTTACGGTTCGATATACCTGTTTAAATTATAACAACGCGAAAAGCAGGATTTTAGAAATTCATAGTTTGTACGTACTCTTTCAGTTTGGAAATGCCAATGTAAGACACACAAAGACACCTATATTCAAGAACTATATTTGTTTCACTTCTTCTTTTTTTCAAAATATGTTCTAATACAATAGCATGTTAACATTAAACATATGGAATATGTATGGATGTTTACAAATATTATTCACAACATTTGTGTATATCTAATACAAAACTATATCTATTACATTTCCTTCCCTTAAGGTTCAATTTGGAAATTCAGAAACAAGACTAGTTTGTCATCCAGACCCTGAACCAAAAATTTCAACCAACCAAGTCTACTAAAGTATAGTGAGTCTAGACACTCAGCTGAATTTAAAGCATCTTTTGGGCTCCATTTTGGTATTATAAATGAATCGTTAATGCTGTTGTCAATATTGAAAAGAAAATACTTCTGAGACAAAATGTAAGTCTAAAACTAGACTTGATATGATATACGTTCCTCAAATTCAAATCACCAAAGGCTTGCGCCGTGGTTTAAGTATATTCATTTTACCTATTCACTGCTACAGGGACTGTTACTTAGATACATACATAAATAACTGTCAGTGTCAGAGAGATGAGGCGAAGAAGGTGACATGATACTAATGTTGGGGTTCCTTCTTCTCAATGTCCGGGAACTTGACCTGTCCAGTCTAGCGTGACCAGAGGTCAATGTCATGACAAGAATAAGATGGAAATCTGGCATATAGAATATCCACTTCACGGTTTTTGAAGAGAGGCTAGTCAGCACTTTATGATTATTGTCATGATATTTAAGATTGAGAATGGGGGCTAGTTTTGAAGATATTTCTTTATTACTTGATACAAAAAGCATTCAGGTTACCATATTTATATATTAAAAATAACTCATATTTATAGGATCAAACATTAATGTTGTGACAAGTACGAAATATGAAGCTGTCGACATTCACTTTATATTTTTTCTTGGTTAAATTGTACTCAACAATTTCATGATTTAGAAAATGAACAACGAATGGGGATTTCCACCGTATTCATTTTTAAAAAGATCAGATGATTAAATAGAATAAAGTTACAAATTGATAACAAGCGAATACAGTAGAACACGGATATAGCGAACACTCGGATATAGCGGACAAATTTTTAAGTCCCGTCCCTATATGATATCATTAAAATTATACGCGTATAGCGAACACCGGATATAGCGAACTAAATTCTTTGGTCCCTTGGAGTTCGTTATATCCGAGTTCTACTGTATAAGAGCTAGTAAGTAGAACTCTGGTGTATAAAAATATCGTCTTGTGTTGTGATAGGAAATGGTGAACCAATCTATGAAAGTTACTCAGGCTTTGTATATATGAACAATATAGAAATTGAATTTGAGATAGCTATTTTTTCCAAGCGAGCTACATCAGCAAAAAGACACATGTTCGTTCACCTTAAGATACGGTAATATTTCATGGACATGCCTGTTTTGACATAATTCATAGCCTCTGATATTTAGTAGCATACGCAGTTGTTTAGTTTTGTTCAATTGTACAAGGGTACTAATAAAACCATGGGTCGGCGACAATCTTTGTTGAAGAGAATTTAAAGTACCCATTGAGTCATTTTTCATTTCTTGACAACATGTTTGCCCAGTTCTGTACACTGAGAATATGTATTTTAGTAATGAGAAACCAAGTCAGTTACAAAGGCCACAAAACGTTTAGTATTACCATTTTACGATTATTCACGCCTAACCCCATAACACTGTCTCAAGTGAATACTTATGTGATGTTATGGTGTCTTTAAATACCTACCACTCTACTTACCTGTATCTATATACAAGTCCTTGACCCAGTCTTACACCTTTTTATTGTGTGAAATAAGTTTGCTATTTACTATAGCTATGAGAGTACGATTCCCGGTCCGAGAAAAATTGCCATCAATGAAATATGATCTCCCTTTTTCATTTGTGTGAAAATATCACAAAGAGGCTTATTTACAGTTCATGGTGTATGACGTCAATGGTGAAACATAGTTGGTCGATTAAGGGATTTTTTATCCATATGTATGTCATGAAGTCTAAAGAGAATAGCAACCGAAGAAGAAGGTTAAAAGACTTTTTTAATAAACTTTTTGTTCTCACAGGGTACCCATTCACAGCTGGGTGAACTGAAACACATAGTTACAGCAATTTGTCCAACACTGCTGAACGCCACCATTCGGCGTATGCACGTGTTCATGTATCCACCATCCAGTCACTGACATGAATTCGTGGGATCTTTTTAGTGCGCTGTTTTTGTTGCAATACACACTAGGGCTCCAGGGTGACACTTACAGAGTTCTAACAGAGGTGAACTCTAGGTTTGGTCTTTGTCTTGGCCTGGGTGGGATTCGAACTCCGGACCTCAGCAACGTGGAACCAGCGCTCTTGCCGACATCAAAGCTACAAAATATCTAATATGCTGATTGAAGTTCATATCTCATCACTGGACTTGCAAATATATCCATTTATGCATAATATCTCTAAAATGCTTGATTTTATGGGAAAATCAAGAAAACATCTCAAATGCGTTTAATATTCAAAATTAAGCATCCAATTAATCTACCTATTAGTTACAATACATATTAAACACTATCGAATCGAATGTATCTTCCTGTCAGCATATGACAAGGTTTCAAAATTACGTTTGGCGAATTTGCGCGCGCCACTCGAGCCACATTATCCGGTTTTCGATCAAAATCCCGACTTTGATTGGCCGTATTTTCGCTCTAATTTACTGATTGACCTTTAACTTGTTATTTTCAGTAACAGTTAGTGGTTCCCGATAACATCGATTTCAAAATTTGACATATGTGATCCTATCAACATACTCTGTGTCCCTTTTAAGAAAAAGCACAAAATATGTAGAGTAAACACGACTAGAATAATGCATTCGTTTTCAGCTCTTTAAAGACATACGACACATTTCGGAACAAATTTAGCTGAGACATCACTCATATGTTCGTCAACATACATTGGACGACAACAGTTAGACAAATTAATTTACTTATTCATCAAATATCTAATGAAATACTTATGATCAAATCTATTATTTTGCCCTTATTGACATAAAAACACAATCATAAACAAATACCATACATGTAAGATGAGTTGTAACGAACTGCTAATTTACATTCAAATCCTCATTACTTATAAGGAAAAGTTTTGTTGAGATGATGATGAAATATTTTTCAGAAAAATCAGAAATTTATTTTGCTCTAATATACTTAAAAATACAATAATATATGAAGATTGAGTTGCTGAGGTAAGAATGGGAGGGACCCTTGTCCCACCTGTCTTAATTTGCACCTGTCTGTGTCAACGCTGTCCATCAGTTGACATATCGCCATGGTTTATCTCGCTTTCCCATGTCTTATACTCATCGCTTGTACATTGATAAACTTACACGAGTAATTCGTATGAATGTTACGTCTTACGGAAATAGATTCACATGATGTGATGATGTGTTACGGTGATGTGATGACAGGGTGTATATATCAGTGCCACAAACTTCCACTATACGTCTCTTACTTTCTTCTTACACGTTCTATTCGTTTCACCCCCGTGATTATGTATTAAAGACGGACTGATAGTTCTTGGGAATATTTTCATAGATCTCTCCTGATAACGATCAGTCCTGATTCTTGATCAATTTGCAAGTTAAACAGCAATAATGATGTGTAAATTGTTACAAGCTACCTTCAAGTAATGAATATGTTTTACCTGCGGAAAGGGGAAGGATTAAAATTCCATTTTATTACCTGGTCAAAATGTTGCATTCGAGACGTCAGAGCATTGTTCGATTGCGTCAGTAAAAAGTGACTGATAGGTCCATAAAAAAAGATACACGTTCAATTTGGGATTTTAACTTCAATTCTTTTAACTGTAGTTGCAAAGGGCATTTCTTGAAACAGACATCGAATCTGAAGAAATATAAAAGTCGCTTTAATCTCCGGAGTAAAAATGTTGACAAGTCTAATTGTCTCAGCTTTTGGAATATTTTCGGACTTCTTTGTTTTTAATTCCAAGTGAAATATGAGAATGATTAAATTTCGTAGTTTACTTTTTTGAGGGACTAAATATTAGTCTAGAAATTGAACTACACTAGTAAATATGTCTTTAGTCAAGATGATAAAACAAAACACACAAGTTAATTTGTTTTCTTCAGAGGTTTCCACCATTTCATTACATGTTGCCGATTAATCGTATCAGGAATGTCATGCAAAAACAGCTGGGGGCATTTTTGTGTCGACATATTTTACATAGACTCGGGTAACTTAACTGAAGATGTAACGTTAGTTTTAGAACTGTCATTTTTTATTTAAAAACATTTTCTTGCAAAAGTTATACGTGCACCTCAGATCCGACAGTTTACCATGGAAACTATTTTCAATCATTGTTGTAAAAAAAGATCAATATTTTTCGATTTTGCATAATTCAATATAATTCCAACCTACGAAAATAAAATTAATATACCTTTGCCATAATGTTTTCATATTTTCTGATGAATTTCTGATGAAAAATATATAAACTTTTTCTTATTTTTCTAATGCCATAAAAACCCTATGCTGAAGAACATTTGGCAATTATTAATAACAGAATAATAATATTCCCATGTAACCCTTGGGTGGAGCTGCACATCGTGAGAATGTCTTTATCAGCTCTTTAGAGTAATTACCGCACATGCACAGGATGCAGAAGACAAGCTATGATAACCTTTTAACTTACATATGTATAAAAGACAATACAGGTGTGAGACATGCAGGTAGATGACCTATTGCAGCAGGCGCAGCCAATCTTGAGTATATTTTCCTATCTACATATTGTCTATTACATGTCACGTGGTTAGCATCTGCAAGCAATTTGGGATACTGCTTTCCAACAACCTGTTGGACTTTTAAAAGCGATATCACAGTGAACTATTTGCTAAGAGAGTCAATCTTGAGTATATTTTCCTATCTACATATTGTCTATTACAAGTCACGTGGTTAGCATCTGCCAGCAATTTGGAATGCTGCTTCCTAACAACCTGTTGGATTTTAAAAAGCGATATCACCGTGAACTATTTGCTAAAAGAGATATACTGCTATCTTGACGACTTATTGGGATTGGACTTCTTGACTTTCAGAATATTCACACGTGGGATATATACTATTATCTGTACAACTTATTTGATATTTTGAAGAAGCGTGTATTTTAGTATTATTTATCATCCTGAAATATTCACATATGGAAGATCTACAATATGAACAGTTTAACGACTTTTAGCAAATAATAGAAGAGGACCAACAGTATGATATTATCCTAACAACACATTGAGAAACGACTTTCTAAATATTTCACCATCACAGACTAGTCTGAACAACTTGATGACTCTTTATCCAATAATCAAAGAGGACCAACAATATGAAGTCATCCTAACAACGTATTGAGAAAAGACTTTCCAAAGTTTAATCATCACAGACTTTCCTCATGCTATATTCCAAAAACTTATTGGAAGACAATGATTAAACAGTAGTTGTAGAGTTAGCAGTATTCGTCTCACCGATTGGAAAACCCAGGTAAGAGAAAAAGTTTTGTTACGCCCAGAGGGTAATTTAGAATTAATTCATGCATAGAGATAATTTGGCATGAATAGCTTATTCGCTGATAAAACATTTGCCGATATGCTTTATGATTTTCTCAGGACTATTATTTCATAAAATGAAATATTTAGCAGATTAAATATCATGTAACGTGTTTTAATGATGATATAATTCCAGAAGACACTTATTATGAGTTAAATGATTTTAGACGATAAAATTCTCAAAAAAACGATCTTGGGTATAATTTGTTTATTTTTAAGTTTTTAATCAGGAACATGTCGATAAAATGCAGATTTTTAAGAGGGATTATTATTTGTAGTTTTTTAAATACATCTTATCATTCATGTTCTTACAATTATTTCACATTTCATCATTTCATCATATTTCTTCTCATGTTTTATATCAACGTTAGAACAGATGTTAAAATTAATCAATCTATCGATCACATACAAGTAAACCACCATCTGTATAAACATTCACCGTGAAATATATTTTCGATTTTAACAACAAAATATAATGCTTAATATTTTCATTCAAAATATTGTTCTTTTGCAGATAGTTTTCCTTTTAAATGAAATATTTACAAAAACTATTAAGATCGTCTTTGAAGTGAAATTATATTAATGTTGTATGATTTGTCTTGAGTTATATTGTTTATATCTTATATCGGTCTCATGTGCCATTTCCTTCTGAAATTATCATTAAAACCTTCTACAATGAAACAAGAGATGTTATGGTGATATCATTCTCTCTCCACACAGTCAGATCAAGTCATGAAATTTGATACAGCCTCTGTTCTATTACGCCGACTTTTTGGGATAGAATGGGAGATGCCTGATTGGAGGCAATCAAAGTTAGTTGTGCAATCAGCGACGCTGTTCCTTAACACATTATTTTGACTATTAAATCATGACAAAAGCATTCTGATATGAATGTGGTGATATATGCTTATCTTTTTGTATTTGTGCCGTCTAACTGTATCCGACGTACTTTATTCCTTTCATACCAATACGTATCCAAATTGTGCAGCAGGCATTGTGCACAGTATTAGATATTTATCCAATTTTTATATCTGAATAGCATTGCTTTCACAAAATTCCCCGAAATGACGCGAACGTGCAAGATGACAAATTCACGGACATGATATAAGCGTAATTGTATATAATTAGGGATTTATTATCTGATTCGTGTGTCCCCCACACGTAGTTGACATAGATATATATCTACATGCCTTTACTGTCAACCTGACCCAGTTGCTTTCAGTTGTGGGTCCAACATTTTAACGTTTGAAATCTTAACTTGTGAAATTATCCGACATTTTATATCTTAGCTAATCTTCAAAATAATTTTTATCTGAAATATTGATAGAGGCTCAACTAATACTGATTAGGTGAATAATAATTTTTCATGCATGTTATGGTTGATATTTTTTTATTTCCAATGATTGAACAAAGGTTATGAATTCCTCGTTACTAGCATTCATTATACACTACGTCAGACATTAATTGTTAATTGGAATAACTATTTGAACCTAAATCATTTTGTTTTTGAGAATTTTGATGACATTTATTACTGATTGGAAATCTCAACTTTCTCCACTTCATTTTATCATTTGTCACACATTAGAAAAAAGATGCCAATTCAATTATACAAATTACTGAATAATAAATATTACGCTTATCAGTTTTTATTGTGATTATAAATCATGTAACTCCATATGTGATCATCATCACGTCTAACATGTTCTGCAAAAGCGAAATTTAAATGAATCATTTTTTAATTTGTCGAACTTCCAGTCGGTGAAATAGATAATTATCCATCGATAAACTTCTCATTTGCAACATCTTCCTTGTACTCAGTTTTCGAAATTATATTTTAAATCGTGAAGATTCGTCTGTAACTGCAAACAAATTATATGAGGGGTTCTGTAAGTTATGTATAAAGGTTGACAACTGTGTATACTATATTTCAAAGGGGAAATGTGACCCTCCAAAAAGACTTATTCAAATAACTCTTGTGACGTCAGCCTATTGATCTCTCGCCCCATTATTTTTCTGTAATAGATCATACATTATACGTCAAGATGCCACTTGATATTTCATATGTATTAAGTTTTTAAGATATGATTAAGCATTTAGTTGAGTGTAAGTTCAAGTCAAGTAATATCCTAGTAACTCGACACCTAGGCAGGTACAAGTCAAGAAAACTAAAACAATAACTATGGTGGATTTGTTTTGCAGTAGAATATACGTCAGATTATTTACATGATTCTAACAATAAAACGATCTCGAAGAACATAATACGAAGTCCCAAGGCCACTGAAGTCTTTCACATAAGGTGACCTTAACGCTCTGTCATAGAATGGGCATTTTGCAAATACGTTTTGGTCAATGTAGATAAGTAAGGCATACGTATCTGAAGGTAGCGATATCAATAACACTTTGTTATCGTTTATTGTCGACCATTTTGTCGCCCAATGCTCAGAGGTTTTGACACCTTGTCAAATCGTACATTGAAGTCGCATGCCGAGTGCCTATAAAGTAATAACGTAACCCCGGAATGTCAAACAAAGTTATTGTTGTCAGTTCCAAAGGGGTCACTATTTGCCACACAGTTGCTTTGGCTGTCTGTCCAACAGTATATAATATAATATAAATATGTCCTCGTTATCTACTATATAAGTACTAAGGCTATTTGACTGGTCGGTATTGGTACACCAATATGTATTGGTAAGATGTGTATCATTGCTGTTCCTCGCAAAGTTTGGCAAAAGAAATATGAAATGTGTATCTTTATCAAGAAATGTTGAATACCGGTACATGTAGACTTGTTTTGAAGTTCTAATGTAATTAAATTCATTTATGAAATATATCCTTTCTCCTTGGTGGAAATTGTCTGTCAGATACTTCTCCCTACACAAATTGACGGTACATGCACTTTAAACTACTTTTCAACACTGTGTTTTATCTGTAAGAACTATAAAGTATAATATTTAATATATTCAATAAATCGTGATGTGCTGCAATACGTTCTGTTGCTAGATTCTCAACATCTTCGTCACATGTGGTCTTTTGTCATTTTCATTTCATTTTTCCACTTTATCCATTTCCGGTAAACACGCAAATCAAAACTGTGATCAATGATTTCTTGTATCAATTTAAGGAGCCGATGATATGCTTGAGATGCTTAACCCTTTAACTGTCGTTTCTCAACCAAGCACCGTTATTAGTTATTAGGTCATCACACACACTCACTTGTATTAAACCAAATCGTTCATTGTGGACCTTATATGTATACCTAACGAAAGTAAGAATAACACATATTCTGTCAAATTGAAATGCAAAGCTACTATGAGTATGTAGCTTAAAAGATCGATGAAAAATATTGATTTGTTTAAGTACCTCATTTTTATTCATTAATATATTTATATATATTTGCAATTGCAATTGTAGGAAAATAGTGCATATCTAGAGCAAACCATTCCATTAACAATGGAATATTAGACTTTATCAACCATCTGCAATCTTTACAGTTCAAATCTTAGAAGAAAAATAATAATGATATCTCCCAAAACTTGTCCATCTAAAAACTCAAAATTGGTGCAGAACGACAACTGGTTAAACCAATCAAAACTGAGACTTACAAACCATTTACTTATAAAGTCTTCAATGCTATGGGTAAATGGATTAGTCCAAACTTATGAGAGAGATTTGAATAGGTAATTATGGATTAGCAAGATTATCACCTAATACATGTACAGACACAACGTCACGTACGTAAATGTGTTATGTAAATTTACAGTTTATATGTGGTGAAACTTTAATAAACTATCTGTCTGTCTGTCTACTTTACGTATATGTTTATTAAAATATATGTTTATGCAAAACAAATGTAGAGAACTTAGCGAAGTAGACAGAGAATGTTGCAAAACCAATGTAGATCACTAAGAAAAGTGTACATCACTTAGAGAAGTTGACAGAGAATTTTGCAAAACTAAAGAAGATCACTTTGAGAAGTTGACAGAGAATTTTGCAAAACTAAAGTAGATCACTGAGAGAAGTTGACAGAGAATTTTGAAAAACCAAAGAAGATCACTTTGAGAAGTTGACAGAGAATTTTGCAAAAACTAAAGTAGATCACTTAGAGAAGTTGACAGAGAATTTGGCAAAACTAAAGAAGATCACTTTGAGAAGTTGACAGAGAATTTGGCAAAACTATAGTAGATCACTTAGAGAAGTTGACAGAGAATTTTTAAAAACTATAGTAGATCACTTAGAGAAGTTGACAGAGAATTTTGAAAAACCAAAGAAGATCCCTTTGAGAAGTTGACAGAGAATTTGGCAAAACTATAGTAGATCACTTACAGAAGTAGACAGAGAACTTTGCAAAAGCAATGTAGCTCGCTTAGAGAAGTTGATAGAGAATGTAAGCAACAGAAATGTAGATCATATTTTAATTTTCTGATATTTCATATCACGTGTCTCTTTGAACCTACGATTTGAGACAGGGTAGTTGATGTTATCATCAGAATTTTTCAAATTGTTAACTTTTTTCTTTCTGATATATGAAAACACGCGACTCTTTGCCGGAACCTCTTTCTTGAGTTCACTATGTTGATGTCTACATAACTTTGTTTCCCGGAAACACTATACTAAGTCTGGTGTGTAAACATTCTAACGTCATCAAGGTAGTCTATACATCGCATTCAAAACTATATCTTTAATCTTTTTGGGAGGATAATGTTCTTGTCTATTTTGATTTGTATTTGTTTATGAATGACATAATAGAACTATTTATCTTCTGTATAAACATTCCTGTTTTCATTACCTTTTAAGATAATAAATTGGGGTGTCATTTTCGGTAATATTTACTTTTTCAGAATTTAGTTTGCTTCTATGAAAACAAACTATGGTTGAAAATACTTACCTTTAATAACATTATACCTTACCCTAGAGAAACTGAAAGTTTTTTTCTTAAATTGTTGATCAACTTTGATACTTTTGCAGACAGTAACGAAACTCCCGAAATAATCGAGTTCAAATCCAAGTAAGAAAAATATTTTGAATTTTCTATTCCTTTGTATGCGTCTATCTGTAATCAGACAAATGCGGTTAGACAGATAAAAATCTGAAACTATGATAGTTTTTCAAAAATCCTTTAAAAGTCATCGATATCATCGGGGCGGTGTGCGGAAATAAATTTACAAATCTATTTCACAAATATAATTTCCTATTTGATTTCTGTCAACATAAGTACACATGGCTTGATGGAGTACAATAAACATAGGGCTTTATGCGTATGTCGGGGTAACACAGCGAGAAAATAGCTTTGTTCTATTTTAATAAGCCTTGGTATGCTTATACGCATGAACATAATGTTCAGGCAGGTTCGAACGCCGTACTTAAAGCCATAATCAATAGGATTAGTTTCGTCTTAATGACTGTTTGTAACAGCTGGGGTGTTTCGGCTTGTGTTGAGATTTTACATACTTATGCCATAAGTACTTTACGCAGGGGATTGCTGTGTATATATGCATAAGAAACTATTTTATAACTGTTTCGTCAAAGTTCTTGTGAAATTGACAAGCATATGAGGTAAGAGATGATTTTATGTTTTCTGGTACGTTGTAAGACGTGTATGTAGATACGCCTTTGTAAATATTATATCGTTTTCCAGTCAATTGTCACAAAGTTCGATATCATATTTTATATATGATGGATGCATATTCAAAATGTTAAAAAATATTCAAGTATGCAAGGCATAAAGGTCACAACAGTGACCTACAGTAAATAATTCAAGCTGATACTTAAAATTGAACAAAAGGAAAGTGAGTATACATTTAGCATAGACACCATATTGGCTTTATACAATTAATTTTATTTAGTGTACAGCAAATGCGCCTTCATACATATAATTTCTTGAAAGACATATTCTATTTATGAAAATTAAATATTAAAATAAAAATGTTTAAGAAACCCTTAAAAATGGTATGAGAACATTCAAACAAACTGAATGATGACTAAGCAATATTTCCATTGCTATTTCATCATTTTAGTAGAAATGGAGTTTGAACGAACTAAAATGTACATTTAAATGAAAAATAATTTTTAATCTTAACCCAAAGTGAAATAATCCTTCATTCGCAATATCAAATTTATCGCAATTACGACGAACATAAAACCAGTAAAAGAATGAATGTATTATACAGCTTGTGTATACGTGACAATCATCTTGGTAGAAAAGTAGATGACGTATATAACTGCCCTGCACACCCCCTCGCCTCGCTCCTTCATACAGGAAATATTTCCCACGTCTCAGTGATGCAACTCATTGCTTGTCGTGCAGTGTATAGCTTTCACACCATATATTACAAGAGCATCCTGTAATTCAATGATTGTTATTCATTCAAGCATACAGCTATTAGACAACTTACATCAGAAGTGCTGTATTTGGATATTCACGTTAATGTATTCGATTTTTACAGGTGGGGATTTTATTTCATTTGATGATAGGTTGTATCGTTTTTTTGCATTATGCATTTAAGTTCAAATTGTTTAATATTAACGAAAATATGTTTAAAACATTTAGTTTTTTAAAGTTTTTTAGAGTTTTTCACAAATTATTTAAATTACAATCCTTTTATACCTTTATATTGTTTTGCTTGCATGATAATTAAACATTATATTCACTTCTAAAGTTTAATAGCATTGAAATTAATTATGTTTATGTCAATTATTGGATCATTATGAAAAAGTATTTTATAATAGACAGAAGATTGCGATATTTAAAATCCTATTTATCCACAGTTTATCAGGAACATAAATAAAGGAAAGACTGCAGTTGAGTCTAAGAAATGATTGAACCTCTATCGCCATGTCAAAATATGAATGTATTTAAGTCATTCCAATCCTTTTTCGTTAAACAAAGAGGTTTTTCTAATTTATCGATTATATTGTTTGTTATTGTATGACTTCCTATCTGTTTCCATGCTCATTTCTGTTGATGAAATTTTTTTATTATCAATTTCCATATCAAAGATAAGGAAAGAAGGAGTTGAGGAACTGGCATCAATGTATAAAATATGTTTTAAACAAAATCTAAGAAATAACTATTTCAATATCTGAACTTCTTGAACTAAGGTTTTTAATAAACTCACGGGCAAAAGAAAGGTTTCACCTTAGTTGATTTCATATACATAATTTTCAATTACAAATATTTTCATTTTTAGACGTCGTACGCTAAAACAGAACAGTGCAAGCCTTTAGTTATCAATCAAAGGATACTTCTGAACGTGTATTTTTTTTTTTTTGAAAATTGAAATTTTTAATTATTTTTTTGGGGAAAATTAATTTTAATAAACAACAAATGGCCATCGATATATAAGCTATATTTTACTAAAAAATCACAAAACAAACCTTATTTTCCACTCATTTACACCCTTTTTAAAATGGTAGGGGTCATGTTGGTGTAAATTTCATTTTTTACCCCGGTCTTCTTTGAACAAAGATATCTTTACAAAAAATGAATCAATCAACGATCAATTCATATGAAATATTGTAGATATGATTAATGTTGATCATTCCATAATCAAATGCGTCATATATATTTCAAATCGTTGTAAAATCGAAACCAACTGAGGTGAAACCTTTCTTTTGCCCGTTAGTTTATATGAAAAACAACTAACACCTAACTAGGTACATGTATGTCGTATTATTGTTGTGTCATTAAGTAGTTTTAAACCCTTGCTCTGTAGTAATATTTGATGTGTTTTTAAACATACGTATTTTGTTTCTTTTAGTTTCTGCAAGCGTAAAACGGCTGTTCAAATCAATTAAAAGATTCTCTGGAACACGTTGAGAATTCATGAAAAGTGAAGGTAGGTCCCGCCTTTTTTATATTGAGTGAGAGTGGTAAAAATATTGGTTATGAGATCCGAAACAATGTCATGTTTCATATATCTATTTCTACATCTATTTCTAAGTCTTAAAACTATGTTTTATTTGAATGCATTTTTTCATAATTATAAGTTTACTTTCTTGTTTTGTCATTTCATAAATACAATTCTACTGACTGCATTTCCTTAGTACTTTCAAGTTACTCCGTAAGCAAAAGGCCGGGATCGAAATGTTGCAAAAAAAACACTAGCAGAAGTAACAACAACAATCACCATATTATATTTCATTTTTAAGCATTCATCAATTTGTATTTTGGTAGAGAAATGTTTATCAATATCGGTATAAAATGCACAAATATAAAATAATCTTATCAATCCATTTTCTTTTTTGAAAAATCGTTATGGAATGCACAAATTAAAAACAACATAAATCAAATAAAAATAAAAATAGACTTTCTCAATAAGAACTTATGCAAGTCTTTAAACTATAACTAATAGTCATGGTGCAGAAAGTATAGATTGGGCAAGTTTACAGGTCATCCGAAACTTGACCCAGTTACATATACACTCATGATTACAAAAAAATGAAAATATGCAGGAAAAACGTAATTAGATTTTGCTTCGGTTTATCAGAGTTAATAACAGATATAATTAGAATTGTTTCTTGTGTCATGGATGCAATATATTTATTTTTTTTCAATGCAAGATTATTGATTGTGAATGGATGCAATCTGTATTGCTAATGTTGACTTATCAATAGAAAATAAAATAAATATCTTCTAAAATGTTTTATTTGGAATGTTTCATAATATGACTTATTTCAATTATTACATTTCATCTTCAGTTAAAATAAATGGAAAATGTTTCTCTCACTAATGAATACCGTATGTCTCGCCAATATTCGCTGTAGTCCTACATAGAAAGTCAATATAAACATCCATTCTAAAGAGTGCTTACGTGATCTCAATCGATTGTTTATAACTATATATTCCTATAATATAGAATATGTATACAGATATCTCAGCTCGTATTATCATTCAGTGCGTCTCGCCAATATACACTGTAGCCCTATGAAGATATCCATATGTACTAGTATATCCTTATATAGATAGTATATTGAAAATCTATCCCTTAAGCAGTTAAGGGTGCTGAAAGGAAAATATAAAGGCCCTTTTATATATTCTATAATATAGAATATGTGTACACTATTCTACAACCGACTTACGTTGTCACACGAGAGCACTAACACCTATGTTTTATCTACAGGTAAGTAGAGCCTGTTGACATAGGTAGATAATAACGCTGTACACCTACAGGTACACGTTCAGGTGAGGTTCAGGTATACACACTAATGACAAGGGACTTGCACGCTGTCTGATAAGTAAAGATAGGTACACGAGTGTTGTTTACCTGGGTAAATCACCGGAAAAAGGTTTTCATGACTATTTTCTAATTACTACTATATACTAATACATAACGTACATACTAAAAGGGCCATAATCTCTTCAATAAATAGTAACTTTTATTGCAGAGACTATATAATTTAAGTCAATATTAAACATGGTAATTTAATAATCGCTTTGGTGTTTTGTGTTGTTGGAAAATGATTTCGAAACTTTCAATTTGGTGGTTGTTGTTGATTTAAGACGATTGTCCTGTCATTTTATGGTGTTTTGGTATAATTGTGTAGACTTGTAATGATATGGTATACCTATATCATATGACAATGACAATCATATTGTAGACGTGCCATGATATGGTAGACTTTCTTGATATTATTAATTCAAATGATATGGTAGATTTGAAAAATACAGGAGAATTGCTATGATAGACTTGCAATAATGCTTTTTAT
Organism: Steromphala cineraria; assembly: GCA_916613615.1. NCBI lineage: Eukaryota > Metazoa > Mollusca > Gastropoda > Trochida > Trochidae > Steromphala > Steromphala cineraria. The sequence continues at coordinate 33,482,162 of OU744729.1, read as the reverse complement.
GCTATGATAAGACTTGCAATTTAAAGACTTGAAATAATATGTCTGAATTTATTATATAGGCCTACTTACATAATACGTCAAATAAAATAATGAACTTGCAATGACACGACAAATGATATGATAGACTTGTAGTAGTAAGTCTAATGATATGATAGACTTGTCACAAGGTGTTGGTGATAAACTACATTTTCTTAAATGCTTCAAAAATGTTTGTATAAATATGTTTTATCAATCTTGGCATTGCTCTCTTGATAACAGTTCACGTTACAGATTGTATCGAGAATACATTAGTTTGTTAGAACCTGAAAAGTATTTAAGCATCATACATGTACATGATGTAAAACATAGAAATATCCTTATTAAATTTAGAGCTGGTTTATTAAGATTAAAAATAAATGAAGGAAGATGCCCGGTTTGTAAATCCGGCATTGAAGACGAATGTCATTTTTTCCTAGTGTGTCAATTTTATTCTGCAGAAAGACTTCATTATCTTCCTCATATCTCTAATCTAACGCCAAGTAATTATATTTTTAAAGAATTGTTGAATTCCTCTTCAAAGAAAGTTTTGCTGAATCTAAGTAAGTATATATATATTGCCTTAAATAAAAGACATGATTTGTTAAAATAAATGTATTCAATATATGTCCATTGTATATTATGTAACATGTATATTTGTGTATGTTTATGGGCCAGTGGCCTTCATTCATGAATAAATATTGATTGACTTGCAATAATACGACAAATGATATAATAAATTTACAAAAGGACGACTTATGATGCTGAACACTTTCAGTAAAGCGACTTACGATAGCCTATATTACACTTCAATAAAACGACTTATGATACTATATACTTTCAATAAAACGACTTATGACGTGGTACACATTCAACACAACGACAGCCCATCCTCGATTATCCAGCGCTTTCGTTCCGATAAATCTACACTACAAGCCCTGGAAACCTTTATGAGGTTTTACCTCGAACCAAATTTTCTCCCTTTGCAATGACTCAGCAAAACGCTTACTTGATTAGTCGAGTTGTTTACGCAAGTAGTGTCTGCGTTTCGTTTCTGATTGGATAAACTTGGATGCAAAGGGTGGTCTTTGGTTTGAGGTAAAACCTTGTAAAGTTTTCCAGGGCTTGTAGTGTAGATTTATCGGAACGAAAGCGCTGGATTATCGAGGATGAACGACAGCCATGCTGTACTATGTCATCCTTGGTACATTTATTATAACATGGGAGACTTTATATAATACGGTAGACTATCGAAGATATTGTTGACATGCAATACTATAGTGAACTGGTAATAATATGGTTCACTTGCTTACCTATTGATTGATAAGTCTCGATTACATACCATATTTGCCATTGGTACAGTAGGTCAAAGTAATTGTGTTTTAAAATAAGAATCTTTTATTAGATAAACGATATTTTTTTGCTTTGAGGTGACAAGATATGATTGCAATGATAGGACTGTCCAGATGTAATTATATATCAACTAATGTTTCATGCATTGTACAATATGTAAGTATTGTATTTCTACAGATCTTAGGCTTATAAGTATTGAATAAAGATTGACATGTGTGACAAATAGATATACATGGAAACTTTCACGCAAAACGAGAGATGTGTTCCTTTAATTTTTGATTGGTTTGGTGGGTTTGAATGGGTTTGGAGTTGAAAAGTACGATCAGATAATTAAGTGAGATATTCACAACAAAATTACAGAATACCTGGACGTATTTAATTCGAAATCGTATTAGAGATTTTAGAATTTAAGGTCCCACTCACTTCACTAATGACAGGCAGCCTGATAAGTAAAGATAGGTGCCCAGGTAATGTTTACCTGTGAACAAACAACGCCTACCACTCAGGTGTACCTCTCTGTGCGGGCTTACCTGTCATTATGAAATATAGGCTGAGGTTTCATACATACTTTATATTTATATCTTATGTGTGTTTGGAGGTTAAGTATTCAGGCTAAAAAGCCTTAGTTTATATTAACAAAATAGGTCTTTCTTACAAGTAATAGTTAGAATTTCTTGCATCATACGAAGTGTGTGTATTAAATGGATTTTGGAATGTAATTTTACGTTAAAGTGTACAATTCTTTTAAGTGAATTTTATTGATAACGAATAATGTCCATATACTATACCTATACATTATATACACGAATAAGTTAGTAATCGAATGAGCTCAACCTTGGTTTTATAAAGGTATTACAATGTTGAATTGTTTAATATAATAATATCAGATAATACTATAAGAATTAAATGTTAAGTATAGAAAATCAGAAAATGCCATCCAACAATAGGGTAGTGACGTAAGGTGGTTCTAAATCATCAAGTTGTATCAAGTTGTATGGCATTTGTACGCGTGTACCTTTCATTTGTTGTACTGAACATTGGCATTCATTTACATTCCAAACTTGATTTAATGAAAACAAAAATGGTTTACATATTTCAAAACTAAACAATCGTTGAACTGACGTTGCCAATTACGTCAACACGGACCAAATAATTAAACGTTATTCGAAGGAGGAATCACTATCATCGTGGTTATATTGCACAAACTTTAGTATCTCTAGTTAAATACCACCATATTATTTCATATAAGCTCATCATTCTAGTAAGCTTTTAGCAAGGTTCTATATATATTGTATGCAAGGCTTCGTTTGTAATGTGTAGAGATGATTCAGTTTCGTTTATTATGAATGAGATAAATGTCTAATGTTTTAAAGTAATATACAGTGTTTATTTAGTATATACATATACAATGGGTTCATTATGAAATACCTGTCGTGTCTTTTGATGACAAAGTTATGAATACTGGTAGTGATTTTGTTCGATTTTTACATCCACAGTGTATTCATCGCAAAAGCTTCTATCGTGATAAAAACTAAATATTTATCCCCTTCGATTTTAATAATGAACCCTTTTAACACAAATCATGAACATAAGCATTCGCAAAATGTTTTGATTTATTTGTCATGATTCTAACTTCTTTTCATTCTATGCGTATCACGGGTTTCAATTTCGAGGGGGAAATTAGTCAAACAGTCGTGCTGTAATGATAATTGAATAGGAGGACAGTTTTTTGCAGCAAAGTTGACAACACACACGCTTATGGTCTCTAACCTGCGGTAGTTAAAAGGCGATGCCAAAAAACGCTTAAAACGAGGTGAACCGATGTTATTTACAAAACACGAAAAAACTGTTTGCAAACGGATTTAGTTTGGCCTCGGAAAGTGCACGTTCTGTCTCTACGCAACTCGTATACCTGTGATAACTCAGGCTATTTGAATACAAACACGCTGAAATTTGCATTTTAAAAGATTAATTGTGTTCGAGCGCTATTATGGCAACGAAATATATTAAAATTGGCATGTTATTCGTGTGAAATGTTTTTCGTAGTTACAGGGAAATAGATTCTATTGGCTGTAATGTTTTTTAATTTAACGATTCCCAATGATATTGATAATGATACTGAAAATAATGCCGAAAAGTTTTATTTCAAAAATATTTTATATTTTAAGTTCATTATGGAATTTTCTTAACGACATAGGGATTGTGTGTTAAACGATTGATTTTTTGTCTTCGTATGTTTGTATAATTAAAACATAGAACTGATTTAAATTTTGAAGTAAATTAAACGTACAGTTCTATCGGGGTATTTGTTGTGGAAACGAAATTCAAGGAGACATCCCAGTATCAAATATATGTTATTAGTTCAATTTTTATTAACACAGTTCTGAAGGTATGAATTACATAAGTTTCGGTATATTTTAGGTATATGTTAACACTGTCATTAAAGTAAAATATTTAAGAAAGCATTTTATTTACTGTTTATGAGTATATTCATTCTGTGCGAAATACCATGTAAAAACCTTTGTACTTCTTTATCAACGAGTGTTTTAGTAATGGTATCTCAATTCTCTAACGACAAAGTTACTAAAAACCTATGTTACAAGTAGGACAACGTTTTAAGGCAAAACTTCCCTAGCGGTGAAACATGTTATCACAAGTACGATCCCTATTTAATCTAGCACGTACATATTGAAATACCTGCTATTTTATAAATAAAGTCGCATCCCACAGGCGAGGAAACTCCAGTTTTACCGACTGTTTCGGGAACAGAGAGACTATGATGTAGCCTGTGAAATGTTCCAAATGGCAACTGTACCTTAATCGTGTTTAGGCTTTTCATTTCATTTGTATTCAGTCAACCTACACTTATACTCAATGATAACCTAGTCTTTATTAAAGTCATATGATAAGCAGAACTACAAAACAAACAGAATTCCCAGATGTAGCAAACATTGTTGATTACATCAGTTACGTTCACTGGATTTGTTCATGTTTGCAAGGACACATGCCGCCAGTAACACATGTTAATGATTATACCACTGAACATGTGAAGATCTTTGGCGACATCAATGCAAAGATGCAAAATAACCGCTATAAGAAAGTGTGTAAGCCGAAAATAGTATGAACCGTCACAGCATTTATCATGACGTCATAAACTATGACGATACGATGTTAAGCCCCCTCAAAGATGTAGCTATATATGTCACCGTAGGTATTGGTACATAAGGGTCAGAGACCTTTTCGATTAGATAGCCAAAAGGAGACAGATTATCTTGTGAGAAATATGTCATTCTTGTTTCAAAGACAAGACAGATAGGACAGTAAGCCAGTTTATCAGTCATACTGGAAAGATATTTGATAAAATCCATTAAAGGGGCAGTAGCACGTTTTTTGATAATTTTATATTTTAAAATTTTCACTGTTAATTGATAGTTAATGTTAAATGTATTATTTTGACGGTGTAAATAATCTCATTACACAAGCCAATCATCCATAGTCAAAGGACAAAGTATGAAGATTCATATAAAATCCATTGGCGGCCATTTTGTGTGAACACCTTTTATTTATTTTGTGTAGGAAAAGGGAATCGTATAGCTAAACTTTACGTTGAATATTTGAATTTTTACTGCCCCATTTAGTTTTAATACATTGTCTTTCAATTGGAACCATTAATTTTCATTTTCCTGACATCACCTTATATTCCCCCTAAAACGTGCTACTACCCCTTTAAGAAAGTCGACAATAGAATAATAACCTTGTAGTTCAGAGTTTCAAAGTCGAAGAACATAAACGTATAGTCAACTTTTAACCAGCAAAACCTTGGTTGTGTTTAATCAGTTTTAATGTTATATATCACATATATTTTTAAGAAACTACATTGATTTTTTACAAACTGTGAAAGCATATTGCAAAGATTTTTATCTCTGAGTGCAATCTAAATGAATCTATATGGACAGTTACTTGAAACAGTCCTGTATAATAACGCCAGTGTTATGCTGTTTATGCTTTAAAACATTGCACCGAATGTAAGTTATCAAATGTTATTTCACATAGTCAGAATTGCATTTAATCATTTTATTATACTGTATTGAATATATATCAAAAAACAATTTCACAACAAGACAGTTATCTAAAATTTCACTGTATAATGGTTGGGTTTTAAACTGTACAATGCAGATAAATACATACAATTTTAACATTATTTTGTTATCTAATTGTGTAAGATATGAACAGATAAAATATCGTATATAATTTATGTGAAGATGACACTTTTCTACTTTATTCCATTCCTTTATAATATGTATAATATGTATTTTTCTAACCACAGTAACAATGAATTTTATACTGCTGACTCACGATAAATATCGTTATCATATGTCGATTTCATCTTGTGAATTCTCAGCATTTTATACAATCAAACCCATTGTTAAATATGCTTTCACGAAATCCCAATATTTCCACATTCAATATAGCCATGCTCACTAAACACCTGTCAATCCACAACAATACAAAGCCGCCATCTTTAAACTTCAAACCACACAATAGCAACTATGAGTCTAGTAGAGCATAACATTCTCTTATTCATTTTTTATAATTAAATTATGAGGCTGACTAAACGGTAGCAATTAGTTGCACACCACATAATGTGTTCAGTGTGATAACATAAGAAGCACGCTATAACCGAACTCGGTCAGGTTAGAACGAAACGATATGTTCATATTTTGGGGAATACAATATGCCTTAACTCATTATGTTTCGTAAATAATGGAAATATTCTTGTTACGTGACAAACTAATATTAAGGCTTTCATTCTTTTCTTTTTGTGTGTTTGAAATAAAGGAACAGAAGCAGTAAAAGTGTAGTGGTAATAGTAGTAGCAGTAGTAGTATTAGTAGTAGTAGTAGTAGTTGTAGTAATAGTAGTAGTTAAAGTAGTAGTAGAAGTGAAAGTAGTAGTAGTAGTTAAAGTAGTGAAAGTAGTAGTAGTAGTTAAAGTTGTAGTAGTAGTAGTAGTGACAGTGGTAGTGAAAGTAGCAGTAGTAAAAGCAGCAGTACATTAAGTAGTAGTAATAGTAGAAGAAGAAGTAGTAGTAGTAGAAGTAGTACTAGTAGTAGTAGTATTACTAGTAGTAGTAGTAGTAGTAGTAGTAGCAGCAGCAGCAGTAGTGGTAGTAGTATTAGTAGCAGCAACAGCAGTAGTGGTAGTAGTAGTAGCTGAAGTAGTAGTAGATACTTACTAATATATAAACTATGTGGTTGTATAACAACTATTGCGAAGTATAGTTATCTGCCCTACGTGATATCACACCTTTACCGGTAAATAAGATAAACAAATCAAAGCCAATCCCTGGTTATCTTTCTGCATGAGGTCAATTATTTTAAATAAGTCATTGGAACTACGTTCTTATGATATCACTAAGCCCACAGCTATATCGCTTTAAAACCGAAAGATTACAAACAGGCTTGAAGACAGCCCTATCTCATGTTTAAGAATGATGTACATATATCTTTCTGCGGCTATCTTTAGACTGTTTGAGGCTACGAGCTTGACGCCTATGTCAAGTAAGATTACGTATTCTGCAAGGGTTTGAAGGAGCTACATGTTTGAAATTTAATCTCTTATGTTGAAGTCTGTAACATGTTTAGCTATATGCTATGATATTTATGATTGTTAAAGATTCAATTCAGATCACATTATTCGTAAATATGTATCTATCCGCATAGCAGTCTTTATGATACCCGGTTAGAACAATGTAGAATTGATTATAAATGTATATATTTTGGACGGTTGATATTACATCTTAAGAACATTTTCCTAGTCGTATCCTACAATTTAACTTTTTAATTTTGACTACCTAATCAATGATTACGATTCTTTTCTTACCAATAATTTTTTGCTAATATTTCGTTCAAATTTGTACACACCAAACTTAGCTATATTAATCTTCATTTTCAAACTTTACTTACCAATCTATGCTTAACAATTAGTCTTACCTATCTCGAACTATCCATCTATTTTTTGCAAAACTCTACTTACCAATAAGTCTTATCTATATGCAGTTACAATTATTGACTTGTCTATATTTACCAGCCAACAATATGTGTACATTACAATATACGCTAGCTAGTATTTGCTTACTTCTTCTTACTTACCAGTATTCAATTACCAATCTAAATTAACAATCTAGACAAACATTAAGTCTCAGAAGTATTTTTGTCAATATTGACAATATTTATAAACAGTTCATTCATTATAACAAAATGGAGCCCAGAAGATGCTGATCTAGACTTGCTATGCTTTAGTAGATTTGGTTGGTCGTCAATTGAATATTTTTGCTTAAGGGTCTGGATGACAGACTACTACCAATCACTCCTTATTTGCCAATCGGTCTTACCAATTCTAACGTATTAATCTATACCTTTTCTCACAAATTTACAGAGACAAAGTTATTTTTACCAATCTGAAAATACTTTAAAAGTAGATTATATATTTTTACAAGTTCATGCTTTACAAGCGATGTCCCATTCTATACTTATAAACTATCAAAATAAAAACACTCTCATTTTTAGACGTTTTGCAACAACAAATTATTTGATGGATATCCTCACAGTATAAATGACTGAAAATATAGGCCCAATTACTAGAAGAAACAATCACAAGCTTACGAGTAAATGAAGTAAAAGGATTGTTCCAAGAAAGTCCATTTAACTTTGTTGTAAAATTGTTCGATGTAATGATGAAACCTGTAACCTTATTTCAGAAGGGGTCACGTTGAAGAAAATTAATAAAAGGGGATTTATTGAACAAGTAAGACTGAAACGAAGTCTCTTTAAAATGTTAATTTCATAATATATAATGATATTAATAATTCCATGCATGACATCTGTGAGCTTGGGTTGAGGTTAAAGGAGAGTTTATCGAATAAGGAAGATACTGAATAGAAGTCATAACCATGCCCGTGCATAAAAATTGCATTTAATACAATCTAGGTAATGTAGCAAGTCTAGACTTTACTTATACCTAACAGACAGAACTTAAAAAGTCATAAGGGCGAAAGACAAGGGTTAATCGAAAAATGTACATGTAGATATTCGATGCACAGCATAAATGTTTATACAATAAGAGCCTTGTGAAAGTCTAGGTTCAGTGGGCGTGGCTTTAGACGTTACCGGTATTAATTAAGACTTAAACATCCTCTTTCAGAAAGCTTTTAATTTTCATATTTCATTTATTAAATATAAGAAAAAGAAGAAAAAGAGGACCTATACACGTTATGTAATATTATATTGCCATAAACATGCCATTGATATAAATCAGACATAGGACTGAAATAATATAACATACAGACATAGGCGTACGATATGAAAACACAAAATTCGTATCAAATGAAACATTATAGTATCATTCTCCAAAATTATGATATTATAAGGCTCATGTTAACCGCCTATCAGAAAGATGAATAGTGCTATGAATGACGTAAAATGGGGATCAAAGGGGGACACCTTCGCTCCGGGGTGAGCGTGTGTATTGTTGCACCCTGTTCAGGGTCAACGACACTTGATCTGTAACAGTTACAGGCCACTTGCACGTGTTTCTCGTGCTTACATCGTCGTTATTTGATATGTTGTGACAGGTCGGCCTTGTACATAGCCATGGTAACGTCACATGCAGTAAGGACTCGTCCTCGGTCGAAGAGATCTTAAAGGGATGGATATCACGGTGTATTTGTCTTTGAAATTTTTTTTGTATGATTGTCCGTTATTAACATTTAGTTTCCAAATGTGGTTGAAGAATATTACTGTCATAACTGAGGGTATTATTTGAGTTTATTTCCAAAATTGTGTTCGAGTAGTAGTTTTTTGACAGGTTAAAAAATCCTTTTAGATGATAAATAAAATCTCACTCTCGATATTTTATCCTTTGTTAATGCAGTTCACATATCATACAGTCTATATATCAGAAAACACTTGGGTGATATTATCTTTTTACGTTTTTAAAAAAATGAAACTTTAATATTAAGAAATTGCGTAATATTTTTTATCTTTCTCTGCTTTTATCTAATCAGTTTTACTTAATCGACCCTTCAAGACCGTCAAACATATTTTGTTTACCTGTGACAATATCTCACCTTTCTCGTTACAAGCAGGACGTAGATATACTTTCTAACCCCCTATATATTTTGACATCCGGCTTACCCTTTCACCTGCCTCTCTCCAGCCCTGCTACACCTTAATCGATAGAAAAGAATAACAAAAGTATCCGTAAGTAAATCTACTCCGGAGATAAAGCTATACCGGAGACGTAGCTCAGTGGTAGAGTTCCCGCCTGGAAGACCGGGGTTCGATACCAAAGATTTAATAAAAATGGAGTTGTTTCTGTCTAACTTGACACTCAGCACTATAAGGACATATTAACTAAACTTGCGCTGCACTGTTGGTGCCGGAAGTCACGAACACACAAATTATTTCAAATGTACAATGTATTGCGGACAAGAATAAGGATAAGGGTGGTTTTGATATATCTCAGGACTCGTCTTAATTCACAAATTAACAATATTGATTCAAGCACGTACACTTTCTCTCTCTTCCGTGTCGGAAATGAAATTATTTCAAAAGTCATTTATATTAACATAATCAGTAGTGTAATACAAGGGGTTAACAGTAAAATATACTTTCTATCAAGGCACAGCGATGATATCTTTTCATTGAAAACAGTGACGATATGATATATCATCCCTAGTCAGGTGCGGGAACTCATTTCAGCATGTTAGGAAATGAGAAATCTTTGCTACTTTCAAAGTAATCTAATAACATATCTTAGTAATAATCATGCAATTGATAAAAGGCTTATATGAAGTTTGTCAAATACCAGATATTGTGACATTGGTAAAGTTGATATTTCATTCATGACTGCGCCACTGTGAAATATCAACTTAACCCATTAAACTCGATGAATTAACATATTTTGTATTTGAAAAATGCCATCAATTATCCTCTAATTCTTACCCTTAAAGTGAAACAAAAACAAAAACTATTTTACAATATGTTTACATTATATCACTTTTGCCAAGTAACGTTTGCTTCAGCGCGAGTTTAGCATCACGTCGTCTGTGACGACATAAATCAAATGGTCGTGACGTCACTGAAGAGGGCTGTCTCAAGACAGACAGACAATTTTGAAATGGTTTTATGGAATAAGAATTTATATATTAGAATTTGTGCCATATTACTTCTTCTGAATTTGTGATTTACTGGTTTGCTCAGGTAACAAGTTCTTCATACAATATTAGTTATTAACCTACTCGAAACACTACTATTATTTCATAACTGTATTACACCCTAGACTAACATATCATTTCTTAAAAGAATGTTAGATTGTAAGTCAATGGGCATTATCATGGAATCGTTTCTTTTACTATAAAACCATGCTAAACCACTGACTGCATCAATGATAATTTTACTTCAATATGACATATTTTAGAATCTAGATTTGATTCAAACCTTCATCATGAATAACTTTGATAGCAGACCCCTACCCTTTATTTTGTAAACAACCTTTTTTTGATAACAAGACAACAAGTCCGGAAGAACCAAATTTCCAATCTTCAAACCATCCCAATCTTCACCAACACCCACCGCTTCAAAAGTCAGCGCCACATGGTTATCCTAATATCATTGACAACCTTCAAAACTGATTGCTCTCATTGACAATGTCATATATTCAAACAAGTCGGATCTTAAAAAGAAAGCAATGCAAGTTTGGATCCTGTTACATAACAGTTGGTGTCGTACTCCTCTGAGTGGCGTTTAATCCGGGCATACAGAAACACTCCTGTTTGTCTATATACGTACGCGGATATGAAGATATCACGATATGTACTATACTTATATATAAGAAAGTATTGTAAAGACCAGTCCTCGTCAGTAAAGTCACAAAACTGAACTCATTCATATCGAATCACGATCTAGTTGAAACTAGTCGTAATGTCAATGTTCAATATAAGTTCTATATTCGCCTAGTAAACTAGATTTTGGGTTTACTAGATTGATTTTCGCCATCAAAACTCAATGTTTAGGCTGGTTGTCACTAATGTAATATGAAAAGATAGATCTTCTTCAATGTTCTATAAAACAAGAAAAAACTGTTTCTATTGTATTTTCGGTTTGAAATATAATTTTGATCGATTTAATTGAAAGAAAATATAAATAATCAAGAGTTTTGACTTGATGTGATTTTAGACTAACCGGAACTCCTCTCCTTGGCTTGACTAAAATGTTTCTTCTGAATTGAAAATATCGAAGAAAAACTTAAAATTTTAAATATTACAATTAAATGGTAAGATTGTACTGATTATTATCAAAAATAACATAAAGAACTGTGCTCTTTGCTTCCTATATTTGGATTGGATTTGCTTTTACTTTTTCGTCAATAAAATAGACGGGGCATCTTAGCACATTTACAGCTTAGATTACTCTTTTAAAGGCATTTAGAAATGGTGAACATAAGGACAGAAGTATTTTCTGGTTAACAACATGTACTCTGTGGTTTTCATGATAAGAAAGTTGTTATCAAGATGTTCACATATTCTTAAACATTACACAAAAGTTATCTTCTTGGTAAGTATTGAACGACGGGCTATCGTTCTTCATACCCGAACAATAGGTAGCCCGAGAGAATTTAGAAAAAACGACAAGAGATTATCTGTTGAGCTAGAGATTAGAATGTTTATGAACTTTTGTAGACATAAAGCTTATTAGACTCTCTACCGAAACTCATCCGTGATAAATCCCCCTTTTCGGCATTTTAAAGTCAGAGAGCAAGTATTTTCTTCCCCGAATGATAATTAGAAACATCCTTCAGATAAGGGAGGCAAAAGAAAACTTCTTTGTTTCATTCATAGAATTTATTTTATTTTCGTTATACTCGTTCTACAAGCTACTATAAAGCCACAATAACAGCTCATCCTATAAAAATGTTTAATCCTATAAGGTGAGGTGAGTTGATATGGGGTTTAACGTCGCTTTCAAGAGTATTTCAGTTACATCGTATCTTCCTACGCAAAGCCTAAAACGCCAGTTTCCGAACTGTCAGTTGTATGCCTTGCTGCTGACCCTTGAGTTTTCTGTGCTGATATCAACGCCCCTACAGGCGATTGTAAGCAACCTCCAGTTACTTTTTTCATTGTAAGCTTGAGAGCAAGCATAGAAAATTCAACGGTCTTCAGCAAGGCATAAAACTGATAGTTCAGAAACTGGCGCTAGAGCTTTTGGTTATATCGCGGCTGTCGGTATTATTGCAGGGAGAAAGCCCGCAATTATGAACTGCGGTGAACCCTGTGAGCATTGGTTGGAACTAGCGAACCATGGGTGGTACTGCACTGGAATTCAGTGTAGCATTGCAACCAAACCTTACTGCTTGTAGAAAAGTTTTCAACTGTAGACAAAGTTGCTGAGCCCCTGGCGGGATTCTACCCTAGTAGGAAGTTCACTTATGGCACATGAAATTTCATTAACGACCTGTCGGAACACATTTAGTCTCCTGCTTTGTCTGAGCGGTCACACTGTTGACCAAGAGTGTAAACATTGCCCCAAGATACTACACTCAGAACCGACACACCCTTAGGCCATGTTGTATTTCATTTACACAGTCTCTCTTTAAAATGTCCTTATCACCGCCATGCGTCAGTCATTTTGAGATATGGGAATTATTTTAATTATGTTAATTAGATGGTACGTGCGATAAGTGCTTAATATAAGACAGTTTAATTAAGGGATGAATTTTGAAATTTATTTGATGTTTATCATGGTTTCGACAACGTTTTCGAACTTGATGAGATAGAAGTATTTGCGAAATGATCTGTTCGTATTATGGAAGAAAGGATTTGAGTTATCGTTTGAATATAAAAAGAGGATATACATTAACACATAAAATTTAATATACCTCTTGCGAAAGGAAAAAAATGAATAAAAACCAAAAAACATTTGTGTAAATTATTTGATACTTATGACTAGGTTACTTTTATAATGAGTAAGTAAAACTTGTGGGGGACATTAAAACAAATCAAAAATTACTTTTCCAGGGGTTGACATGTAATGTTACTGAACCGCAAATGCCAGATACGAGTGATTCATAAAATCGCATTCTTAACAGGAGTTAACTTTATAAGAACTAAGTTAAATCACAAGGACTGTATCGAAACTTCATGATAATCTGTTGACCTTGTAATGAGAATGAAATTTATAACTGATGTCAAAATGACGAAAAGACTGAGAACAGATTTTTGCAAGATTGACATTTATGGATCTGGTAATGTCTTTACCGACTGCTTTCTGTCTAAAACGTACAGACGTGTCGTATCCAAACCAAAAATAACTTGATCTATATAATAAACCAGTGAACGTTGTGGATCCGTCTAACCAAAGACATAAATCTACGTTTTTGGTCTATCAGCCAAATCGGAACTCATCACTTCGATATTACAGAGCTTGGGCATGCGCACAGAGTCTTTAATATCGAAAAATTAGCGAAAATCATCAAAGAGACATACAACCTGCTTCAACTACTTCGTGCCTGGAAAGTTTTGATGTATAAAATTGTCTATACAGTAATTGCTACCATATATGTGAAAATTACTCCCATATGTTAGCAACGGTTTATTGATGACGTCTGTTGGAAAGAAGTATATTCAGTAACAAAGGTGCCCCATATGTTAGCAAACCTTTATTGATGAGAACTGAGAGTATGAAGTATACTTTAACAAAGGTGACTAGCCAACGTGTGGTAATTATAGCCCCCTGCACATCAAATGGCAATAGCGAACCGTGAAAAGGCATCCTTGTTAGGGAAAACCTCTTATCTAATAAATTAAGGACATATCGTAGTTTTAAGAGTGATTTTTGTACTTCTGATTATGTTAAATTTGTTAATGATAGAGTACTCCGTGGCTATTTAGCTAAATTTAGAAGCGGCACCCTCCCTTTAGAGATCGAGACTGGTCGTTTTACAAAACCTAAAACTCCACTTGAAAATCGTCTATGTAAATTTTGTAACTCTAATGTAATTGAAGACGAGGTTCATTTTCTTACTACTTGTACTTTATATTCAGATATACGAACTCCCCTCTGGAATTACTCCTCGTCTATAGATCAAAAGTTTCCCAATTTTTCGGCGAACGATCAACTCATATTTCTAATGAATCATCATAAACTAAATTACTCAGTTGCCGCATTAATAAAAAAAATGTTTAGATTTAGACTCTCACAAAATACCTCATAAATATGTATTCTACACCTATGTAACACCTATGTATATATGCAATAATATTTTAGCACCATAGTGCTTTTACTTGTATACATTTTAGTACCTTAGTGTCAAATAGGCCCAAGTTGGCCGGGCGATGTTTTAAGTTATGTGTTTTACTGTCTTTTACAACTGTATCGCTTGACACTTAAATAAATTATTTTTCTTCTTTCTTTTCTTCTAATACTCTAATCACTGCAATGTGTGAAAGTTGACAAGACTCATTAACGAGAGCCGATCAAACTGCGTATATCGCCAGAAACCAGGAATACCTACGGGCCTATGAAACATCCCTGTCTTACGCCAAGTGATGTAATGTTACTTTGCAAAAGAAAATATTTGCTTGTATCACTGCCCTGTGTTAAAAGTTACGTAATTTAGAGTAATGCTAACAGGTCGCGATATGGGGTGAACTTCTCAAGCCAAATACTCATCAAGACTGACAACCTCGAGTGAAGTTTATGATGGCGAAACCTTGTTTGCTTTACATAACAAAGTACTTTGCCTTATTGATTAGGAAAGGGACAAAGCTTTTGTCTCGAAATTACTTTGATGTAAATGTCAAAATCTTTAAGAGTGTAAATTGATATAGCTGTTTTGGAAATTCCACCTTTGTTCTCTTATTAAGGCCGCGACAATTGATATCAGAAACCAATTCCTATTTACTTATTTGTTGTGTTCTGTATCAATCAGAGTTTTGATAATTTGCTTTCTCAAAGAAAGGTCAAGAAATTGACTCACGCATGAATTCGAATATGCTGAAACGCACGGCCGACTTTCTATTTATGTTACGCGCTGATATCAACATATAGCTCTTTCCACTATATAAGTATCGAAAATATTTTACATTGGAGCCAAACATCGTTATGAATATGACGTATTATTTAATAAGCAATTTCACTTTTTAGCAAAAGGATTGACAAAGAGAAAAGTCCCGAAGTCACAGCGGCCGAGTTGCAATTGACAACTCATCAAATGCACGTGCAAAGCGAGTGTCGTCAATGTCAATTATTTTGAGGCCAAACGTAAGCGTGAATCTCGTGCAAACATAGACACGCTGACGCATTAAAACTGCGCATGGCAGACATTTTCCACCGTGACAGTGTTGATGTTTGGGATTATTTCGCGATGAAGATAATTAACCTAGGTAAGAATTAAGAGTTGAACTCAAACGAAGTATTTAACAAAGATGCCAGATACTTGAGCTTGTAAGGAGGTAAATAAACATTGATAAATCACCGACGCTGAATGCTTTGAAGGGTAATTGTCGTCTGCTGTCTTTTTGAAAATTTTGTTATTCTAGTACCGTAGCTTCGATGACGGATGGCAAGTCCCTAAGACAAAACAGACAAAAAAGGTTAAGTTTGGGTCAGGGGCGGGACGTTGAATGCCCTTTTGTGGTATATGAAAAAGTTACGAATCAAGGGGGAAATATGAAAGTTGAAACGAAAATATTCAATTTCAATCACATTTTTTTTTGAAAAATCAATCTTCGTCATTTTGGCTTTGAAAATGGATTTCAAAACAATTTGACACATTTTAGAATATAACAAACGAATTTATGAGAGTTTTATTGAGCCTTCGGTCTCAAACTGTGACACATTGTCGTCTGCTATGTTCGCTTCATTTCGCCTGTCAATCAACGATGTTGTCATAACAGTTTTGCACCTTGAAGCCATGCGAACATTTATCTTGTTAATCCCTTAGAAGTTGGCTTAACACTTGCCTACTTTCGCCTACACAAATCACAAAACAATCCCGTATAGTTAGTAATAATCTAGTTACTTTTCTCCATGACACATACATTTTGAAATCACATAACCTAGCTGATTCCTCATCCAATGCCAAAATGCGAATATTTGGGCATCTGATTTGCATTTCTATCATGATGACAATATAATAATATATAATATAATATATAATATCAAATAAAGTAACGTCTATAAGCTTATTTAAAAGAGTCCATTAAAATACATCATTATATATACCAATAATAACAAACGTCCACAACATTGTTTTCATTTAATTGGAAAATATAAGTAAAAACGTCGTTTTCAGTTTACTGTATAAGTCCCCCCCCCCCCCCGCCCAAAACTAAGAATATACTATTTTCCTTGTTCTCCCATGTGACGAATTACGTCTCACACACAGAGTGAGTCGGGTTGACACATCAGTTTCCTCGGGCAAATTGTACTTATGTCAGCAAAATGTACTTGGCTGAACTATATCAAGTGCCTAATAACAATCATTTTTAAAGATTTTTTGAAAAATATCAGATTATGATTAAATGAACACATCATGATTTTGCCATTGGTGAAGACACTAATTTCAGATATAATCTCAGTGAACTGGTTTTGTACTTGGGTGGTGAATGACTTCAAGTGTTTTCTAACTAGAAGAAATTACTCTTATTTATATATGTTCACTTTAATGTTAAAGCTGATGAGTTATTCAGAATTGAAGGCCATATATATAAATGATATGGTGTGTAAAGTTTATGAAATAGTTATTATATCAAAGTAGGCTCAGCTTTATAAATATACATATCTTCTTGAGAACAGTTGTATTTTGTACCCTCATGGGAGCTTGAAGTTTAACAGTAGAAGGTGGGCTGTAATAATAGGCTTGATAAGTTCAGATCTGTATCGTTTTTAATATGGACATTTAAGCAAAAGATGATATTAATCTTCACACAGTCCCAAATCACGTTTTTACAGAATAGTTCATTATAAGGGACATTTGTTTTTGAAAAACGTTGTATTTGTATATTCAAGTAATGTGATTTACATCGAAATGTATTTAATATTCGCATTAAGTCTTTACTTCCACATTTACATCCAAATTCGTATAAAGATAATATAAGAATGTAAAATGCTATTAGCGTATCGTTAGATCAAATATGTAAATATAGACAAAGGGCTGATTGATAACTATAAGATTCATTGGCATTGAACGTCGCTACCGCTCATTACAAAGACTATTTTTTATTTTAATTATTCCGAAGATATCGTTAGAAATCAAATAGAAATCTATCGATTTACCTCAGATAATTTCTGCATATGTTAAGTGGTTTAATAAAGTGTTCGACAGAAAGTTAATATATTGACAGAATACCATAACCTACCAAAATTACAATTGTTTTAGATGATACCATCTATATATACAATTATTTTCTGTTCAACATTCATAAATCATAAGTCTCAAATATTTACTTGTTTGTATTTCCTGTTCAAGAGGCCATTCAATAATAAATATTCTGATAGTTGTGAATGATATATGCTATTGTGGGACATTGAAATATAGTTTTATAGTAGATTTCCTGTTTTATGAGAGATTGGTAGTGGTACGACCATGCTCGTGTATCTTATAACCATAAATATTTGTAATTTTGGTCTCTTGTTTGTTGACTTCGTAACTCGTCACTGCAATTTGTCATATTCATATAGACGTACAAAACTTACATGTTTTCATTGTGATTAGCAACAACATTTATAATCATTTCTTACCTAAGTCGTCTAAAATTGCTTGAATTGTATGTATAAAGTCCTATTTTACCTATGTGTATCGACTTGTTTCAAGTATTCAACATATTTGCTGGTTTTCTCAATTTCTATGTACATAAAATACTAAGCGAGGAATCCACATAAACTGAAATATGGACTCGGGACGAACAATACCTTACCAATTGCATTGTTTTTAAAAAATTAAGTTAGACATAATTTCAGGCTAAGCTCTAATTCATAAAATATACAAACATTATAAAATAGAATTCAAATCTTAAATTATCAATAGACGACATAAACAATGTGTCAATTAAACATACTCCAACTTTTAAGTGTGTAACAAAACATAAAATGTTAACAGTATACTTTACAAACCATTGCTGATACCTCTAATACACATTACGTGGGTAATATTTCTAAAAGTAACTATCCATTCATGGATTTAAAATCTACACTCAGTATTCACATATTCCAGAAATATTGAATCAGTTAAGATACTTCTAGAACCCCGAAAAAGAATATACATAAACCAAAATATAGAAATCTAAGAAGTATAAACAGTGTCATTTTGACGTTGCCTTACATCATGTTCACGTGCGGTGTTAAAATGGCCAACATAAGTTAGCCTTTGAAACACTTTGTAATTGTTTGATGTCTGTACTATAGACAAAATAAACACATAAAAGTGGCAGTCAAAATTCTCTTCTTAAGATATTTCAGTAATTTGAAAGTAATAATCTTTCCCTAAAGCAGGAAGATCGGTATTACGTAAGAATGATAAGTCAAAGGGAGACAAGCTCCTAGGGGTGTGAAATTACTCATGTGTGACTTCTTTTCTAGCGAGCATCTGATTGGCTGGCTTGGTCACGTGACACAGAGCACAGTCTCGGCGTCGGGCTAATATCAAGGGTAGCTGTCACTAGAGTCACAGCAAGAGTCGCCAGCCTTCGTGTTGGAATTTCGAGATCTGGAAAGGAAAATACTTAAACAAGTGGTGGCGAGCTAAAAACTAGTAGGAAACTTCTCTGTGGGAGCTACATCACCAAGTTTCCAAGATGTCGTAAGTACTTTTACACTTTGTTTACCTGGCCATGTGTCAGGCGACACACCTCTCTCAAAAAGTTATAAGTCATCGATCACTCCTTAGTTTAGGGACTAATTTCTGTTCTTTTAATAACATATGTTGCAATCGCTTGTTACCAGAGTAGATAGAAATAATGAATATATGAAAAATTAAAAAGTTGATAAATCATGTGATCTTTTATCTTGGTATTGCAGGTAATACTGATAAGATAACATATCCATATCTACAGTATATATACTTGAAACGCAGTGGAAAATATGTTTGTTTTAATTGTAGGTGTGAAATTGTACATTAAATGTAGGTTATAAACATGACCCTTCTCTTATCTCACCACACGAAAAGGCTTTCACTTGCTGTGTATATCCATATAAAGGTTGAATGACATTGCCGGCGCCCTTAATCTCTATATCTTTAAATAAGTAACATATACTCGAGCCGTCTTATCTGTATGTCTTGTATGGACTGGTTAAAATAGCCTCACTATCTAGATACAACGCAATGCTACTTTCTAACAAATTATCCACCTAGTATAAATCGTGAAGGACATAAACGTGCTCCTTGCCCCAGGCCGATCTAACTCATAGCCTAACCTAAAATGACATTTGTTTAACGTCATTGTTTGGAGTTTGCGGGAGTGGGGATTAAAATATGATAAATAAACAAACTGTCAAATGTCTAACTTGAAATGATTGTTAATATTATCTATGTTATAATTACTGCCATGTAACAATGTATATCATTCATGTCAATTAAGATACCCTTGCCAAATGGCAATTAGGAATTTTCTAATTAACGCTCTCCCCAATCCAGCACAAAGACCCAAAACATAACGACGACTCCTAATTACGTCTACCTTTTCACCTTTGTCCTTCCGACCAATGTAAGATGGCGGGTGTTTGTTTGCAGTCGAGCCAGCGTTCCTCTGCTTGTTGACAAATCCCCTAGCATAACATCCTCCTTTTAGAATAACAAATCTTTGGTACAATTGTTTTTAAATTATTTTGAACGCTAGGTTACAATGCCCTCAAAAAATCCCTTAGACATAAGTGTAGCATCTTTATGACTAAACCAGAGATGAAGTCGTTAAAATATTATCGCTCTGCGTCTTGCAATAAATCGATTACTGACAATTTCTCTGTGGCGCAATGTATTCTGCACACTGAGTGAATACCTTTAAAATAATTGCATCCTTTTGTATTGCTTGCGACGTATCCCAAGCAACAAAAGAACCGAGTGCAGGTATTTCAACTTAAAGTTCGTGCAGTTTAATAGCAAGGCCGGACAAAGGTCACGCCGGACGGTTGGAAACCTTACCCTTCCCCATTGTACCTGGGACTTAACCAGGAGAATCGAGAACAAAAATATGATATATCTTGAAAAGTAAACATCATTCCCAGAAGCTCATTTTAAAATTCATGAATTAAATATCAGTCAACCAAGTCATTATGATCATTCATTCATACCTAAAGAAAAATCCTTTTTTTTATGAATTTAAATGCAAAGGTTATATTTAGGTTATGAATCCGACTGTTGCATCACTTTCTTAGACACGTGTTGTAGGATCATCTTATTGTTTATATAAAGGAGTAACATTGTAAAAATCATGACATCTCTGTAAAAAGTACACGATCGTATCAAAGTATTCTCTTTGAAAAAATGGAAAATTTCCCTAAAATTTGAACAGTTTATCGACATCCTCCCAGACAACACCTGTCTCAAACCGCTCCCTAAGGGACTATTCATTCAGGACTTCTGTTCAGCTAAGCGCGAAAAATAACAGCAATTGTCTAGAGTTCCCTTTCCCGAGTTCTTAAAATAGCCTTTGTAAGGGCTCGTTAGGGGTCAGACAAGGGCCATGCATTGTCATAGTGTTTTAACCGTATATCAAACGATCTTATCAATGCAAATAAATAGTATTTACCATAACTAATGCTACTATGAATATGCTAAGCTGCAGTAATATTTTGAAGGCTGAATTTCTGCTCATTTTTGATGAATTTCTGCTCATTTTTGATCAAGGTGAACTTTGTGCATCAGTTGCATTGCCCTTTGTTCTTCAAGCCACTTGTTGCCCATCTAAGCGTGAAGAAGTTCCACGCCCATGCAAGGTTAAGATAACATAACCTTTAGTCCCCAGGCGCTGTATCTTTATTGTCGCTTAATTAGACCCCCTCGGGCATATGACCCAACCTTACACAAGTTAATTGGCTGTAGGTCTTAAGTTTATTATGTAGGTAATAAACGTGTCAAGTCTCACGTTATCACTTTAGATGTCAAGCGGCCATCAGTACCACAATCTCGACATCGAAGACAAGTTACGCAACTTTACTCAATTCCAAAGATTACATTGTAATGCTTGATAAACAGCTGTCCACATTCTAATTGCCTTTCTTAGTCTCCTTAACAAAGGAACTATACAAAGTGACGAACTTGCAATACATGTTGTTAAACTTAACAAATCAAATGAAGTTTCTTTTGTCATGTGACCGTATTCAATACAACAGGATAATCCTACACTTCGTGATGAAGTCAATCAGCTCTTGTAGAAACTACCTTAGTATACAGCCCCTAAAACTAATATAACAGAACATAAATTATACGAAATAATAAACTTAGGGGAACGGAAAGCAAATAGTAACAATTATCATTGTTAAAAGCTCAGTATTATTTTTTTACTTGGAATCTATAATTTCATATTTTAAAATTAATGTTTTCGAGGATTGCAGCTAGTCTATGGTCAATCTTACGATCTTTGTTTAGGTTTCAAGTCACCAGTTTAAAAGACGATGTCTTTTCCTCAGCTTTTGTGGTGGCCCCGAAAGATGACACCGTGTATAAAGCTCAGAGCCATGGAATGTTCTCCACTGGCGTCATACTAAATAATTAAATATTTGAATTCTATGATATGACAAGTTCACGCAATTTGGAAGCAAACCATTTCACAAAACAGCATTTATAGCTCAAAATTATTTTACATGAGGTAGGCGAAATAAATCTTCACTCATGATTTGTACTAACGTGTTAATGCTATATATAACCCTCTTTACGTCAGTCCCGAAAGATGAGAGGGTACAGCATTGTCAGATGCCCAGTTCTGTTAACCACGCATGAGTGAATATGGAAATAAGATACATCCTCTAAAAAAATCTCACGATATAAAAGTATGACTACGTATCCATCCAAATTCACCTTTAGAAATATAAATGTTCAGTGGGTAAAATAACCTGAACTTCAAACTGCGATAACATTTTGGAAAGCATAAACATGCCTAGCATGGCCTGGAAATGTTGAAAATATTTAAACCAGTAACGCCCGCTGTTTGCGAGGATTAGTAGGACTTAGCACCAGACATTTTCATCGTGTCCACTTGTTCCAACATCTAAACAAGGCCTCTGAGAACATAAAATACATAACGCAAGATATCCAGACAATACAGTTTTTTTTCTAAATGCTAGAGGACACTTGTCTCTGTGCAGCATTGTTGCATCGAGACAACATTGCAATCTTCCTGTGTAAATCTTTTACCTGGTTTTTATTGTCACACGCCGGAACTAAAGATAAGATGCTAAAGGTTTGTGTGCAGTCCCTGTAAACAAATTAAATGTTCTTTGTTTCATGTTCTTACACTCTACAAACACAGTTGTTTAATCACTATCTTTATGTAGACATTGCAATAAATACATTGAGGTAGGAAATTATGTTAAATGCCTCAGTATCTATAATAGGTATGGACTAAAGTAGGCACCCTGTAGTTCCCAGCTCTCGATCAAGGTGTTGGAACCCTTGTGAGATTCGATCCCAAACCCTCGTCTCTTTGTTAAAAGATGTTGACCGGGTCATGATAACCCATAGGCAAACTGACCCCTACCCCGTCCCCTGAGTCCCCCCCCCCCCCTCCTCAATTCAACCAATGAAGAACACATTGCAATCCGGTTAAACGAGTATCATGCCGTTGATCGGTAACCTTTAATGATCTAACTCTGACCTCTGTGTGAACTTAATGAGATTGTTATACACTTTCTATATGAGAAGTCCATGACTATAAAAAAACTGACGATGCGTGTCCTGTCCGTGCCTTTCCCACATTTTCTCTGTGACAATATTAGTCTAAATATGTCCACACATGTTCGAGAATAACCCTAACAGAGTTTAAACACCACCGTAGACAAAGACCCTAGACGGGAACTCCTGTTCCCTGTTTGCCTAGCCATCACGTAATACGTCTTGTAAGTTACGTCAGAAATCATCGCTCACGTCCAAGCTGCAATACGAGCTGCTATGCCCTTCTTTCCTACACACACAGCTAATGTGCTCACATCGTCAAACCAATAAGTCTCCACGAAGAATGTCATTTCTCAAAGCGGCTTCCTCTTCAAACAAAAATTATGGCCTCAAAATTCCTCAGAAAAGTTACAGTGACCTCCAATGGTATTTTGGTGTGTTTCTCCTTACAATTCCTCTTTCTTGCTAAGACTATAAGTCCCTTAAAAAATCAAAATGAGGAAATATGTACTGCGATGGTAATGATTTACATTGTACTTGTTGAATTTAAATTCATTGTTTAACTTTAGTTTACTTAATATTTAGTAGAGTTATTCTGTATAATCTTTTGTCAATGTATAACTTAAAATATTTCTCAAACCGTGTTGTCCACGTGACTCAACATTTGACACGACAACATTTTGTTTTTAAGCAAGGCAACAACAAAGTTAAATGTTTTCATTCCTTCCCTTGAAACACACTTCATTCCTCTGTACACAATATGACCGTCGGTCTAAATATTGTTCCTTGGTTCAGGCAAAGTTAAGATGAAGGTGTGAAGGAAGCATAAAATCCTTCGGAAAATTGGAGCACTCATTGGCATTACAGGCATTTGTCATGATTTATGGCTATCGCCTTCGACTAATAACTTATAACTTAGATACAAATTTGGCGACACAGGGTCACGTACGTGTAAAACAGCGCGTTAACTACCTAATCATACATAATCCGAAGTAGATCCTTCACATTGACGACTTGCAGATTTCTTATGCTCAACTTTGACCAGATGAATACGAAACAGAGTAAATAATTACCTCACGGATAATAGTTAAATACAACTTATATAGGTATGGAATTAAATGATCGTTGAATAAATCGTTAAGATTGGACCTCTGTAGACTCGTTGCCAGGAACTAAACTTAGATCTTGGCACAGACCCAAATCTCCTAAGAGCAAATCACTTTAATCCCTCGACTATCGACACGAGTCAATATTTGAATCTCCGTCACGTAGCAAGCTTATAGGGGCCCAATGCGGGGACAACCGCCCAAACATGTTTGTCGTTTAAAGATGGTAAACACTGCATTTTGTTTATTCCTATTTTATAATACCAACAAAAATCATATTATAATAAGCAATGAAATTATTGAAAACAATATTTGTTCTTGATATTCATTTTAAATATAAAAACAATTGCGATCGACTAAATTCAAATTGAAGTGGGTGAGTGACACGATAAAATACGATCTTAAAATGTTGAAGTCTGACATGGGTACAAAGGTAAACAAATTTGTAGGACAGCATTGAAATACCATATGATATCCTATAATAGACTTAAGTTACTTACGAGCCTATTTCGGCCCCTACGAATGCAGAAAGCAAATATTGTTATGGGCAGAGATTTGGGTTAAACATGTTATGATGTTTGTTTTCTACTTAACAATGTAGATAAAGATGAGTGAGAGCGTGTTCGACACTTAGTGATGAGATGAAATCAAACACGTGATGATAACGCGAGTAGTCAAGCATTGTCCGAATAGAACGTGTCTGAGCAAATGTACTTATCATGATGATGGAAACCTGAGCATGGTGCACCCTAAAATCAAGGTTGTTTCTGAAAAGCACGTTTTTGTGTCAAAGTTAGGTTGTCTATCTGCTCGAGTTCAACGTTTTGCAACGTTACAATATGCCATTTGCTAAATGTTTGGGTTTTGCCTGTCAAATATTACATCACTTTTAACCGTCCGTCATAACAAACAGCTTCAATGCGCCCAGGTGTTTCCCATTCAACCAAATACTTGCAACCATCTGTCTGTGTCGTTACTGGTTCACCTATATTGTTTTATTAATGAAAACAGATTTACAAACGATTTCCAAAACTTGTTGACATTATATCGACGCACCTAAAGTAATTATTGATTACTTTCATGACAAATATATTGTCGTAGAATTAATTTTACAAAGAAATAAAAAATTTAAAAAGCTATGAATAGTAGAAGAGTAAATAACGTGTCGACTTCGATATTACAATAAAAAGTTTGCGCGTGCAGAATTATTGAAGTATTTAAAGTCAATCCATAAATCGAATTGTAGCAAAGAACCAATTTCTTCAAAGGTCCAACATTTTTTTGCATCTTGTCCTTAAATATGTAGGATATCTTTTTGTCTTTATTGTCTCTCTTAATTTAATGTGAAGCTAACCACGACCTTCTCTATCCACAGAGTCAGCGCCTTGTTGAGCGCCTTTTCCTACTCCAAGCTCACGTCTTCCTTGGACGACGACTGGTGTGACAGATTGAACCATCTCTACACGGTCGTCCTGCTCGCCGTCTTCGCCCTCTTCATCAGTGGAGGACAATATGTCGGCAACCCCATTGAGTGCTGGACACCAGCCCATTTCACGGGAGCATTCGTATCTTATACGAAATCATACTGCTGGGTGAAAAACACTTACTACATTCCCATGGACGACACTATTCCAATTGAACACCACGAGCGTGATTCAGAGGAACTAACCTACTACCAGTGGGTTCCAATCATCCTCCTGTTCATGGCATTCCTTTTCAAGGCGCCCTCTATCGTCTGGAGAATGTTCAACGGCACTTCCGGTCTCAACTTGGACAAAATCGTTGGCATGACCAACAATACCCAAGTCGGCGATCCTGGCAAAAGAGAAGAAACTATCAAGTTCATCGCCCGCTACATGGACAGATGGCTCGAAGCCCATCGGCAGTACTCATTCAATGTACTAGTACGAGTACGTCAGCGTATGTCCAAAGTAATGTGCTTCCTTTGCGCCAAGAGGGACGGGACCTTCCTTACTGGTCTCTACATCTTCGTTAAGCTTCTGTACGTCGTCAACGTCATCTGCCAGTTCTTCATCCTTAACGGCTTCATGGGCGGCTGGTACAACCTGTACGGGTTCGAGGTCATGAGCTCACTCGCCAATGACAGAACATGGAAAGAGTCCCCTCGCTTCCCCAAGGTAAGAAATAGTTACTTGATATCTTCATAGATATTCTAAAGATGAGCCATTCGCTGAAATTAACAAGCTTTTCTGTCTTTAATATTGAAATATATGGTATTATCACCAATAATTTTTTAAAGAACTTAACAGTCTATGATGCAAGAATTATAGCCCTTACGGCGCTGGATATTGAAGAAGACTCTTTTATCTTTACCAATCAATATTTAAAAGATTGTTAGAAACAATCCCTATCCCAAAATATGTAATCGATAATATATGGTAACAATTGATTGATTACAGGTTACACTATGTGATTTCGACATCCGCCAACTGCAAAACATCCAGCGATACACTGTCCAATGTGTGTTGCCCATCAACCTGTTCAACGAAAAGATCTTCATCTTCCTGTGGTTCTGGTTTGTGCTCGTCGCTGTTGTCACCGTCGGAAACTTCATCTTCTGGATCTGGCGTGCTCTCTTCCGCGTCAACCGATCCCGATACGTCAAGAAGTACCTCAAGATCTTAGACGAACTTCACGGAGAAGAAGACAAGAGGTTCGCCCGCAGATTCGCCGACCAGTACCTTCGGGATGACGGAATCTTCGTCCTCAGAATCGTCGCCAAGAACTCCAACGATATCCTTCTGTCCGATCTCATCAAGGAACTGTGGAAAAACTACAAGGACAAGCCAATGATCAAGAAATCTATGGATGAATTCAACGAGACCCACGCTTAAGACGATGATTTTATTGAGACTTTAGCCAAACGCTGGCCAGTGATTCCAAGGCATTAAGTTACGAATTGTTACCGGCTTTGGACTGTTAGATAAAGCTGTCTGTTGATTGTGGCACTGTACTGTGATCGGCGCTTGCCATGAAATGGTGAAGGTTTGAATGAGTTCATTTAAAGACATTCCCTGAATTGCCAGTGGGGTTAGACTTCTCTTTAAGAGATTGCAAGAGAATCACATTCCATCTCATCGGGTTGTCACAGGAGAAGCGTTCAACGCATATTGCTTCATCATGCATTTATAGATGGTTTAAATACTGATTTAGAGTAATTTCAATGTTAGACTAGTATCATATTTCATTGATCTCCGAGAAAGATTTCTCATCAAGTAATCAAAATAATAATAATCTAGTCTTGTATCGGATTTTATAGAAATAGTAACGTGTTCAAATTGCGGTGCTCAACTCGCGACAACTAGATCACAAAGTCTTCCAACTTTTTGTACTTAAAATTGAATATCTTCCTATGCAAATATTTTCATAATGAGCAGTAACCAAAATGTAAATTGAATGCTTTCGTTTCGTCTCATTACATGTTCACATTGCTGCGGTATTTGGTCATGTGAGCAACTTGGTTATGTCCCTTGATAAGGAGTTCTCCCCTGAGTTATCGCCCTTTGAATCATACCATGACAACATTTATGCAAACCCCAAGAGTTCAAACCATACCAATATCGCATTCATCTCTCATTGCCTTGTGACATCCCATATCATGTTGTGAAACGGTATTCCTTGTGCCTTAAAGAATGTTCTTCCAGATTGTTTAGATTTTAAATAACAATCTGACTTTATTTTGTATACAAATCATAAATGTACAAAGGTGATATATTTATGTACAAATCTTCCTCAAATTCCCTATGCAATGAACGAAAGCATGCCTACACTGTATAAATGATTTACTTCCGTTAAAAGGGTATTTGATCTATCACTGTTCCGTAGCTAGAGGTTCATTATGTAGAATAGCGTTCATGTAGGGTAGGTCAGGAATATTTGGGAACTTGTTATACTTCTGTCAAAGACTGATTTTGTGACATGCTATTCTCTGCATGTGTACATTCAGCTAGTCTATTTATTTCATTACCTGCAATGTTTAAAGGCCAGTCAGATACCAATGATCATGAAATAAACTGCAAGACAATTTTAAACATACATGTGTCAACTAGTCGTTTCATGCTGTTTTCCGATATATCATTACAATAAACACAAATTTTCTATACATTTTTCTTCATCTTTATTTCTATTGAGTACACACGTGATCATGAAGTTGTTAATCTATTTGAGGACGCCTTTAAAGGGGCAGTAGCACGTTTTTCGATAATTTTATTTTTATTGTTTTTCACTGATAATTGTAAGTTAATGCTAAAAGTATCAATGTGTCAAAAATCTCATTACACAAGCCAATCATCCATAGTCACGGGACAAAGAATCACATAAAATCCATTGGCCGCCATTTTGTGTGAACACCTTTAATTCATTTTATGTAAGAAAAATGAAATACCTGGCTAAACTTTACGTTATATATTTAAATTATTACTGATCGACTTAGTTTAAATACATTGTCTTTGAATTGAAATCATTCATTTTCATGTTTCTGTCATCACCTCATAATCCCTCAAAAAAAACGTGCTACTGCCCCTTGAAAGAGAAAGGAAATGTTTTCAAATTGAGTCTTTATTATCTGACTTACAATTTTTTAATCATTTTGAACATGGAAAATATAAAGGTGCTCAATTTAGAGTTGCATCCGATACGGAGTTCCAATCATTTTCACATTGATAGAGTTCAAAGGGCTGAAAATCGACGCTTCATTTCGCAATTATATCTTTTAAACCAATAACCAAGAAATTGATGGTAAAAACGTATGAAGGGTATGTGTGTGAGTAATGACAGGCTGTGTTCTTACAGAATAAATGTTTTACAATATATTATTTGTCTTTTGTAGTCATTTGATTATATATTTCAAATGTGTGTCATATCTTCCTGAAGCGAAAATCACCACAGGGTTATAGGCGAAAGTGAACTTTCATTACATATGTTTGACCTAAACGAAATTATGAAATTAGAAATCAAAACAAACCTACAATGGAAGTAATTGAGTAATCGAGGCTTTGTTCATACCTTTGTCGTGAAATTTTTTTAATTTCTGAATTTGAATAATAACATGAATATCCGAAAAGAATGGACTTCTTTAAGTAAGGAATAAACTCCGAAAACTCGCCAATATTTGCGGGTTAGGTACCGACGATGATACCTGACCCGCAAATATTGGCGAGTTTGAGGAGTTTATTCCACTTAAACCTAAATTCGTACATATTGGCGTGCTAGTTTTGTGATTACCGCATCTACTAATATTGGCGTCCTACATCTGATGGCTGCATGATGAAGCGCGTGCATCGTAACAGTGCACGAGGTCCATGAGCTCAAGGAGTATTGGACAGGTATAAATACTCGAATATTGCTTGCATTTCCTGTCAAACATTTGGCATCGTGTATGACGTATGGAATAACAAATGAAATCTCTCGTCGTCAGGAAAGCTTTATGACATTCCTCGCTTTAATATCGTGTCAACATTTTAAAAAACATTTTCTGCATTGCTGCATTGAATCCCCCCCCCCCCCCCCCCTCTCTCCCCACAGGGACGTGTATCGCTTAGAAACAGCGCTAGAGAGACATATATGCCTATATACCCCACCCTATAGTATATTCTTTATATACTATAGGGTGGGGTATATAGGCATATATGTCTCTCTAGCGCTGTTTCTAAGCGATACACGTCCCTGTGTCTCTCCCAATATTAGTTTGTGCAAAATGTATAATCTTCAAAAGGTCGACCTGATTCAACCTTCTCATTACTCAACCGATTATCAGCAACTAGAAGACGAAGTTATCACGTATTGCGCTATAACTGCATTCGGCCATTTCAGTACATTTTTTAGCATCATGCCATGTTGGTAGGAAAAAGATTCAAGAAACTTAAATGAAGAATTTAGTTCGTTTATAACTGCTCTTTGTGATTGAAAAAATACATTGCAAAAACATGTCATGTAATATTCCTTAAGTTTCGTTTGTATCTATTTTCATTAGATCATGACTTTGTTTTCCTAAGAACTTGCGACTGTCCCATAAAACAGTTCTTTACCATATTTGATCTAAAAGCTCGTTTGAAATACAATGATTAAAAACTAACTCTTGTTCAAATGTCACTAAGCCATGAACCAGTGCGATTCCTTACCACTTAATATCAATCAGATTGTATTAGTAGCAGTTGTATTTGGTAATGCAGCGAGAGATGGATTATTGTATAATGATGAAATATGAAATGATGAACTAGAAAATAGATAAAGTAGTGTTAAATTCAGGAATGCATTACATCTAGATATCTTTAGAGCAACCCTAATGTAAACGAGTATAGCATTATCACAGCCAAGTAAGCTAGCAGATATCTAATATAATTGAAAAATGGTTGTTATGTTCAAATGTTATTAAATACATTATAAAATTAAACATCAATAGCGAAATCCCCCATGGTGTGAATGTTAATATTTGAAACTGCAATCATACGGTAGATTACAATACCTATACAAAAAAACAAGGTACTTATTGAATTATTTCTTTCACAATTATTACCCTTAGCAATCTTATATATAATGGTTTTAGGTGATAGGTTTGATAGGTTTTGGGATGGGCAAACATCATTTCAAAAACGTTCTTATTTCTTTTCAGATTGAAGAGATTCACCAATGCTCAGTCTTTAGATGGATGCTCCAAGAGGAAAGATTTCACCAGCGTCTACACCGTCTCAGGGCTACATCTACATCTCAAAATTTGCAAATTGACAAGAAGAGATTTTCATTTTACCTCGAAAATACAATAAAATCCATTTACATTGTTTTTGTTGTATTTTTCTTTCACAGCATCGCACGTGCAAGTGTGGGGCACGTTTAC
Organism: Steromphala cineraria; assembly: GCA_916613615.1. Taxonomy (NCBI): domain Eukaryota; kingdom Metazoa; phylum Mollusca; class Gastropoda; order Trochida; family Trochidae; genus Steromphala; species Steromphala cineraria. The sequence goes on along the minus strand of OU744729.1, from coordinate 33,450,947 downwards.
ACGTGCCGTCAATATATGAAATTAGATAACCAATATTACAAACTAGGTCGCCAATATAAAAAACTAGGACGCCAATATGCAAAACTAGGACGCCAATATGCAAGAAAGGTCACCAATAGGACAAATATATTGAACTGTAATTTTACGATTATATAAGCAGAACACTCATAATGGCACTTAATTTATGTTTAATAAGTGGATAGATACAATAACCAAAATCAATATAGATAACAATATTTTAAAAAATGTGCATAAACGTAAGTTTTTAAACTCAGACACGTTACAAGGCTAGGCAGTTAAACCACAATGGAACTAATTTCTGGAGTCGGAGGTTACTTATGGCAGTAGGATAATCCCTGAGTATCAGCAATCGTAAATATTATACTCTTTAAAGTATGTCTAAGCATGATTAATGATAACAAAAACAAAAACTAATTATGTTTGCTCAAGATTAAACTCAAATCTTATCAACTTGAATTGCAAATTGCATATTGTCCCATGGTTATTAATCTGTTTGGGGAACCTGAGAGAAGGATTTTATTAATCAAAACTTTAGACATTTGCTTATTGCTGCACTAACGAATTACTCGAACAAATATGCTCATGAGGGAAAAAGTTAAATTTTCTGTTCTTACCGAGCGAAACCGAGGCTTGAAGGCTTATCGAGATAAGCTTGGTACATTTTATGAGACTAATCTCCCGCTGTTGTTAATCCGGTACTCAGTCTATTAATTTGAATATAATATAAAGACTATATCCTATACAAAAAGACGACGTAATCTTCGGTTGGTGCAATCTAAATAAATTTAGATCAACAGATTTTTAATTTTGTCATACTGTTAGTATGACCAAATATAAAACCTGTTGATCTAAATTTATTTAGATTGCGTTTGGTGGGAAGTGACACTTCTTATGTTTGTTACATGTTAAATACAACAATCGTATAGATAGTCATACATATGCATATTTCATAATCTGTCATCCAGACCCTATAGCAAAAATATTTAATTGATGACTAACCCAGTCTAGAAAAGTATAGCAAGTCTAAATCGCTCAGCTTTAGTTAAGTTAAAAATCTTCTGGGCTCCATTTTGTTATATACATGAATTGTTTAAAAATATTGTCAATATTGAAAAAAATACTTCTGAGATTAAATGATAGTCTACAGATTTCATCGCGTGCACGTATCAATTTTCCTAAGCAATACTTGTTTCAGTTCCGGTTTATCTAGTAGGGCGTCTGTGACGTCAAAACACAACTGTATGTGACGACACTCAAACAGACCGTCACGAGTTAAGGAGAGTTTTCATGTTATCTCAATACGATTCAAATGATCGTTAGAGTCAATCTCATTAAAATGATATCATAATTTCTTCACTACGTTACGCAGATTATCGCGTAGTGAGCAGATAGATCATATTTTAAAAAGATTGCGTTAGAGTATATTTATAACATACGTAATTGGGCACAATATCTATCTACTACAATTATTTGACGACACCTCCATTGGTGAAATTGACCTTTATCCTGTGTATACAAAGCCCAATATAAACGAATATCTAGTTACTACCATTGATCCTTTTCGATTTTTAACAGTTGAATAAAAGTTCAGTGGTAAGATATTCTTATCAGTATACAGAGCTGTCATGATTATTTTCTTTATACTTTAGAGCTTTACACCTTCAGAGAAGTTCAATCGACAAGCAGTTTTGGTATTGATTATATTTTATATTTTTTAAGCCCGTTGAATACAAAGTTCGAAACGTTCGTGATTCTAATCACGTGATTTTAAAAAGACGTCTATTTGAAAGTGATATAGAGTTTGTTGTCAGGGTCTAATTTATCAACATTTGTCAATGCTGTTGTTTAATCAAAGTACTGACTACGTCTTAAATCACTATGTGACTTACAAGGGTTAGTTCATGATATTGTTCATCCTGTTTCAGGGTACTTGGGGTACTCAGTGTAATTTTATCGAGAGGGTGGCGAGGAAAAGATTTCATTGGCTATATCCCAAGTCGGGCCACGTGAGCGAATCTAGCTTCTGAGCCCAGGGTACAGATTGGTGAAGTTAGCGTAACGTTCGTACCCTGAGACAGGATGGATATTTTTAACCGAAAACTGGACAGAGACCGCCATTAAATCAAAGTCGGTAAACTAAATCTTTGGATTTGGGGTGTTTCCTTAGGTCACACGAAAATTGTGTGCATATGATTGTGCCAGAGAATTTCGGTTTCTGTGTGTTATATGAATTCATTGTTTAATGAAAATAAAAACATGTAGATGTGTTTTTTGTATTTTTGGTAAGTTTTTCATGTTACGTCAGTACATTCGACCATAAGCCGGATATATTATATTTCAGCACGTGTCAAAGTCAAATAACATTTTATGAAAGACACTCCTTGTCATTTTAAAACAATGATTGCCCGGAGCAAAGCCAGACATGAAACATTTAGTTAAGGCTGTCTACCTGTGCAATCTCACCAACCGTTACCTGGCGGCACTGATTGATCAGTCTATACCTGCTTCCTTTACCTACCTGTACTCTACCGGAACGCTTCAGGTTCAAAGTTCAGGTGGATATAACCTGTGATATATGGGGTTGTTCCGTGTTAACATCTGATAACTAAGTATGATATAGATAAACGATATTTGAATATTATATAATTTCCTCAGGTATACTCTATAGTGAGACAATGTAGATATGGTTTATTGAAATAGGGTATACCAAATGTTCTGAGTTTCCTATTGATTATTATGGAATAATGAATACAGTTGACGTATGTAGAGTGCATACGTCCGATGACAGCACGGACAAAGCCTTCGAATCGAGTGACAAACTCCACTCCTTACTTGGCTGCAGTTTGGGGGGGGGGGGGGGGTGTTTTGTCCATAACGATAAAATCTACTCTTCTCGAAATTAAACCATGTACTACAATGTGAAATTGTAAGGGCACTACTTCTTTAATACGATTTTACATGTTACATAAGTATGTTATCATTAAAGTGACACAGAGTATGTTGATGGGATCACATATGTCCAATTTTGAAATCGATGTTATTACATCGGGAACCACTAACTGTTACTGAAAATAACAAGTTAAAGGTCAATCAGCACATTGGAGCGAAAATACGGCTCGAGTGGCGCGCGCAAATTCGCCAAACGGAATTTTGAAACCTTGTCATAAGCTGACAGGAAGATATATTCGATTCGATAGTGTTTATTAGGTATGTAATAGGTAGATTAATTGGATGCATTATTTCGAATATAAAACGTATTTGAGATGTTTTCTTGATTTTTCCATAAAATCAAGCATTTTAGAGATATTATGTATAAATGGATATATTTGCAAGTCCAGTGATGAGATATGAACTTCAATCAGCATATTAGATATTTTTAGCTTATCAAAACCAAATAAAATTTAAGAAAGATACTCTGTGTCACTTTAATGTCATATGTATACATATATGTATGTGTAGTGTCTGGCATTTGTCAAATAATAATGGTATGAGTTAAATATATTTCCAACTTTCAATATCAAACTAGAATTGTATCAAAAGGGGCAGTAGCATGTTTTTTGATAATTTATATTTGAAATGTGTTTGTATGAGATGAGACATAAATAAACAAATTCTCTCTCTGTATTATATTGACAGTGTCAACAATCTCATTACACAAGCAAATCATCCATAGTCAGAGGACAAAGTATGAAGATTCACATAAATCCATTTTTGTGAACTCCTTTAATTCATTTTGTGCAAAAATGAATTGCATGGCTAAACTTTATGTTGTATGTTTGAATGATTACTGCTCGATTTGGTTTAAATACATTGTCTTTCTATTGGAATGATTTATTTTTATTTTCCTGACATCACCTTATGTTCCCCCTAAAAACGTGCTACTGTCCCTTTCAAAGGAAGACATGCTTTCTTTGGTACTCTGTTTTCTAAATATAATGTTGATTCAGGTGTGAAAAGAATAATGTGGCACCTTTCATCGCTGCTGTTAGCTGCAATACGGCAGAGACAATGCGAAACGGCCAAAGGGAGAGAACTCTTCATAGGCGCATCCGAGTAAGCTAAGGTTACAAATAAGTAATAGTTATATGACGAGTATTTGTCGTCTAGTCCACGACATGGTTGGTTATACGACGAGCCGCGGAGCGGCGAGTCGTATAACCAACCATGTCGTGGACTAGACGACCAATACGAGTCGTATAACTTACTTATACCACGACCAACACAACGACATATATCAAAAAACATATCTTTTAAAAGATCATACTATAATTGTAAAAATGCGTTGAACTATGTTCTCTATACCAAACAATGTGCCTCATCACGCTTTTAGAAGCTACCACATATTAAATATGCGCTATAGTTGCCTTATCCTTAGTGTCTTTAAAAAACTATCTATTGAGCAGCACTTCAGTAGAAAACTACGGTAACAACAACAGCGCGTTTGTCATGCTTTGCACGTGCACTCCATGGTGAAAACGACATGGGCTTTCGGAGAAGGCGACATTGTCACTGTGTACAATGGAAGGTGAGGACGTACATGTAGGCAACATTTCTCTACAAACATGGATGATGCGCCCAAACAACAGGTGATACTTTCCCTTTCGATGAATTTATCATACACATTTAGAATTTGGAAGTGTTTCTACCGAAAAGAGTGCAATCTTGAAGTAAATAAGATATGGCAGAAGACTCCCATTACATATTTAGTTTTACACGGTTTCTGTCTCTTTAACAACTATCAACGTGGACTGTATTTCCATACTTTTAACATTTCCATACTAAATCGCCACTGCAATTCATTTCTTTAACTTTATGTAAAGGCTGTTGATGTAAAGAATGTGTTTGAAGGTGGCATATTGGGCATATTTGTCTTTTTGTGTTCTTTATCGCCGTTGTATTGACTAGAGCATTAAATGGCCTTTTGAAGGAACTACAATTAGTTTGCAACTTTGTTCTTCATTGCATATATCTGATACACTTAACGAAGAAGGCAGGAATTAGTTTCTAGACTTTAGTTATTAACTATGAGGAAGTTATCTACTATCATAAGAACAGTCTATATTGACTGGTCATAGATTCTTCATATTCTGAGAATGCATTGGTTTGATGTTCAAAAACGTTTTCAAGAAGAAAATTCATCAATTCTTTTACCTTATTTTGGCATTCGAATGAACATGCGAGATGTTATGAATGAATTACGCTATGCGCCCCTACTAAGCAGTCGTGTCATATCAACAGCGGAGAAAGAAAGTGGGTAATTTGGTAATTTATCATCCTTCCCAAGTATCTAAAGTGGTAGAGGTAGATCATCTAGCATTGTAGAGCATTCGTTCATTCATCATGATTGACATATCGCTCTATAGAGCGAGGATCGGACGATTTAAACATCCAACCGGGACACGTCAGATCGACCATGTTGATTACAGGTACACCCCGTTCAGTGACAGTTCGGATATGCCTTATCGCCTCTCAATATGTGCATTTGTGATTTCTGTTCACTTGATACTTGGCTTCTCTCTTACAAGTTATGGGGAACACTTGATGATGAACTTTGATAGCATGTTCACTTCCCGATCGATAAGCGATCATTGTTTACATGCATGTCAGGGCTGTGACGTCACAAGCTGGACCCACTTTCACAGATCGCCCAACTCACAACTCTCGCCATCAGCTTACACGTTCTTACCCTCGACAATACATCTAGCTGGAGACATCGAACTCAACCCCGGTCCTGCGAACCGTGAACTAGATGAGATGAGAGACTACATCGTGAAACAAATAAATGACTCGGAAGAAAGAGTACGCTCTGACATAAAATCGATAAAAGAGGACGTAAACTTCATTAAATCTGACATTTGTAAATTAAGAAGTGAATTTGAGACAAACAAACAGGAACAGCAAATCTTAAGAACGGATATGGATGCACTAAATGAAAAACTGTGTGATATTGACGGCTACATAGAAGGTTTAGAGGAGAGAATTGAAGAACAGGAACAAAGGAACCGGAGGAATAATTTGGTGCTTTATGGGATTCAAGAGGCTTCACAAAAAGAAACATATACAGAAAGTAAAGCAAAGGTCATAGAAATCCTGAATATTGCTCGTGACAAGAAAAAGTTACCCCCTCTTGTCCCGCGTGATATAGAGAGAGCCCATCGGATCTCTACCCGGAAGACTGATGCCCCCAGACCTGTCATCGTGAGGATGCAGCACTGGGAAGACAAGTGGCATTCTGTTAAGATGCGGGACATACTCAAGGAACAGGGAATAGGCATCGCGAACGACCTCACTACATTACAGAGACAAGAGCTATACAGGCAGCGAACGAGGCACCCGGACAGAAGATTCTTCTTCAAAGGGAGCAAGTTAATGGATGTAGCCAAAGAGGATACGATCGTGAGACCCAGCACAAGTGAGACCAGCACCCAGCAAGATTCAGGGAGGCCCACAGAGTCAAGTAGTGCACAGGCCAACTCGGCACCGAGAACAGACCAGAGTCGTGAGAACAGAACTGATCCTCGTGGCTCAAACAGGAATCGGCGCAGATAAAGGCGTGGCCAGGGTCTAAAAGATACTTCGAAGTTCCAACAGGAAAATAATACAAATGACAATTACCTTCCATACATAGATAACATTGCTAATTTCATATTTTGGAATGTATCTGGCCTGAAACAGAAGTTAACTGATAACGAGTTTATTGAATATGTTAAGTTATTTGATATCATTGGCTTCACTGAAACTTGGTGTAATGACATTGACTTAATAAGACATTTTCCAGATTATTTATCAATTACCAAACATGCAGAGAAAATATCAAATTTTGGGAGGCTTTCTGGCGGAATCATAGTGCTTGTAAGAAATCAATTCAGAAAGTTCATAAAATCTAAAAAAATCACCGAAAAAAACATATTCATTGTATTTGATAAAACAATGTTTGGTTTTGATAATGATCTGTTATATGCATGTGCATATATTCACCCAGAAGCATCTACTTGGTATAATCAATCTCATTTAGAATGTAAAAATGGAATTACTATTTTCCATGATAACTTATTAGAAATAATCTCAGAGTTACCGAATGTTTGCATCTTGTGCGGCGGAGATTTTAATGCACGAACTGGAACAAAACCAGATTTCATTGAAGACGATATATTAGAATTTACAGAAAACGAAAATTACTCATTTATTGAATCTATTTTTGACTGCTTCAATCTTAAACGATTCTCCGTCGACAAGACAGTAAACAATTTCGGTACACACTTGCTTGATTTATGTTCTGTACAAAATATTCATATGATGAACGGGAGATGCGGCTCTGACTCAGAAACTGGTGATTTTACTTATATCGGTCCTAATGGTGCCAGCGTAATTGATTATATAATAGCATCTTCAGTTTTATTCGATTCCGTTAATGACTTCAACATACCATCCAGAGCCGAGTCGTCTCATCTCCCGCTCACTCTACAATTACGAACGCTTCATTCACATCAAGCAGATGTGCGCGATACTGATAGTAAGACTGGTTTTAAGTTTGTCTGGGATATGGATAAACTGGAACAGTTTAGACAAAATCTCTTATCTGATGATGTACAGAATCTTTTTGACAAATCAGTAGATAACGCATTTACGTGCATTGATAGAAGCATTAAGTATATTGTTGAGGCACTGAGTCTAGCTGCGTCTGATATGAAGAGAAATGTTAAGAAAGCAAATTCGTATGCAAATGACTGGTATGATACAGAATGCAGAAAATTGAAAGTCCAACGATGTAGATCTTTGAACAAATTCAGAAAATGTAAAGATTTAACTCCATTAGAAAACTATAATAAGACAAGAAATGAATATGATTCTTTGTGTAAACGAAAACGAATGGAATATAACAGAAACAAACAATCAATAATTGAAAATAGCATAAATGATTCGAAAAGATTTTGGAATGAGCTAAAACGTCTCAATGTAAAACCTACAGACGTGAATAATATTGATACAAAACACTGGTTTGATCACTTCAAAAAGTTGTATTCATGTGAAAATATACCAGACAGTGACCATAACGATTTCGAAGATGATGTATTTATCAATCATTCTGACGTAGATTGTGAACTGACAAAACAGATACTTGATTCACCTATAACTAGAGAGGAAATATTTGAGAGTATAAATAACCTGAAACTCAAGAAATCGCCAGGGGTAGATAATATGATTCCCGAATTGTTCAGATATTCAGCTGATCTTTTAACCCCGTACTTAGATTTATTATTCAATCTGATACTCGAAAAAGGTACCTTTCCAAAAGAGTGGTCGATGGGAATAATTATCCCCTTACACAAAAATGGTGATTTAGACAATGTAAACAACTATAGAGGGATAACACTGCTCAGTATTTTCAGTAAAATTTTTACTTCAATCATAAACAAGAGACTAGTCTTCTGGGGCGAAACAATGGACAAGCTTACTGAATGCCAAGCAGGTTTTAGACAAGGTTATACAACCATTGATAATATGTTTATCCTACAAAGTATTGTCCAGAGATATCTAAATGTTAAAGGGGGGAAATTCTATGCTTTATTTGTCGACTTTGCTAAAGCCTTTGATTCGGTGAAACGAAATAAATTATGGAATATTCTAAATAAACATGGTCTTAGCCCAAAAATGAGTAATCTATTAAGACAAATATATGAAAATGTAAAAGCGTGTGTCAGAAAAAAGAATATTCTATCAGAAACTTTTGAGATACAAATTGGGGTCAGACAAGGTTGTGTACTGAGTCCTTTTTTATTTAGTTTTTTCATAAATGAATTGGCCACACAGATCGAAAATAACTGCACACACGGTATCCAGTTACATCCAGATATCTTTCAATTATTTCTTTTACTATTTGCGGATGACATTGTCTTGATATCAAGTACAGTTATGGGTCTACAAAGGCAAATATATGAACTCGAAAACTTTTGTATGCAGTCAAAACTAACAGTAAATCTAGATAAAACAAAAGTAGTGGTATTTAAGAATGGTGGAAAGTTAGCAAAACATGAGAGATGGTACTACAATAAATGTAAACTTGAAACTACAAATTCTTACAAATATCTTGGTGTATATTTCACAAGCCAATTATCCTGGGCATTACATGCAAAGTACGCAGCTGTGCAGGCGAAGAAAGTACTGTTAGGAATCTTAAGACAACTTCGTATATTAGGTGATCTCAATATGAACTCTTTTTTCAAAATATTTGATGTTAAGATAAGTCCAATTCTTTTGTATGGGGCAGAAATTTGGGGATTGAATACATTTGCAAAATTAGAAATGGTTCATCTATATGCCTGTAAAAAGTTTTTAGGTGTTAAACAGAATACTCCAAGTGTTATGGTATATGGTGAATGTGGCAGGTTTCCCTTATATATTTACTCTTATTGTAAGGTAATTCGGTATTGGATGAAATTAGTATATATGCCCTCATATCGCTTACCAAAGAAATGCTATGATATGATGTTGCTATTTGATAGAAATGGACATAAAAATTGGGTGACAGATGTAAAACAACTATTGTTCTCAACTGGCTTTGGAAATATTTGGCACAATCAGGAAAATGGAATATATCCAGAATTCATAAAAACATTTAGTCAAAGATTAAAAGATATATATTTTCAAAATTGGCAGGCAAAACTATCTCTTTCAAGCAAATGTGACACATATCAACTGTTTAAAAGAAATATCCATACCGAATACTATCTATCTTGTTTAAATGTTAAGAAGTACAGAATAAGTCTAGCACGTTTTCGATGCTCGTCACACGAACTGTACATTGAGAAAGGTAGATATATAAATATTAGTAGAGAGCAAAGAATCTGTCAATTATGCCAATCAAATGAAATTGAAGATGAATATCATTTTTTACTTGTATGTCCGATCTACAGTAGCATAAGAAAGAAATATATTAAAGAAAAGTATTATGTACATCCAAACATGCTTAAATTTTCCAAACTATTAAATAGTTTAGATAACAAAGAAATCGAAAACCTGTCCATGTATATATTCTACGCATCTGTATATAGAAACCATATTGTTACATAAATAGTATATGTAAAATCAAATGTATTATGTATTGTACTATAGGCCTGTGGCCTTTTCAGTACCGGAAATAAAGATTGAATGAATTACCATAATTATCACGGACTGTCTGTTTAAATGGTCTAAATGGTTTAATGCAACTTTAAATGAACCTGGTCTTTTATGGCTAGATAATGAGCATTCTGTCACTGATCATTTAATTAAATTAAGATATAGATTTAGAGTGATTATTGTTAACCGAATTTTGGAACAATCTCTCAAAAAATCAAAGTAAAGATTTCCTCCAAAAAAATACAATATTGTTTATTGGTAGGGCTGCGGGTTAAAAATTGTTTTTGTCAAACTATACAAAAAGTCACAGTTAATGAATAAAATATATGATAGAAGTTATCAAAAGGATGACGGGAATTACGAAATCGTACAGTGAAGAAAATATTCAGATTATTATGTATTTAGGCTTCGGAAAATATTCTCCATCTGTATTCTCTACATGATTCAGTTAAACATGACAATCTTAACTTTTTGCAGGTTTTTAATGGAACGACATACATGACGCCTGTCAAGGAGAAAAGAAAAGTTCCCTAAAACTGAAAAGATTCATATGGGTGAATCGTTTGTGTGAAGAGAAGAGAGACGTATTGGTCTCAACTCTCAGCCAAAAGGAAGAAATGGTTAGCAGTATTTCTCAGGTCAAAACGACGTCCTCTGGCTGTAACGACGACTACCTCAAACGATGACAAGGCTCCCGACAGAACCCTTACAATTAACACAATTTCAAAAATGTAAAAAACCCTAATAAAAGTTGTCCCATCGTTGTTTGTCGTTATTTGAATTTGAAGGTATTTGTCATACCGTTGCAGTTACATAGATCGTGATACATTCAGTTTTCAGTCTGTCATGAGAAGGGTTAAAGGAAAGTAGTTCCGGCTGATTCTTGGGTGTAGTATAACTAACATTTTGGTTAGTTATACCACGGGTCCAAACAATAGAGTCGTGGTATAAAGGCTGTTACCTATTAGATGAAAATGCAACTCAATTTTAGGATTGTTTGTACATCGACTGATAGATGAAAAATGATTTCGAGTTTTTAACAAAAAAAACCCCGTTGTTCTTGCAAAATTATAAGTCAAAATGCCATTAAAGGATCTTATTAAAAAGTTTTTAAAGTATATTATTTTGATAAAATACTTCCTTTACGTCCTTGATGGTTATAGACCTAAGCTGTCTATGACCCAAATCTTTTGTAAAAGATGACATAACTGATCATATTTATCATTTGCAATATTATTCAACTTACATACTACCAATTCAGTGGTGCAGGAACAATACGCATCGCACGAAGGACTCGGGACCAAGGACTCGTGGGTTTAAAAATAGAGGCATTGGCTCTGTAGCTCACCAGGCTTCATATTCAATCATGCTGTAGAGTGTGGACAATGTGGCTCCCCCTTTGCAGGGGCCACCGGAGAAGAAGTCGAAATTCCACAAAGTGTACGGACGGATGGACTTGAAAATTTGTTTTGATTACCAAAAGCTTGAACTTTTAAAGCAGTGGGGAATGTCATTTGATGTAAAATATAAAGAAAAAAATATCATCAAAGATTATAAACAAACGGTCGAAAGGGGCAATTAGCCAAGGTGATTATTTGGCCCTGTGACTCTTCCTTAAAATAAACGTCAAATAGTTCTACATATATCATTTAGCACTGAAGGGTACGTAAAATGCCAACTTTTTGCCAAAATGACAACTTGAATACATATACGAATGTTTAAGCGTGATAGAATATGCTTTGGTGTATGAATGTCAAATTTGTATCTAAAATGTATAATAAAAGGTTTCTTAAATTTATGATGAAGTTTAACCCCAAAGACAATAGTTATTTATGGTAAAATTTCAGTTTGTTTCGATAAGTAAGTTTAAGTTAAAATAATAACAATTATATTTTACTATTTACTTTGGAATATTGAATGTCTGATAAAAATGTTATACAGTACTTCAAAGGTCGCTACTCAAATATGTTCAATATGCTACTAGTGACTTAAATCTTCCTCGCGACAAACCAGATAATTCGTGACTGTTGATAACCCCCCTTTGTGATGTCATAAATTGAGGACGGGTATCGTTCCTCGTTTCTGTATTGCAATATATTCGTACTTTTTAAATTCAATAATCTTCATGCTATCTTGTATAAATATGAGCGTTAAGAACGATCATCATTGCTCAGCTATGAGCCGTTTTGGAAAGGGATATTTATGTTGTGTATACATATTAAAGCTATTTTCTCAACACAACTTCGAACTTTGTAAAGAACTTTCCGTCAATCATGTTTTATTAGGATCTGTCTTTTGCAATCTTAGATGGAAATAGCTCGTTTTAAAACGTTCGATATATTGGATATTTTCAGAAGAGTGTACCGATTCATAGCATGTTGTTCCTGTATTGCAATAAATCGATTTATCGATAATAACGCGCATCCTTATCATAAACAGAATCACTGTCACTTGTTATACCGGTATACTTTTATTATAACAACAGTACATAACAAAATAAATAATTAACGCTTTTCATGAAATGTTGATCAATTAGTTAGATATGTAATTTGACCAAAGAACATGAATTAGCATTTGATGTGATAAAGATGTCCACATCAATGGTAATTAAATATTTATTTAAAGGGACAGTAGCTCGTTTTTGAAAATTTTCACTAATAATTATACGTTAATGCTAGCTGTATAATATTGAAAATGTCAAACATCTCATTACGCAAACCAATCATCATGGTCAAGATAAGACTGGAGGAATTAGGTTTACATCAAAGTGATACACCCACACATCCTGAGTGTATCGCTCAATGCACTTTCTTTAGCCTAATAGGAAGAGTGGGATTAAGCGTATATCTGACTTATACCCCACTCAGGTTGAGTTGTATTTGACGAATTGTTGAATTTCAGTATGTTAGAGGATGTGTGCCAAAAACTGAAACCATGTTGACTCGCAAGATGTAACATGTCGTTCTCAACCCATTCTCTCCGTACAGAAGCAGATCATGAAATGTTGAAACAGCCTCTGTTCTATTACACCGATATCCGTGGGTTCCGGCAGTTTCCCCTGGCGGAAAACAATGCATCACAATCCATTTGAAATTCTTTATCAAATGACAACGCTACTCGCATGGAGAGGATGGTTTAAATCACAATGTATTTGTCATGATTCAATAGCCAAAATGATGATTTAAGAACAGCGTCGCTGATTGCAAAACTAACTTTGATTGCCTCCAATCAGGCATCTCCCATCCTATCCCACAAAGTCGGCGTAATAAAACAGAGGCTGTATCAACATTGTCGAAAAGACAAGTCCAAGTATTTAACAAAATACAATATAACCTGTCGACGTTTACATTTTACTAATTACATTTCCACTTTGTAAAGTTGAGAACAGCAAGTTGAGATTTACTAGATTGGACTTGTCTTTTCGGGAATTGCATGGTTGAGAACGACATGTTACATGAGAGTTATGAGTCAATATGATTGATTGAACAATAAGCCTTTCCTAAATGGGCAGATTAGGCCCCGAAACTTTGCTTGCGATTCTAGAGTAAACTATAAGTGTACAATTTGGAGCTGTCATTGTTGCTGTATCCTCGTCAAAAAAATTGTGGATTTGACAGAAACAAACAAATAAATAATTGGTGTTATCTTTATTATCAACACAGCGATATTTTTACAACAAATGTCAAAACACTGATTTGAGAAATTTAAACACACTCGATTAAGTATACTTGATAAAAATTTCATGATATATGGTAAAAAAGTGTTGTTCATTCTTGAGTGTACTTGTAGGGACTTTAATATTTCTAAAGAAGATAAGGACGATTTAACCATAACAAAGAGTTTTCAGCCTAACGTTTGTAAGGAATGTCCCTGTTAATGAGTGTTCCATGATTTATTGGAATAAGTTTACAAAGGAAGACATAGCTCCTCTTATCTTTTCCTTTATTTGTCGAAAGGTCCCTGTCTCATTCATCATGTTTGCCCTCTCTCCATCTCTCATCCTTGCTGCAAAGGCTTCCATTGCCTCATTTGCATGTTCCTGAAATTCATCTTCCACAGGAGCATCCTCGGCTGAGTTAGTTTCCTCAGCTTCTTCATCATCTTGAGGAATGTCTTCATTAATCGTCTGCTGGAGTAGATGTCGCATCTCCTTACCAGCAGCTGCGAGCTGCTTCTGGGCCTCAGCTCTTTCAGTTCCATCGCATTTTTGGATTTGACTAATGATCATACTCTCTGTATTTCTTTTCATCCTCTTAAGGACAAGTGGTCTGAGCGATGCCCTCAAGCTTATATCCTGTTTTGCTGTTCTGTTCTTCGAATGTTCCTTGTCCAGTTCACGTCCCAAGACTTTATATTCTTGAAGGAGCCCTCCCTGAAAATGGTTAAGACGAGTTTTCTCATCATCAAATTTTGCTCTCATTTCTTCCTCTACCGCCTGCCGAATCTCATCCTCTACAGCCTTCCGTATTTCGTCTTCCTTCTTTGCTAACTCATTGGCAATTCGCTGTTGAATGACATTCTCAGCCGCTTCAAACATCTCCGACGTAAAATATCCGCCACCGTTTTCATTCACCATTTGGTCAATTCGGTTCAGGAGTCCTTGGACATCCTCCTCTTTCTCCGAGTCACTCCCTCTGTTGTTGAAGGTGGTGTAGCCGCCCCCTGCTTGCATGACTAGACTCCTGAATTCTTCAGGGTATTCCTCAATATGTTTCTCTATACAGGACCCCTTGTCAATCTGATCTCTGCCCGTGAATACGACAATCAGGTATTCGATCATCTTGTCTCCGAACATGTTGCTTACTTCCATAAGAACCTTCTTCTCTTCTTCAGTGAACCTGTTTGTAAACGACATCACCAGGAGAAAGGCATGTGGACCTGGGGCAGAAATGCCGATGCATTTTCTTATCTCATTCTCGACGATGTTTTTCGGGGTGGAAGTGTCAAATAAGCCAGGCGTGTCGACAAGCAAAATTTTTCTCTCAAACCTTTCTCTGCGATCAAAATTGCATTTTTCAGTTACAGATTTAGGAGACATCTTTGCCTCAAAAGCGTTTTTATCACCTAAGATAGTATTTGCTGTTGAACTCTTTCCAACTCCCGTCTTACCGATGAGGACCATCCTTAGTTCTTTCTTGTCTGAAGCAGAGGAGAAACAGCTCAGTAAACGTGTAAAACAAGTAATGTTTCGGTTCTTCTTAGTGTTTAGAAAGGGATAATTTGGAAAGTACAGAGCTCCAAAATGAAGGGTCTCAAATTTAAATTTGATCATCCAATAATGCAATATGAGCATCCCTGATGTACATGTTACATGTTTCAGAAGGATTTGCAAGAATCCTGGACTGGCGGACACACCTTGAGTTGCACGTGCAGATTACACCACCACTGAAAAGCGTGCTGCACGTGCCACGAGTTGCCTGCAGTTGAATAGGTAAAGCTTGGGAGAGAACATCCTTTCAGACGAAAGTAAAATGAAGATCTAAAGAATTTTCAAATATCATAGTTTCTTTTTAGTTTTATCTAAAAGCAAAATTTTCCGTTCACGCATCTTTTTAATATCAGAATTGAAACATAACTATTGTTGTTCTCTCCGACTCGTAGCACGGGTATAAATGAAATGTTGATGAATAGGAAATATGGGAGATAATGCCCTTAAAATTAATGTTATAAGCGTTTCGATACATAGAATAGTTTCATTAGTAATATAGATTGTCAAACATCAGCTAGCAGCAAGCAAATCACGTTAAGTATCATATTAAGTATTTACAATTGGGGACATCAGATAGATGAATAGATTATTGTAAATTAAACAACTCGTTTTATCGGACCGTACTGACACTATAGCTCAATTTCATACTACAGCTTGCATCATAGACATACATTTCGACTTCGAAATAATTTCGAGGCGACAAATTACACGTTTTTCTTTCCCATGTATTTCAGTGAATTTTACCAAAACTGTCTGGAACAAAATTTAGGACAAATTGCTGTGAGTGAGAATTAAGAATTCAAATTCACAGTTGTTCAAAATAGTGAAATAACCGCGACAAAGCATTCACACAAAATGTTTTTGCAGCGATTGTATTAATCTCTAAAATAAGCGGGAACTTGCAAAAAATAGTAAAAATTAATGTTTAAGTTGATGAATGTTTATATGATTACAGATGACATGCAATTTGCTGTGGTTATCGCAGTGAAGACAGTTTTTAAATCTACAACACAAATCGATCAGTCTAAGTAAACCTAGCCTCAATAATATCCGTTCCACTCCGATATTGAGTCTAGCGAGAATAGTTGTTTTTTATAGGTTATACAAAATGTTAAAAGTAAACAGGGACGTGTGTTGCGACGTTCAGGTGCAAGTTGTGCGTTAACTCAGACCGGTGTCGGATGTACGTTTACGTACCATAGAGTCCTCAAACTTGTCATTAACGCCCTCGGACTAAACCTCGTGCACTACTAATGACGAGTTTTCGGACTGTTTTCTTTACTTAGCCTCGGATATTTGTTACTTTAATCAACATGTGTTGATACATTTGGGTGAGGTTCTCTGATTCCTGCAGAGCTTAAAATAAAACAAACAGAAACAAGTATAATTGCGCTTTGCACCTACCAATACCATAGCTCATGGATGGCTGAACCATTACTATCTTCTTCTCAGCACCGGCATCACGAATCTTCCCAGAACCGACATCACGAATCTTCTCAGCACCGGCATCACGAATCTTCCCAGAACCGACATCACGAATCTTCTCAGAACCGGCATCACGAATTTTCTCAGAACCAGCAACACGACTCTTCTCCGTACCTGCAACATGAATTTTCTCAGTACTGATCACTAAAGCCTACTCAGTCACGGCAACAGGAGTCATCTCAAGGCATAGATTTTCTACATTGTAAATAACCATGTTGGACCAAATAACAGATAGAAAAATACTTCTTGAATATTTCGGCAAAAACTCTTTCATTTCTCGCAATTAAAGTGAGCTTGGCCTCATGATTAAGTTGCTTTAACACATGACAGTGTCCTTTCAAGAAAGGACCAAGAGAGGTAGTAATCAAATTGAGTTTCATTCAATAAAGGAAAATAACTGTGGCCTTTTTAACGATTTTTTTAAGGTTTCACCTTGGATTGCATCCAATCTAAATAAATTTAGATCAACATATTTTTTATTTTGTCATACTGTTGATCTAAGATTGACCAGTGTGAGAGGTCGTCCCGGTGACCTTTCGTATGCAAATAAGGAATTCGCGATTTGATCAATTAAATTCGACGTCACAAACAGTTCATAGTCGCCCATTCAAGGTGTGAACGGAAGAAACATATAATAGCTTATGGTTGTTCTCAATGATAGTGTGCCTTGAGAAAATAAATCTTGTTTTTGATACTAATAAGAAAAATATCGGTAGGTTGATTTTATTTTGGTTGTATGAAATATATTAAGTTTTATGATTGACAAAAAATCTATATTTTTTTAATTATTTTGATGGAAATGAAAGAAATTAATACAAACGAGTTTGATCAAAAGGAGTTACCTCCCCTTGCATGAGGATTTTTGTAAATATTGACATTTATCATGCTCTAACTTTATGATTATTATTCGCCACGTTTGTATCTGTGCGATGTGCAATCATCATTTGTCATTGACAACTAGCAAATACGCTAAATCATTTTAAAAAGAAAAAATATAATCTATTAATACATCCAAGCAATCGGATAATTCATCGCTCTACTCCTCTCCAAATGACAGAGCTCCGAACATCATCCATTTCAAAAGATGTGCTGCTGAGTTGTTTTAACTCTCAGCGAGCTAGGGCATCTTTTCTGATTGGCCGAGCGGCTGATTTGAGAGGTCACCGGGATGACCCGCCTTACGGGCCAAACTTAGTTCAACATGTATGACCAAATATAAAACCTGTTGATCTAAATTTATTTAGATTGGATTGCATCTAGTCAGATATCATTTGTTGCTCGAGAAGCACTTGTAGTAGAAGTTGTATTCAAAAGAAGTCAATGTTTTTTTTATTATAACACGAGTAACCTCTGTGGAAAGAGGAAGATAGAAACAAAATCGACCAAGCCCCCTTTAAAGGGGCAGTAGCACGTTTTAAGGGGACACATAAGGTGATGTCAGTAAATGAAAATGTATGGTTCCAATTGAAAGACAATGTATTTAAACTTATTGGAGCAGTAATAATTCAAATATATAATGTAAAGTTTAGCCATGCGATTCCTTATTCTTACACAACATGAATTAAAGGTGTTCACTCAAAATGGCCGCCAATGGATTTTATGTGAATCTTCATACTTTGTCCTCTGACTATGGATGATTGGCTTGTGTAATAAGATTTTTGCCATTGTCAAAATAATACATTAAGCATTTACGTTCAATTATCAGTGAAATATTTGAAATATAAAATTATAAAAAAACGTGCTACTGCCCCTTTAATAATAAAAAAAGAAATATTTCAAATGCATGTTGTTGTCAAAATTGAAGTAGGTTTTCAGACAGGATGCAATATGTTCAAAGGTAATATTTGTAAATTTGTGAAAGGGTCGTAGATAGCTTTTCAAAATATTGATATTTCCAATCAGATTGTTACAAAGAGTAAAGGTTACATTTAAAGAAATCTAAAATTTAAAAAATAAAATTATCAAAAAACGTGCTACTGCCCCTTTAACAGGACATGCTAATAACCAACTGTACCTCCAAACAAAATTTCTCTTTGAACGTTTCAGACATTATGAAAAGGTTTAATGATAACGGACCATGCCTGACATTACACGAGTGAACGATGGACAACAGAATTTGCAATTAGCGTGTTTAACCTGATGATCTCAAAAAAAGTATGTGTTGAGTTTCAAAGGCAACTTTGTTTTGAATCATGATCAATAAATATAAGTGATATTCTAGTTGAAATGAATCTACTGGGTTTCAGATAACAGCAGCTGCAATCTCGCATGTGGTTGGAGAATGGCTGGTAATTAAAGACTTCCCTTTCGTATAGTAAAGAGTTACCTTCTTTAACTGTCTGACGTTTCGTTGGTTTCTCTTGATGACAATTCTTACAGGATATTCTATCGTTGTTATTATCCACGTAACAGTTTGTACACACCCACACTGAAAAGAAGCCATGAGCAAACCTTATTGATAAAAAGACAGGTTCCATGTATGACCTGGATGTCAAGAATAATTCATGGAGAAAAAGAGCTTTGAATATACTTAGCTCATTGGGAAAAAACATTATCAGCAAATTGAAATGACTGTCATTTAGACCAGTGACAAAAACCGTTAGAAGTTTAAAATCAAGTAGGTCTAGTGTATCAACTTGTTTCCTTAACAGTGAAGATTTGAACCGGGATTGCAATTCAGAAATTAATTTAATAAGGGTTAATAAGAAAAAATACAGACTAATTTTCCATTAAAAAAACGTGAATATTGTTAATAATTTTTCATAAATCCAAATATTGAGAACACGTTAAGAACCATTTCTTGTGAGGATATTAAGAGGATTTTATGACGTCATCCAATGGCGCTTCAGTATTGCTGTTAAAACTTAATCTAGGCCTGTTTATAAGTGAGAGGATATTGTTTGACACTAGCATGAAGATTTGAAAACTATGTGCTATTAATGAAAGCGAACCGTATGACCTTAAATAACGCTATTAATCTTTTAACGAATTTCCTGCCGTTTAACATTTACATTCAATCAAAGTTTAGAGGAAAGAGTACGACCGTCGGGAATCAAATAGCTCCGATACAAAAAATTTAGTATTTGACGTCCATGACGTCATTTAGCTTTAACGATGGTCTAATGCCAGCGGCTTTCACTCCATATATTATTAAATTACCATTGGTTTGTCAAAGATCTTCACATCGTGTCCGTATAGGGAAAACACAATGTAAATAGAAATTCAGGAACTATGTCTATTCCTCTGAAGTTCAGATCCGTCGGCAAATTTCACATTTCTGATGATCATGGTCGATAATTACCACTTGTTTGACCTTTTTGTCACGTAACTTTACGCCACCACCAAAGTCACGTGATTTTCATCTCTTTGTATTTCTTTCCAAAATGCTTTAATATTAGATTGTAACAAGTTAAACCACAACTTTTTGGCTTTAAATAATAATAATAATAGCTTTCTTATACCGCGCATATATACATGACAGAGCATGCTCAAAGCGCCATGAGTATTACTACCCTGGAGGGATAGTACTTTCGGTGCCGCCTATTAACAAGCGCTCCGCGCGACCGTATAGGTCCATACTTCCCCCTTGTTCAGGTACCCATTTGTACAGCTTGGTGAACTGAGTGCAATGTGGATGAAGTGTCTTGCCCAGGGACACAACACAGAATGAGACCCAAGTCACAAATTGTTGGTGTCTCCACCGGGATAGGAACCCGGGTCTCTGGCGTGAGAGGCAACCATGCTAACCACTACACCACTGTGCAATGCAATGTTTACTGTAAATATCCATATACGATATTTTGAATGATTCAGTTTAAAAAAGGATAACTTTCTTTTCCCGATGAGTTAACATTCCCCTTTGATTTAAATCCGTTGTAAATTCATTTTGGGTTGAGACCTTGTGGCTTGGTTATTAACATCTGACTACAATTTTTTTTTAATTTAAGGTTCCCTTTTGACACGTATCGAGTTCTTAAAGGCATGAGCGTATTAGACATTTACCAAATTCCCAATGCATTCTCTTTGGCGAAAATTCCAATCGGATACACATTGTTAGTTTTGTTAGTTTGATAGGGAGAGAATGAACAAATATGTGTTTCGCCAGGAGTTTGTCCTCCAATTCTGTTGTGATAATGGACTTTCAAAATTACCGAATGAAAATGACATTGGGAGTGAACTTAACCAAAAACATATAAAGACTACACGATAACCAATTAAGTGAAAAGAAGAAAGATATTGTAGCTCCGATTTCATTAGAGACGACGAAATGGTCTATATAGAAACAAATATTCACCTTATAGGAAAAATAATGTTCAATGTTAGATAGTCATATTAAAATCAAGGAGAAGCTTTGTGTGATAATATGCGATTATAACGGGATATTTTTGTATACTTACTTTTGGACAAGATTATTATCCAAGTGATCTTTTACTTCAAAAGCCGCACAAAGAAAACAACAGAAAAAAATGTTCAAATAAAATGCAAAACACAAATATGAAATGTTTTGCGTTTCTTGGAAATAACAGTGCCATAACAACATATATGAAATGTATTGAGGCTTCAATCCATTTAAGTTAATTAATAGCGTAACTGGAAATCCAGAAGTAACATCCTAAAACATTAGTAATGTATCATAACTCAACAAACAATTATATAGAGAATGAATATTTTATAGAATTGATAGGATTCATGAATTTATAGAACTATAGAATTGAAATGCTAATGTTCACATTGTTCAAAATGTTGAAATTGACATTTATCGGTATAAATCCCTGCAAATACTTTTACTTACCAAGGTGGTTATTATAAGAATAATCAACGAGTTGCGAGGAATTACGGATTATCTGTCCTGAGTTAATTATTGCGATAAACTCCGAGCTTCAGCGAGGAGTTTGACACAATAATTCACGAGGGACAGATAATCCGTAATTCCGAGCACCGAGTTGGTTATTCTTTGTCTTACCCAAGATCATTTTAATGCATAAAACGGGAAAAAAAGAGTAACATTACAAACTACGCGCGGCCGGTAAAGTACAAATTGTACTCATACGCCATTCATAATGTTGCTCACTACTTCAAGATGGGCGGCTCGAAGTAGTTCGCAAAAAACGCTCTTGTTTTAAATAGTTAATTATTTTGATGTCACATTTGATCACAAGCAGATTGTCTCATATGACAAAAAATCTATTTATTGACCGCGCACAACCAGAAAGAAAAAGTTAGACGTCGTTAGCTTTCGTTACGTTTGACAAGCCTAGCGAGGAATGTTATGACGTCACTGTTTGACGTCATGTTTAATGACGTCATAGATCTATGACGTTACGCCAGTTCGGCTGGCGACTCTCCCACACAGCGCCGCCTTGAAGATTTGAAATAGTATTTACGGCAAAGAAAACATCAAAAGCTCTGGACTTCCCATTAAAATTGTTGTAGAAATGTGTGACTTTCGCAACTTAGGTATAAGATTTGTCATCTATATCTCTCGACTGAAATAGAAGATCCAAGAGAATCATGAATGGTTGTAAAAAAGTTCCGTCAACCAATCAAATTGCGAGTTATTTTTGGAAAAACTGTAATTCCCATGACCATTATGCAAACTTTAATACCCGGCATATCCTTGCCCGCTTGGGTAAGAATGTGCAGATTACAGCAAAGTCTCACTTCAAAGAACTTAGTATCACATGCTTGCAGGTTTTATGCATACCAGGTGTCGACGAGTGGAGTGCACAAAATGTCAGGTGTCATCCAAACGACTTTAGCGCGTAGGATTTAGTACCTTTGCAATGGCCAAATAAACATCTATGTATGTCAATTTTTTCTTGTAAACTGTAACTCTTTCCTCAGAAGATCGAGGCTATCAAAAAAATTATTTATATATATATAGATAATATATAATGTATATAGATTTGTCCACTTTGTATTGAAGGAATAGAAGACGAATTTAATGTTAGTACTCTTTGTCTATATTATAATGATTTAAGTAAAATAGACATGCCTCATATTGGAAATGGAAGCATACATACATTTAAACAAATTCTTACTACTAACGAAAATTCTATGTTCAAAGAAGCCACTATATTATGCCTATGAAAGACGATGTTCAAACCTGAAATGTCGTATGATTAACTGCATAATTGAATAATTTTCTTTTTAATTGAATAAAGTTGATTTTAATGATGGACACATTTCTCTATTATTTTAATGAACCTGTTGAGCTAAGTAAAAGCGTGCGACCTATAATAGAAATACCTTTGACGCACTACATACATTGTAGTTTATATGTTTATATTCTTCTTCATCAAACCTCATTTTGCTCTTACTTAAAAACATTGTTGATAGTTACACCGAAACACCGATTGTAATGCGATAAAGAAGTTGGTTATCAATAACAACTTGTTCCTCTTCACTATCTCACATTGCAACTTCTCCACATTCAGGAAATGTTGGTCTGTACGTCATAATCCTCCACGAATATATGAACGTGTTCATTGTTCCTGCCCTTAGGCTGTAAAAAAGTTTGTATATTTTTTGTAAGAGAAGAAAGTGTGTTTATTATAAATGAAATATATAATATTTGTACTTATCAATAAAATTAATTGTAATCAATTATTATCATAAAAATGAAGATTTAAACAAACATTCAACTACACCAATTAGACAAGAGTCATCAGAAGATGACATATCCCATCAGTTCCCATTGAAGTTATTCAGTACATTTTCATGGAAATCGCCAAAATCTGAAGAAGTTTATATACCAAAAGGCACATCTACATATGATGACTCATCTACATATCAAGTTTCATTGAGGTAGGTCTAACAGTTTTTGAGTTCTCTTGCCTAATCAACATACAAGTTTTATTGAGCTACATCTTCTGATATTTTAAAGTTCTGCTCTGGAAAGCCAATTTTTAATTAAATTCCCATGGAAACCGCCAAAACTAAAACATCTGAAAAAGTTGAAAATACTAAAATACCAACAGTTTGTGAGTTCTGCTTCAGAGACAAAATTCACAGTTAGGTTTTCATAGAAAGAGTCAAAATTTAAAATCCAAAGAAGTCGAAAATATCAAAAGGCAAATCTACACATGCTGACTAATCCACATACAAACTTTCATCGAGCTAAGTCTAACATTGTTTGAGTTCTGCTCAGGAAACCGATTTCTACATTACTCGCCATGGAAAGAGCAAAAACTAAAAGTAAGAAAATGTTTAAAATACCAAAAGGCACATCTATATTTGACTTATTTACATACCAAGTTTCATTGAGCTAGGTATAATACATGTTGTTTTTGAGTTTTGCTCCGGAAACACAATGATGACGGACGGACAGACGGTAAGGGCGATGACTATATGCCACGGTATTACATACCGGTAGGATAAAAATGACCCAAAAAGCAATAAAAAACAAATTGACTTGAAGAAGGCTCTCAAAAACTAAAATATAGTCAAACACACCACTTGGCTTGGCTTGGTAAACAATTTCGCAATAAAAATGTCTTTGATATGGCTACTCATTCCTTGGGAAAACAAGGGGTGTTCACGTCGCCATGACTCGCCATAATTTCTTAAGATAGTTTATGTATTTAATAAATGGAGAAGATAAGAATTTGATTTATGAGAAGGTACATTTGCTCGATAAGTTTCAAAGTCAAGGACTGCAACCTAGGCGGTTTCAAGAACATAGTTAATCATCCCCGCCACGAAGTAGGAGGGGGATATAGGTTTGACCTCCGTGCCGTCCTTCAGAGTTACATTGGAAAATCACAGTTGGTGTATGTTTTCAGGGTATCAATGCCTTGATTGAGTTCGAAAATCCGAACCCCAAACTATGTTGTTAATGTTGCCTTTGTGCCGTCTTTTTGTTTTCTGCTCCAGGGTATCATAAAAGGGGACAACTTTTCTCAGAAAGCATTTAAAGGGACAATTCGAACTGGGTATTTTTTGTGGAAACGAAACGAAATGAAGCTAATCATCGAAGCTACGCTCGTGGAATGCATTACTTCGATAAAATATTGTCGTAACTGATAAAAAAAATTATGAATTATTTGTAAATATGATCTTCTTCTATCAATCAGATAGTTATTTCTTAATTTAGTTAATGAATTAATACAATTTGTTTTGTCGCAATGCTAACATTTCAAGATGGCGGATGAAAGCCGATCGAGTGGTGCCTTAAGATGGCATAAATAGATTTACTGTGTGTCTTCAGGATTTCAATACCTTGACGGAGTTCGAAAATCAGAACCGCCCAACTATTCTTTATGGAGTAATTATCCATGTTTTGTGGTTCAGTACTATGTTCGAGGGTATCGTGAAAGGGGACAAAATTTCTCAGAAACTATTTAAGACACAATAACCAAATGTGCTGTGTGTCGTCAGGGTATCAATAATGCTATTTATCCAATCATGTATTAAAGTTATGTCCCCTGTAGAAAAATGTTCCGAGCTTAAATAAAAACTTATTTGGTGGGGAAAGTTGATGACTATATCTTCTCGTTTAATAATAAAAATAAGGTACCGTCGTAGCTACGATTTGCAATGGCTGTTGTGAGGGAGTGTGGTGTTATAAATTATGGTATAGAGAGAGTTGGTCTGAAAGTTATCAGTATGATTAAGGGTTGGCAGAAGAGACAGTTGATGTTCTTAGATCAAGATTAAGATTATTCGTGTTTCCAAGATATACTTGATTGAGTTTCGTTCCACGTAGTTGTCTACTTGACGAATGCAAAGCTACCGAAACAAGCCTAGTCTGCAAAGTCGTTTGAGTGACATGTGACTTTTTGTGCACTCCATTTGTCGACACCTGAACAGAGACATTTTTGGGAACTGAACAGTAAATAAGTATAATCAAATTGAAATCAGCTGAAATTATTATTTGGTTTCAAATTGACTTTAAGGATTTCAACTTTTGAAGATGTCAGTTGAAATGAATTATTTTTCTCTTAAATTCTAGTTAACTGCGATAAATGACTTTTGTCTATGAAGATTATTCCACGATTTCTAATTCAATAATTGAATTTTCCTATGAATAGAAAACGTGTTAAAAAGAATATTATTTCCCTCTCTTAATTCAAGGCAATGATCCATCAACAAAACTCATATTACATTTTTTAATTTTCATTTCATTGATGTCAATCCCAACATTAACGTCCGTCTCCTTGTAGTTTAGTTTCACAAAGTGTTTTTTATATTTTATTCCATGTGCGGCTTTTGAAAAGAGAAACCCTGGACAATACGATTGTTGAAAAGTAAGTACACATAACTGTTCCCTTTATAATGTTACATTATTTCACAATGTTTTACTCGGAAATGTATTTGATTTACTTATATAGCTCATTATATTTTCCTATTTGGTGAAATATTACCAAAGCGTGTTAAACTCTAATTCATTCAGACTACTCCTATTAGGAGTAACACCATATAGAAGTTAGTGTTTCATTGTTTTGTTTCCTTCCCTTCACGTTTACTCCCATGATGTAGGAAGGGAAGAAAAGCAACAAAAACTTTTCCGCTAAAGAGTGACTATGGTTTTGGTATTTTGACAAAAAATATTTCGAGATGCAAAATTGTTTAAAATGTAAGAACATGATTTTATTTGAATTAAAAAATAGCCTTACACGAAGTGACTTAAGTCGAGACTTAAGATCAAACCTAGCTCTTTGCTTAGAATTTAAGTAAAACAGTTAAGACGTGTCTGAATTATTAGTCTTAAATCCTAAGAATACGCCCCAGTCTCACCCGTCTTATGTCGTGACGTCCGGAATTCATTTGAATGCGTAATTTCGTTAATGAAGCGTGCCATTTGCAGTTCTGATTCTCGCAAAATGGCATTTACATTCGGGAATTTTGATTTTCTCTACAAGTTCTGTAGCACAACCCTAACGGATGATACGGCACCCGGACACGACACAGTTGGAGTCGTAGCTTTCGGATTTCTTCTCAGAATAAATATCTGCAGGAAAAAAAAGAATCTACGGTAAGCATCTGAAGTGTTCAAAGTACAAAAAATGTATCTTAAATTCCACCTCTTTTGTAAGTATCTTAAATATGAATACACTTAATAATTACTAACATTTTTTACAGATGAAGCTATCACTGATGCTTGTTGGGCGAAGCGGCTCGGGGAAGACAAGAGTTATTGAAACTTTGACTGGATCTAAAGTGAAGAACCCCAAGGATGTTCAATATGTTGCAAGGTTTGGGTTGGAATTTCAGGCGAAGGAAACACTCGGATTTTTCTCAAATGAGCACGATTTGCAAACATGTACAGAGGACCTCTCAAACTGTGTCAATTCCTTAAGTGGTATTGACGTCATTGGTTTTGTCATCCGGATCGGTAGATTAACACCTGAAGAAAAGAACATGATAGAAATCCTACGTGATACACTTGGGGAAAGGGTCTTTAACTTCACGATTATAATTTTTACACATTTGGACAGCCTCATTTACGACGATGTTCTTTTGTCTGATTTCCTGGAAGAAAGTCCTCAAGAACTCCAGGATCTGTTACGTCTCTGTGATGGAAGGTATGTTGGCTTTGACAACACAGGATCTGAAGACGACAAGCAAGGTTATGCGAGGTCGTTGATTGAAGCCATGAAAACTCTCCAGGTAAAGAACAAGTCCAACAAGTACACAGCTGGTATGTTGGAACAAGCTCAGGCAACAAAGCTGTTGAAAGACGAAGAGAGGAAAAAGGTGGGAGAAGACAATATTCGTCTACTAAAGGACCAAATGAAACGTAATATACGAGCAGAAGTGGAAGCCAAGGTAAGGAGAGAATTGAATGAGAAGTCGTCTTCTCGAGACATCGGGCCCATTCGGTGTCCGCAGGACTACGCCAGAAGGGAACTCAAACACAGGAATGGCGATGGAAATCCAGAGGATATGCGGTATGCAAAGGGGGATAGAATGAGAAAAATGGATGACATTCCGAATGTCGAGGCCAAGGGAAGAGAATCAGAAGATATGCGGTATGGAAAGAAGGATAGAATGAGAAAATTGGATGAAATTAGGAATGTCGAGGCCAAGGGAAGAGAATCAGAAGATTTGCGGTATGCTGAGAACCAGAGGATGTCGAAGCCAGTGGATATGCTGGGACAGGGACAAATTGAAGACAATGCCAACTCCGTGTGGTCGACGCAATGATAACAGCGAGAACAAAGATGGAAAGAATAGCGATGAAAATCCAGGTAATAATAATTGTGTTCTATAGTCTTTTGAATATATTTGAATCTTTGGTAACGCAAAATTCAATTGGGGACCTTTCAATGCTTTAGAACCAATTATTATATGTAAATGACTGAAAAAACTTATGGTGAAACTTTAGTGTTCACGGCGTTGTTTTGCAATTCTCATGATATCAAAATAGAGGGCTCTTTCAATGAAAACACCGCGTTATCCGTTACTAGTGAAAATAAGTTGAGAACATGTTCTGACATCATCGAACCATGCCCTGACGTGATTGTCAGGCTTATGACTCCATGTAGTTGTTTAGGCGACCTTGAGATAGAACATTTTATATTATATATGTATAACTTTCTGGTTCACCGGATGGGATTAACATGGTATTTGTCAAGAAAAGACAAATATCCTCAAAGTATATGTACGTTATTGTGAATATTGATGTAGTCTCATAATACTTCTTTAGTAGGTGGAGTAATTGGGCTCAAAGCCGCACAGAAAAACGCCATGCCAGTTCAAAAGCCAAAGCTAAAACCAAAACCGGATTATCTGAAGGTTAAAGGAGGAGACAAGAAACTAAAACGTTCAGGTATGGTCATGAACAAGTATTTGCATGTAATGATGGTCAGTACCTTAAAATAAACAATTGGTTACATGGTCCATTTGAATATCAACATAAGCTAATTATAGTTGCCGAATAGAACAATTTTGAATTTTCCTAATATTTATGATAACTAACATTACCGTTACAAATATTTCAGTATGTCATGAACTTATTTAGTATCTTCTGATAAATGTGTTATGTTGGTTTTCAATATATCAAGTTATAGTGAATCATTTACTATAGCATCCTTATACATCGTTTATCTATGTGAAATCTATGTATGTGTCAACCATTTTCTGTAACGCAATCCTTGGACTTTTTAATGAGATTATTGACTTTGTTTACTTTCTCGTCTTGAAGAACGAATTATGAGGAACCTTGACATCTATTTAACAAGATACCTAAATATATCTACTCTTGTCTTTCAGAATCAAAAGATGATTTGAAAGAAACAACTTCAACCTCCGCTTCAACTTTGAACAATTCAACTTCGCGGAACTTGGTATCAAGAATGATCAAACTTTGGAACTCAATGGGAGGACACTAATCATCAAGATCATGATCGAGTGTATCATCAATGGGTACAAATTTTCTTAGAAACTTTGGAATATAAGTTGACCAAATTTGTTGTGTGTCTTCGGGTATCAATGCCTTGGTGGAGTTGACAATTTTGCGTGAATTTATTTTGTACACAGTTACTGCCTTGTTCCGTGATTTTGGACTCTTAGATATGGTAAGAGTTATGATGTAAACCATTTTGACAGGGATGTTGATGACCCTGTCTTCTTGTATTTTGTTTGTATTAAACGGTTTTGGTTTTATGAAAACAAATATTTACTCAATTCTTTAATCATTGAATAGAAAAAATTAAATCATTACAAACGATTTTTATAATAAAACAGTTTTTCCCCTTACAATTTTGTGTTGACATTGAACATGTTCCAACTTTCTGATTATCATTTGCTGTATTATGTCATTATCAACTGGAAACTTCACTTAACCATGTGAAAATAAAACAATATGATATATTATCATTGAGATACTTTGTTGTCGCCCTGCGTTCTTCGAATCAAGATGAACTGCATACACGATAGAACTTCGGAAACAGTTGAGCCTCTATTTATCATAATTAAAAAAAACGTTTTTGGTGGGATGTTTGGAACTTAAAAAGTTAACAAATGTAGAAAATAATTAAATAAATATTTTTTTAACATCAATAACCTTCACCGTAATCAAAATGTTGATGGATCAATACTGCTGGATGCCAGAGGGAAGAAACCTTTTGACTTTCTTAGCTCGTCCATTTACTTTCGGGCCGAGTCCCAAGCGTGATTCGAACCCACACCGCTAGAATGACTAGCAGCTTACCAACTCGCACGTTTCGCCATCCACAAAATGGAGGTTCAACAAGCGATAGCTAAAGGGGCAATAGCACGTTTTTAGGGGGAATATAAGGTGATGTCAAGAAAATGAAGATTAATAGTTCCAATTGAAAGACAATGCATTTAAACTAAATGGAGCAGTAATAATTCAAATATATAACATAAAGTTTAGCCATGCGATTCCTGTTTCTAACTCAAAATGAATTAAAGGTGTTCACAAAAATAGCCGCTAATGGATTTTATGTGAATCTTCATACTTTGTCCTCTAACTATGGATTTTTGGCTTTTGTAATGAGATTTTTGACATTGTCAAAATAATACATTTAGCATTAACTTACAATTATCAGTGAAAATTTTGAAATATGAATTTATCAAAAAACGTGCTACTGCCCCTTTAAAGGGGCAGTAGCACGTTTTTTGATAATTTTATATTTTAAATATTTCCCTTATAATTGTAAGTTAATGCTAAATGTATTATATTGACAGTGTCAGCAATCTCATTACACAAGTCAATCACCCATAATCAGAGGACAAAGTATGAGGATTCACATAAAATCCATTGGCGGCCATTTTTGTGTGAACACCTTTAATTCATTTTTGTAAGAAAAAGCAATCGCATTGCTAAACTTTACGTTATATATTTGAATTATTACTACTTCATTTAGTTTAAATACATTGTCTTTCAATTGGAACCATTTATTTTCATTTTCCTGACATCACCTTATATTCCCCCTAAAAACGTGCTACTGCCCCTTTAAGCTGTTGTTACATTCATTACCACTCTTATATATTAAAGTGTCACAACTCCCAACGCTGGATGTATTAGGGATAAATGCCAGTGAACAAATGTAACAGTGTTATACTATCTAAATGGCATTTATCTCTTATTATATGGAGTTGTTTTCAGAAACGCAAGATTGTTTGTATTAAATGTATATCTTAATTAACTCCCGCCGCGCGTTTAGCGCGAAGCAGGGGATATAGTATTGGGCAGCGTCTGTTCGTCCATACGAAAACGAAATAACTCAAAACCTATTGACTGGATTATTTCATTTTGTGCAAATGACTTCATCACCACGAGAGTAAGGTTTCTATAGAGGTTGATGACCTTAACCTTCATTACAAGGTTACAACGAGACTTTGTAATTTTACCCTTGTCAACATTGACAAGAACATTTAAGCATTTAAGCTTGTCGGCGAGGTTAATTTAAGAACCGTTCACTGGATTCTCTTCATAATTCTCACATATCAATTTATTGGGAGTCGCCGGGCCCAGTTAATTTTGGTGACCTTGGTGATATTATTTTCAAGGTCACATCGAGGCTTTGTAAATCTGCATTTTAACTTTCAGCAGGTTATCCCTAGAACCGTTCACTATATTCTCTTCATTACTTAGTAATACTCAAAGCATCTTATGGGGAAGACGCCAGGTCCAGTTTATTTTGATGACCTTCACATTTTCAAGTCACAGCCAAACTTTGGATTTATCTCTGCATGTTAGTCTCGTTAGTGTGATATCTCAAGACCAGATCAGAAAATAGAATTTGGCATGTTCTGACCTTTATCGTCGTTGAAAAGTTAATGTGCCAACACAGAAAACAAAATTGTCAAAGCTCAATTAAGCAGAACATAGGGAGTCGAACTGCGAAACACTGACTACAAAGAGGTCAGCCTGTGCAAGGCTAGTTCGTCTACCACATTTTTATAGCCCACATCGAGCACTTGCGGGATCATCTAAAACGACTGTACTTGGTTGTGACCGTCGTTTTATTGACGTCACCAGGCGGCACCTATCAAGGTTAACAGATGCTCCGTTTTACTCTTTGCAGAACTTGGGACTTTCATTCAACAATAAAACGCATAAATCTGCCTGATGTTGTCAAATTGAATGACCCGTTGAATGCATGAACAAATTAGATTTTATTTTTGTCGGTGTTTTAATGAACAGTAAATGCTTTTGCACGTTCGGATATTTCTGATGATGTTGTCAAGTGAGAAAATGTGCTTTACTACGTAGAAAATGTCCTTTAAACATTGAAAGCACTGTTACTCCCTTAATATCCATTAAAGAGGACAAAGTGACACCATATTGACGGTTGGTAGTGACTGCTCGTTAAGACACCGAAAATGGATGGGATTGATAGACTCGTCCTTCCCTTTTCAATCATTAATGGTAATCCAAAAAGTGTATTTTAATGAGTTATCTTGACCAAACAAAAAACGCCTGGCTAGTTTAACCTAGTGGCAATTCCCGAACTATTTCTGCAGTCTAAAGGTTTCCTACCATGGCAGGTATTGATAATTCTTTCAGAAATATACTGATGCACAAAAGTAAAGCACACACACGTTCTTTTAGCTTCAAAAGTGGCACGATAAGTAAAAAGGCGATGCGATTTTAATTAATCGTGTTAATTGATAAACCATAATTTAGCAGTTAAAGGAACAAAATTTATTCCGAAAACGTTTTGCATATTTTACTATTCGCGAGAGAAATAAGCGGATTGAACTCACGTTTAAACAAATCAAACGATTATTCCAGAATCGCATGATTACAGCCTTTTCGTCAATAATTGACAATAATTGTTGAAAATATAGCAGCCATTTCAACGACTACTGACTTCGATATTTTGCAATATGAAAGGTAAGGTGATGAAAAATAAAGATGGTGACACAAATGTTATTTTTGATATCTGAAACCCAATGACTAATGCCTAGTTTCGGCACTACAGCCATACATATCTTTTGTGAAAAGTCAGCACAAAAACAAATTCAATCGTATTTTCATAATGTCAACATAGATGATCTTTCTGTTAAGTTAAAAAAAATGTTTTAACTTTGCTACTTATTCATACATGGTGTTTTTCAGATTCTTTTTCGTAATTGATAATAATTCCACACAGAATTTTGCGTCAGTGCCATTTTCTATTGATATCAAGCTAATAGGACGTATTCGTTTGTAAATTGTTTGTAAAGAGAGTGGTGGTCAACTGTTATAGTCATAGTCATAATCTAGTCGATGTATTTTTCAAGCCGCTTGGTGAAAAAGAAATTTGTAACGGAATTAAGACAAAATACGTTGTATCAACGTGATGGTAAGGTCTCGTGAATGGGAATCTGTCTTTCTCAAAGTTCACATCGCTCATTTCTTGTTTCAAGCGTGGGTATCTGTAAACTGTTATGTGGAAAATATCAACGATAAAACATCCTGTAGGTCTCGTCAAAGTTCACATCGCTCACAGTCTGATTAAATCGACCTTGTTTCGAGGGAAACAAGATGGAAAATAGGTATCAGGGCTTTCCTCCCCACAACGTTCTGAAAGCACCCAAGCGAGGTGCTAGTTACTATTACTAGTTTAGCGCAGACAAAATCTAGTCACAAGCAGACCAATCACATCGTCCCTTTCAAAAACCAACACGACGATCATGTAGAAAATGGATTTCACCTAGTAACGTGCCCCTAGATCTGATATCGAAAACTTTTGCTGCCATCCTTGTGATTGGCTAGATGAGCTTTCGTCAGAACATGTGGGTTATCGGTGTTGCCTTCAGACTGTGAAGGCCGGGAAAGCTGGACTGGGTGAGGTTCGAGCCCCACTAGAGATTTTACACTATTTTTCCTCGAAGCAGAGTCCGATTTTAATCAGACTGCGTTCATTTCGTCTTTTCAGTGTGGGTCTGTGCAAACTGTTATGCGGAAAATACCATCGATAGAACATCCTGTAGGAGTTGCCATCAAGGTAATGTTTAACCAACAAAACACTAGTCATTGATAGGAGGTAACTTTTATAACCAAAGGGAAGTCTTTAATCACGACCATATACGACACATACAAGATTGCATATGCTGTTGTCTAATGAACAGCAAATGGGTTCCAATTCGATTATCCTTATGTTAAAACAATTTGGCTTTCTTGTACTCAGTTCTTTATCTTCAGACGTACAATGTGAGATAGACTTCTTGCAAAGTTTGACGTTCATCCATTGAGCATCAGACATGGTCCGGTGTCAGAAATTTCTGGACCTCCATTGTGAATATTCTGTTGATATTCACACAAAAGTTGGAAGATATTTTGTCCTGTCCCACTGGGCTAAGCGTTGAAAGCCAACAAACAATCTTGTTTCTATCCTTCTCTTCTCGGATTTGTATCCCTACGTTAACTTCTGTTTGAATACAAGTACTTCGTGCGACTTAATCCTTAGTGACAAGCATATTATCAATGCACGAAGTATTTCCAGAGAATTGTTTTAACAGCAGACCCATAAGTTCTCATATTCACATCAGAATTTGGCGTAGGACAAGAAGTTTCGTATTTTTATCGTGAAAAATGTTATGGTTTCAATGGAAAGGTAACTTATAATTTCGTTTCCGGAACATTTTGCTAAAAAGGTTTTATCTAACATGACAAAACTTAGTGAAAGGATCCATCATTATATGTGAATGAGCCTTTTGGGATGTCATCTCCTTGTGATTATTTGGACCGTTTCAATGAAATTGTAAGTTATGAAAATTTTCAACACCAGAAATAGGAGTTACTTAACAGTTATGTTTTTTTCTTCAAAATATTCCAAATGACTTGGATATAGGAGAATCTGTCTGCTGTTATTGTTTGTAATCGGGATTTCAATTATTTACAATGTAGGGAAACCAGGAGCAGTGACCAAAGGGATAATGTCGTCAGGGTTGAGAAGATTCGAGTTGCTGGTACTGAAAAGAAGAAAGCAGCAGTTCGGCCATTGACCACATATGGTGTTGGTAGGTACAAAGTAATTACACATTCATCAGAGTTATTTGTTGTCATATATTTCATGCTGAATCCTGTCGGAAAGTCGAGGGAAGTTTATGCTATGATGCCTTTATTTACAAGTTCCGGATACTTGCAGATCTTTCTTGAACACTAAACATGTACATATACTCACATGGCATTACTGGATGATCACATGAAGATTTTTAGATCCTCTCTACTGTACTTTACTTTGAGAGAACTGTAGCATTCCTTGATCTTGACCTGATCTGTTTCTCCTCTGCTTCAGACAAGAGAGAACTAAGGATGGTCCTCATCGGTATGACGGGAGTTGGAAAGAGTTCAACAGCAAATACTATCTTAGGTGATAAGGCTTTTGAGGATGTCTCCTAAATCTGTAACTGAAAAATGCCATTTTGATCGCAGAGAAATGTTTTAAAAAATAATTCTGCTTGTCGATACACCTGGCTTATTTGACACTTCGATCGCTAAAGATATCGTCGAGAATGAGATAAAAAAAAGCATCGGTATTTCGGCGCCAGGTCCACATGCCTTTCTCCTGGTGATGTCGTTTACAAACAGGTTCACTGAGGAAGAGAAGAAGGTTCTTGAAGAAGTAAGCAACATGTTCGGAGACCAGATGATCAAGTACCTGATTGTGGTATTCACGGGCAGAGATCAGATCGACAAGGGGTCCTGTATAGACAACCAGATCAAGGAATACCCTGAAAAATTCAGGAATCTGGTCGAGAAAGCAGGGGGCAGCTACATCACCTTCAACAACAAGGGGGTTGACCTTGAAAAGGAAGATGATGTCAAGAATCTTCTTATTCGTATTGATCAAATGGTGGAGAGAAATGGTGGCGGCCATTTTACATCGAAGATGTTTGAAGCAGCTGAGAATGTCATTCAACAGCGAATTGCCAATGAGTTAGCAAAGAAGGAGGAAGAAATACGGAAGGCTGTAGAGGACGAGATTCGACAGGCCGTAGAGGACGAGATTCGACAGGCCGTAGAGGAAGAAATGAAAGCAAAATTTGATGATGAGAGAACTCGTCTTAAGCAGTTCCACGAAGTGAACCTTCAACTATACAAAATCCTGCAACAAGAACTTGTAAAGGAACGCTTGAAGAACAAAACACCAAAAAGGGATAAAAGCTTGAAGGAGGCTCTCAGACCACTTGTCATGAGCAGTATGAAAGAACATACAAAGAAGAAGATCATCCATCAAATAGAGAAATGCGAAGGAGCTGAAAAAGCTGAGGCCAACAAGCAACTCGCAGCTGCGGGACAGGAGATGCAACAACTACTCCAGAAGAGGAGGAATAGGGTTGGTGAAGACATTCCTAAAGATGATAAAGAAGCTGAAGATGACGAGGATGACTCTGTGGGCGATGAATTTCAGGAACATGCAGATGAGGCAATGGAAGCCTTTTCAGCGACGATGAGGGATAGAGAAAGGGAAAACATAATGCAGGAGAAGGGGACCTTGCAACACATAAAGGAAAAGATGAAGGGATCTTTTTCTACATTTGTAAACCTATTCAAATAAATCATGAACCGCTCACTCAGAAACAGCAACATCTACAAACATTCTAAAACATGTTGTTGCTAAAAGTTTTCATTGTTCTTTTCAAAAGAAATAACTGCATAATTATTTTAGATTCTGTGAATATTAATAGCCCAACAGTGTTATTGAATAAACTACCATCCTATATATCATTTTGTATCATGTTATATTAATGATTAAGTGTACTTAGACCAGTAGTTTGAAGATTCTCACTTGATATTTTATTTGTTGCTGTGAAAAGGATTGCTGTGTTACTAAACTGATTTCCGAAATTTACCAATTCTTTGTTATATATGTTAATTTATCTTAGGAGTATCTGATATATACACAAAGAACTTAATTAAGCACCGCTCATTTTGTAAAAGGAAATTGGGAGCTCTTTGAATATTGTGATATGTTTGATGTATGATGCTTTCTTCTTTTCTGTACCAGCAACTCGAATCTTCTCTAGATATAACAATTGCCGTTTTATTTACTATTTAATTGACGTAAAAATTCTTATAATACAAAATAATTGAAAATATGAGAAAAAATGTGAGACCACTGAAATTTGTCAAAATATAACTATTGTCTTTGGTGAGAAACCATGCATGAAACTTTGGATTTTTTCAATCAAAAATAGCATTTTTGATCCCTAATTGACATTCAATTAGAGAAACCTTTTTTATTATGCACGATAAAAGCCTAGCAGGACATTGAATTTTCAGTACTTTTCAACCATAATTGAGAAAATTTCGAAATTGTTCAAATCTGTGAGTAAATTTGAGACACAAGGTTGATGTCCACTCCGAAATTATTTTTTTATCACATACAAGTGAGAGATCTCTGCACTATCCATTGAACCACAATGTGGTAATTGTTACCATAGGTTTCAAAATATTAGCATTTGAGAGTTATGAATAGAGATATCTCACTAATCACGTGTGAAAGAAAGATCAAACTAAGGATATATCTTAACACTTAGTTCCTGTCCTTAAACATTCATGGAGAATGTTTAGTCTTTAAAGACACAATCGGACAGACTTAAGAAAATGGTATACAATTGTTTCAAGTTTCATAAAAAAAGAACGTTAAAATATGAAACGCGAAATGAATTTTGATTTTAAACATAACTATAGGTATCGTTTACATGTAGTGAATAATTAACAATGTGTTTGATTGTTTGTTTAATGCATAAACAGTATCCTCTGAAATTCTTTCGGCAAGTAAATGATGTGAGAAAAAAATCCATTTTCATTTAGAAAACATAAGTTTACAGGCATTGGGTAAATCTTTATAACATACAACAAAGATTAACAGCAATGTTAAGTTGTCCTTGGGAGGAAAAACGTTAAATACGGAAGGTAACAAAGACTGTTATATCCAAGCTGGCAGTCTCAATGAACCTAGCTTCTATAGACTCGCTACACTCCCATATTGAGCCTTGCGAGATGCAAAAAACGGGTGGCGTAAGCCGAACTTTCGAATTGACCAATCAGGATTCATTGTACCAAGCAGCAATAGTCTGCATCCGCCGATAATGTTCAAATTTAAAAAGTACAAATAATAGCCTCTTTACGATTGTATAAATCCATTCGGCCGTCTCACGTTTGAAAGAGAGTTATAGGTTGCCGAAAGGTCTGTTTACGCGACCCGTTACTGTATCTAGCTAGGTTCAATATGAGAGTGAAGAGAGTATAACGAGGCTAGGTTTACGTAGACTGGCAATGCATAATATAATCTTAAATAGTGCATGTTTATTTTATATAGATATCTCAAAAGATATATTTTTAAAACGGCTTACACAGTAAACAGTACTGAAGTATGACCGGGGGTTTAGAGACTTCAGTCGTTCCTCACTATCCATTATTTAATAAATGATAAATAAATATTCTCACAGTCAGTTATGAGTCAAACTTTTCTACTTACATCTTGATACAGGGAGAACCATTGCGTGACTGCAGGGTGGTTCCACTCGTTTTTTTAAACACTTCAGGCAAAAAAACTATACTCAGTTCCAATTTCCTTTTGTTGGAACCACCCTTCAGACTCCCAAGGGTTCTCCTTTTATCAAATGTCTGATCATGACGAACAATTGCAAGAACGTAGTTATTTGTGTGCTTAAAAATAAAAACGCACTTGTATGAACTATTTCATAAAGGTCGAACTAGCGAAGGAGTGTCGTAGACCCTTGATTTGAGCTTGAATTGGTGATGTCACGGGAGACGGTCATCCTTGTTGTGTTTGAACATGAATTTGCACATAAGTTTTGATTGGCAGGTTGTGATAGGTTATAAGCATTCAAATCAATAAATTGGCTATACAGGCTGTCTTGTCGTTAGTAATCATTTCTATCCCCAAAGAGCTAGCTTAAGGCACAAAATGCTATGCTTGATAACAGCACACCTTCCGACAGATTCCTCTCTGCATATAATATAGCTGCTGATTTATAAGCGAGGTTAAATACCTCAAGTATTGTGCTTGGTGGTCGTCTTGATAAATGGAATAAACGAAGGAACCCCCCCCCCCCCCTCCCCTTTTAATGTCATATCATACTAAAAACACAAGCATAGCAATGAGAACTTTGTAGGGATTTATGCATGGATGCACAAACTCAACAAAAGGTTTAACTACAACCTGACGCCTTACGTTACACACCTGCATGTTTCAATATAATATATCTAAAAAAAACAAGATTTATCGACTTTGTCTGCCTAACCGCCTATATAGCTAAGATCTAGATCAAGTGGTTGTAGGATTACTAGACAACAAAACAAACAATTGCTAAACGATTCATGCTTTGAATGAATATAATTACTCACACGGCAGTTGGTTAGTTATGTATGTTTTTAAACAATATATACTGAAGTGAATAAGAAACAACTCTGGTAGCTGTTATCAGTGTCTCACCACAGTGACCTGAAGGTTAAGTCGTAGAAACGAAACGAAAAATACGATTATTTTTAATTTCCCAGAAGTGATATAAAAATAGTCAAACATGAACATGCAACACCTGAACTGTTTAATCTGTGTATGTATTCTTTAGATCTTGAAGCGTTTTTATATTGTTCCATGTGAGTGCTCATCTGAAAAAGAAAAACTAGGTTTACTAGGAAACATTTAGACTAGCATTTAGTCTCAGAAGTGTTCTGTTATCTAAATATTCGTAGGGACTTGAACATTGGCCACACAACAACATGTGCTTCGGTCGCAGACATATTTATTCAACTAAAGTTACATAACTGCGCTGCATATCGCTTAACACGGTAACCCTTCAAGAAGTATTTTATTTTCAATATTGACAATAATTTTAAAAAGATAATGTATTATAACTAATTTTAACTTTCTAAAGCTTAGCGATCTAGCCTTGATATTCTTTTCTAGACTGGGTATAGGTCATCAGTTGAATATTTTTGCTTTAGGGTCTGAATGACAGACTAAGAAACATTCAGTTACAACATTACCTCTGCAAATCATCATAAAATTAAAACATTTAGTTCATTTGACTACCAGCAACTAAAGAAGTGTACATCAATGCAATCGACGTCACCGAACATTTAAGAAATATCCTACCAAATTTGATTTTGTTACATGAACACTTGAATAAGTACCTTATCAAGGTGTGGTTAGGCTCTTCAATGACCGAGAAAAAAATCCGCAATTGATTATTTAGGGCATAGGATCCAAAGTTTAACCAAGCACTTTTATGGGCCATAGAGTCATCAAAGGTGTAAATTATAATCCTTTTTAGTCAAGGAGCCCGTAAACAAAGTTTCAGCTTTGTAGGCCCTTTGCTTCTGGAGAAGAAGATGAAATCATATATTAAGGACGTGACCCCAGGGGCACTTATTATGGGCCACACGATAAACAAGGCTATAGATGATTATACTCCTCACTAGTCAAGAGGTTTGTGCTCAAGGTTTCAGCCTTCTCCGCCTTTTGCTTCTGGAGAAGAAAATGAAAAAAGGTTTTAAATGACAAGGCCTCTGCGACCCCACAGGGCTATCAAAGCTATGAATTATGATTGTCAATAGTCAAGGAGTCTGTACTAAAAGTATTATCTTTAGATTCTGGAGAAAAAGATTGAACTAGGTTTCAATGGTGTGGAACCTATAATGGAACACAGGATCACCAAAGCTATGACCATAATCCTCAATAGCCAAAATTATAGCTTTCTAGGCCTTTTGGTAATAGAGAAGAAGATTAAATTAAAGTTTAAAGGCGTCTTCCCTGCGGTTCTTATTAAGGGTCACAAGGCCACCAAGCTATATCATATTCCTAAATCGCCGAGGAGTCTGTAAACAAGGTTTTAGTTTTCTAGGCCAAACTACTATTCCCCATGGAAAGAAGCAACACATTAGTATTTCATACATACACTGATGTAGCAGGATTAATGGGACCACGATTAGTAAGGTTCATACCTTTAGTCACTAAGATTATATTAGAACAAACGTTAATCTTGTATTCCCTAGGTAACCACTCAGCCTTTTAAAAGTAATTTACAGAACCATTTTATTTTATTCAAAACAAGAAAGGAACCTAGGTGTAGGTGGTCTCGTAGTCTTATGAGAAGACTTTAGAGACTTCAAGAGGTTGTGTAAAGGTATAACTGTTATTGACAACAATTTATTGGTAGGATTTTCCCTATTCCAACCATAAATAATCATACTATCATATCATCACATTAATGGGCATATAATCACTAAAGACTTTTGAAGTGCGATACAAATTTTTAAAACTGTCAACGTCTCTCTGATGGTAACTGCACAATGTTATAATTTGTAGTTTTTAAATGTGTATAGTCGATTATTAATAAATGACGATACAATGAATAAAGATTTTGAATTGTGTAGCAAATTAATAAACTTATTTAATTCCAACGTCTCGTTTTACCTGAATACTGATGTTAACTGCACAATGTTATATTTTGTAGTTTTTAAATGTGAATGTGAATTTTTTTATTAATGAATATTGTTGTGCATACCTGGCAAAGATTAAGACGCCCAATGATCGAGGATCATGCATACTTTTGTAAATATATTTTGAAGCGTTTTGTGTTGCCTTATTACAGTTCGTTTCATAATGTGTTTAAAGGGGCAGTAGCACGTTTTTAGGGGGAATATAAGGGTATGTCAGGAAAATGAAAATTAATGGTTCCAATTTAAAGACAATGTATTAAAAATAAATGGAGCAGTAATAATTCAAATATTTAACGTAAGGGTAAGCCATGCGATTCCTTTTTCTTACAAAAAAATAATTAAAGGTGTTCACACAAAATGGCCGCCAATGGATTTTATGTGCATCTTCATACTTTGTCCTCTGGATGATTGGCTTGTGTAATGAGATTTTTGACACTGTCTAAATAATACATTTAACATTAATTAACAAACATTATTATCAGTGAAAATGTATAATATAAACTTATCAAAAAACGTGCTACTGCCCCTTTAAGTCACTCTCTATATAGACATAGACAAACATTGTCTTAGAGCGGACGGGGTGAAATGAAAATTCACACGTTTAATGTCTCACTCGTGATTTACTCCTGAAATGGCCATTCCTCGGGAATTCAAAATTATGATCACAAACTGGAAATACCCTGCACATGAATAAACGTGTCCTGATAGCTGGGTAGTCTTGTTACGCTCAGGCAGCTGATGATTTGAATGGCAATACAGGTTTATGCTGACTGGTGAAATGCACCATTTTAATGCTAAGCAGTTCTTTTGTGGCGACAATGTAGCGCGATTTGATCTGAAAGAGTGCAATGAATCTCGGGTAGCAAGCGTCTATGAGTATTTTGATAGTCTTTGATACGTTACTATCCTGTATCATGTACCTGGAGCGTTTTCTGTTCGGCTCTTGCTCATATACAACAACATGAATATCATAAAATAGAATGTTGTTCTCTGGAATATAACATAAATATATATATATATATATATTTTTAAAAAGAGAGTTGGTTTCTCACGTGAAGAAAGGTTGTATATGGGTAAAGAATAAACATCAGATGGTTCAGACTGGATCAATTTTCTTTTTATACGATGAATTCATTTCGACCATTATGTGGGTCTTGTCAAGTATGATTACAAATGGAAGGTTACACATATTTATACACAAGAACAAAACAATAAATTCATATAATCAACACATTGTTGTGTGTTTAGATTGACAGTTAGGAAGTCAGTCATGTGTTGTCAATCACGTAACGATTGCCCCAAGCACTAATTGTAGGGTGCAATTAGAACATAATAGACTCAGTCAGCATTGACGAATCTGTATTGTCCTATCAATCACTTAATGGACAGAGAGGTGTAATTCAACAAGTTATCTAATATGTCACAACGGTAATCACTTACTTATGTGAGCTAACTGTTTAAGATAGCACGGTTCAGTGTTGGACAATATTTTTTTATAAAAAATGTTTCTTTTGTTTCAAGACTCAAAGTTGTATTTTCTGACTTTGCATAAACTTTGTAGAAAGGGAAAATATAAAATTTTCCATTGCTACATTCTGCAATGTGCTTGCTTATCTTAAGATGTCGGAGATTAGGGTCATGTATTTGTTGTTTATGAACCCTTACTCGTGCTTGTAAATTACTTGTTTGTCCTATATAGGTAAGATTGCAGACGGGGCAAATAAATCAAATAAATGGACTTCCCAAGAATTGTTTATTCAATAACTAATGGGGAAAGAATACAAGAGATTGGGGAGGGTCATTTTAAAAAGGACAAGATTAAGACCATCTTTCTTTGAAATCTTGGGAGATATGGTAAAATCCACTATAAAGCCTATGTTGATGAAAAAGTCATTCATATTGTTTACTTTGAGAACTTCAGGGTTTGAACTTAAACTGCCGCTAGGATCAACATGAGATCTATCCGATGTTCATAGAAAAGCACATCAACTGAACTGATAGCTTTTGGTTACATACAGTTAATGTATCCAAGGTATTTGTTACTGCTTGATGTATCTTAATACAACGTAGATGCATTTTCAACTTCGATAGAGAATTATGTGTTAAGAAAACAGTAAAACCAATAGCATTTAAATTAATTAGCCTATGAAAGGTCCATTTTAATCAATATTTGACATATTTATACTATATTAAAACTTGCAGTAGCACGTTTTTAGTGGGAATATAAGGTGATGTCAGGAATATGAAAATCAATGGTTCCAATTGAAAGACAATGCATCTAAACTAACTGGAGCATCAATAATTCAAATATATAATGTAAAATTTAGCCATGTGATTCCCTTTTCTTACACAAAATTAAAGAAAGGTGTTCACAAACAATGGCCGCAAATAGATTGTAAGTGAATCTTCATACTTTGTTCTCTGTCTATGGAAGATTGGCATGTGTAATGAGATTTTTGACACTATCAAAACAATACATTTAGCGTTAACATAAAATTATCAAAAAACGTGCCACTGCCCCTTTAAAACAGTAACGAGTGAGTGAAGCTATTTGTCTACACTGGTAGATGTTTTTATTACTATCATGTTCTGTTTACATGATTATATAATAAAAACAGTCGGGAGGAATACATAAATATCAAAGCAAGTCTAAAGTATATAAGAATATCCAGGGAAGTCCAAAAAATATTTATTGTATCATTATAACATCATGAGCTTCTAATGGGTTTTCCTGGCAAGGAC
Source organism: Steromphala cineraria (assembly GCA_916613615.1). Lineage (NCBI taxonomy): Eukaryota > Metazoa > Mollusca > Gastropoda > Trochida > Trochidae > Steromphala > Steromphala cineraria. The sequence goes on along the minus strand of OU744729.1, from coordinate 33,406,992 downwards.
TTAATATTCTTTCTTTATATTCAGAATCTGCGTTTCTGAACATAAAACAATGATCATATATACATACTTCATCATGGTGTGCTAGAAACGTTCCTGATGTTCACATATATCTATACAATATCTTTAATAAAATCTGTGTTTATCATCGACAACAATGAACATTAAATCTCTTGATATATTGTGAAGAAAGTCATTTTTTAAGGCAAAGGTGCGCAAACGTGAAGTTGTCAGAAAATTTGTTTAGCTGGTTTTAGTGTTATGTCCTAAAAGTGTTTGGAATGAAATAAATTGTAATAAAATGTATCTCTTTCCAAACATTCCAATTATCAATGATACAATTGACGTTGCTTTAAAGTTTGTTCCCAAGCTATATTATAGGGTTATTTCGTAAAGACATTGTATAATGTACACAGGTATCAGTTTAAATACATGTACATATATGATACATATTGCCTACAAGCTAAAACGGAGACACTCTGTTTGGTACATGAATATACTATATTCTGATCCCGAAGAATTATAATAAAGACCTTTAAAATAGACCCTGTCTTTTGTATGTAGCAGTTTCAGACAGAGCTTATATATATATATAGCCCTGTCATATTTTCATACCACGAAGGACTTCTCTTGTAACTTTACTCTCTTTCAATATAATGAATAATTTTTCCAGGGCTAACATAATAGCGTTCACAAGATTACAAGTTAAAATTGTAGAATATGAGCCTTAGAAAGTGGGAACATTCGTTCAAGCACCTTCATGGGCTGTATGGGTGTATGTTCTCGACAGAAAGAGTTGTTGCCTAAACAAAATTCAATCCACATTCTCGTCAGATTCATGCAAACGCTACGCTTTTATATTTACTCTGAATGGTACTAAAAGAGTTACAGGTCATAGTATTGGAGATTTGGTGAATCTACAAACTGCTCCACTCTTAATCACTTCTCAAGAGGGCTCTGACGTTGTAAGTATTTTCTCTGCTGATTGTTAAGATTTAACTTATTAATTCTTTAAATACGGCAGTAAATGGATTTTTACATAGTTTATAATCTCTTTTCTTTAATATATTGTTTTCAAATTATACCACGAAGAAGGTAACGATTAACTTCTTTTTTTAAACAATCTGTAAAATGAATTTGCTTTAAATAAAGTGAATTCAAGTTCTTTGGGATAATACATGTGCAACCAATGTCTAAATGAAGAAACCACACTATTGCTTTGTATCGTGTTCAATAAGTAGGCGGGTCTTTGAAACTTCAAATTCAAGTCCCTTTGTAATCCCTGGTAATCGAAAGCCGAATTTTTAAAAACTCTTCACTACATTAACCCTTCATTAGAAGTGTTTTTACTCAAATTACCATCCATTGATTCTTGTTATAAAATAATATCCCAATGAAAAATCTTCATAGGTGAAAATGAAGGTAATTGTAACTTGGTAAGCAGAGTTAGAAACATTTGTTAACAGAGCATGGTCAGAAACTTGCAACATGACTGTACAGCTGCATACCTATAGCTTGGTCACTTGCTTGTAAATCACGTAGATCACAAAGCAGTTAATTAATAAAAATGTCATTAATAAAAAATGTTCGGTGTTGGTCCAGTTACATGTAGATCCGAGGTCTGCTGTATTGGCCCGAGGCGAAGACATTTTGATTAATTAACTGCTTTGTGATGTTTTTATGTCTGGATCCATATATATATATAAACATATCATATCAACAAGGAAATTGATATTGGGATTGGAATTGGTGTTAGTTCTAATTTTATTATTTATCTTTTTCAATAAAATTAATTTTTGAATTGCCAGGGACAGATTGTGGCAGCAAAGAAGTTCTTGAAAAACAAGCGTGCTAAAAGTAAGTATTGATAAACCATTTGAATATCATATCGCATTATCACCGACCATGGGACGTTTTTGAGTTTGTAGTGCCATGCATTTATTTCTAACATATAAGCTTAATGATAATCACTGCTGAACCGAGCTTATAAACAATAATAGTAACTTCAATAATAGGCAACCTCAAATGAAGAGGCCCGATTGCATTCGGAATAACATTTACATGCGAGAATTTTCATTTTCCAACCAAAGTCCTGTGTCATTACAAAGCTGGAGGACAAGGCATCCGAAACGTTTAGCATCTTTATTTGGACTGTTTCTGGATATCAATCCTAAAGGGAAAAGTTGAAAAAGGAACAAGAATTTATGGTAAGCCATTCTTTTTAAGTTGAAATTTTGAATTAACCAAACTAAGTTGTAAACATCAATATATCTTAATTATTTATTTGATACAATGATACACATGATAATTACGCGCCCTCTTTCAGATGAAGCTGATGCTTGTTGGACGAAGTGGTTCCGGGAAGACGAGTGTTATGGAAACGCTGTCTGGATCTCAAGTGAGGAACCCCAGGTCTGTTCAATATATTTCATGTAGTGGATCGGAAATGCAGGCGGTCGAAACATTTGGGTTTTTCTCTGGTACACGCGATCAGGAAACATGTACAAAGGATCTTGAAGAGCAGGTAAATTATTCCGGAATTGACGTCATCGGTTTTGTCATCCGGATTGGAAGATTCACACCTGAAGAAAGGGACATGATAGAAGTCATTCGTGATACACTTGGGGAGAGGGCCTTTAACTTCACGATTCTCATCTTTACCAATCTTGACAATCTCATTTACGACGATGTTCCTTTGTCCGAGTTCCTGGAAGAAAGTCCTCAGGACCTTCAGGATCTGTTACGTCTCTGTGGTGGAAGGTATGTTGGCTTTGACAACACAGGATCTGAAGAGGACAAGCAAGGTTATGCCAGGTCGTTGATTGAAGCCATTAAAGTTCTCCAGGAACAGAACGAGTCCGCCAAGTACACAGCTGGTATGTTGGAACAAGCTAGGTCAGCCAAGTTTGCAAAGGATGAAGAGCAGAAGAAGAAGAAAAAAGACAACATCCGAGTAATAAGGGAACAAATGAAACGTGATATACGCACAGAAGTGGAAGCCGGGTTAAGGACAGAAGCTAGGTCAGCCACGTTTGCAAAGGATGAAGAGAAGAAGAAGAAAGAAGACAACATACAGGTAATAAGGGAACAAACGAAACGCGATATACGCACAGAAATGGAAGCTGGGTTCAGAACAGAAGTGGATGATAAGCAGTCTTCTCAGAATACTAGAACCAAATGGTATGATCAGGCCTCAACTTCAGGAAAAGGGGACCCCCGACCTTCAGGAAAAGGGGGGAGAAAAGGTAAGCATAATTATTTGGAAAGAAAGAAAATGTAATTATAAAAGGAATCAATGAAGGCTCCTCAGACATAGAGATGTATCAACATAATTGAGAATCCCATCCGAGGTCTCATATACGCCATTATTTCATGCTTAAAGGCAGAATGAAAATAAATGTAAAATTTAACATACAAAATCCTACGCTAGTCTTTGTTAAAATGCAAGCTCTTTTCGGGATTCCGTCAGATGCCGCTGCTGCCAAGAAGTGGAGAACAAAGAAGGGAAATTAGATGCATGATCATGCAATACCAACGATTCGTCCGTCCGTCCGAGAACATTTTTGTCCTACCTATTACAAAAAAAACTATTCATCTGATGGTTACAAATTTTGCAAATGTCTACAACCCTAATTGTAGGGGTGCAGTGCCAAATTACGAAATATTTCGTTATTTCAAAAACAAATTGATTCCTTGTTTTGTATTCAGTCGTTTTCCAATATCAGAATTTGTCCGACCAATTGCATCTGATTCACTTCAAATGTGTCTTCTAACCTTACCAGGAGGGGTGCAGTGCCAATTAACAAGCGATTTTGTTATTTTTGAATTTTGTACAAATTTCTACTTATTTTGCTTCGACATTTTCAATCAGAATTTGCCCGACCAATTTCAGAAAAATTACTCATTTGAGTGTTTTCGAATTTAGCACATGTCTTCTAACATACTCTGAGGGCTGCAGTCCATATAACGAGCGATTTCGTTGTTTGTTTGTTTTTTGTCACAAATGACCATGCTTTGTACTCAGTCCTTTTCCAAGATCTTAATTTGTCTGACCGATTGCATAAATAATTAGTTCTTTTCATTTCTATTTTAAGTGGGTGTCAAATTCTGTGTAATAGATGTCTTTTAATGGTCTGGATAATGGGATTTTGGGGAAGTAAAAAGTGATTTAGTTTGTCAGCCTTGCACTGTCGGGGCATTAGTGAGCCAAGCTCACTCGTTTGCTTGTTTTGATATGATTAATAGATTACCTTACCTTATTGGTAGAATCATTCACTAGAATAACTTCTATTTCTTAACTGTTTTACTTTATTTCCTTAACCTTTTTAGTTCCTATTCAGCAATGCTCTTCAAGATTCATGCTCCTTTCTTTCAGATTCATCTGCCAAACAGAGCAGTGGAATCTATGGGTGCAAGTTAAATTAATTATTAACTGACGACCACATCTTTAAATCTTCTTTAGAACAGATATCGGTTGACTCCCAAAAAGACGGGCATTCCTTTGATTATAGGCAACCGTTCTGCCTAGTCTCTCAGCTCGAAGGGTATTTGCGGCCTGGAAAGAGAAGTGTTAATAGCATGGACAATTTAGTGTACATGTCATACTCGGTAAAAGCTAATGACTTTGCTCAAAACGTAGCAGAAATGACTTTAACTGTCTTTTATGTAGCTTGAAAGATCTCATCTCATGGGGAAACACGTTCTCAAGAAGTTGTTCAAACATAGAATTTCCTTTGTCTTCCGACTGTAAGTGTAATTTTCTTTGAATATAGATAATTAAGGACATAACATCGATAGACAATTTATTGTATATGATAGTATTAATGAGAATGTATAATTTCCTATTTTGCCAAAAATTGTTTTGGTTATTAAAAACTAAGAATATTTCCTTACTGTGTGTATTGTATTTTTTGGGAAAAAAGAGGTGTTAAAGGGACCAAATTTCCAATCGTTAAGGAAAGCATTGGCTTTACAGGAGTTACGGATCACGTGACACAAACTGGGTACAGGATGACAACTGTACGTGAATTCGTAGCTCTCCGCCCTCGTCCCTATCCAGTAATGAGTTATTTTATCTTAAAGAAATGTGTCGTGTACTTGTCTTTATTATTGAACTATTTTATAAGAACGAATGCTGTGTCGTAACCGTGAACATTTATTGCAGACATCATGGTTGTAATACACTGCTCGTGCGCACAGCATGACGTCATCACATGATACTGTTAATATTAAAACATATTAATACACTACACTCCTCCGTCGTTAAATTTTAAGGTTAATGCTTACTTTAAAGAATTGAAACAATAAACACTTCAAACTTTAGAATGTTGAGTTAAATTTCATAGAATGGAATTATAGATTAAGTCTCTCTTGGGTTTTTCTTAGCCTCACTAGATACATTGGATCAGGAGATTTCAATTCTGACCCTTGAGGAACATCATTTGTCGTCGTCTCAAGATTAACAACTACGATAGTCGGACCCTATGATAGTCGAACCCTGCAATAGTTTGGTGCTCCGATATTCGGACACTCAGATAGTGTGACCCTCTGGTTGGGTATCTGTTTATCAAACCCTCAAGTCGTCTTTTAACTCGTATCCTATGGTGGTCTGATGTGACGTTAGTCGGACCATTCGTCATTAGGTTTTTTGCTACACATATCCTCTGGTTTGGAACCTCCAGGTTCGTACCCTCCGACATTTGGAAGCTCCCACATCAGACCCTCCGACAACGGACTCTCCGGTATTCGGCCCTCCTGATATCCTCCGCTGTCTAGCCTTCTCACTGAAGTTCTTGTTGTTTCTGTAGCAGCGTTAGATGGGTAGCAATTAGAAGGAACCACAAAGCCGCTGGGGTGTGAGATGACATGGACTTTATTCCAATGTATGCATGATAAGATAGAGAGATAGCCTGAAACCCATTAAAATAACAATATAAGTTTACAGTCAAAAGGTGAGATATATCACATCACATGTTATGATAAATTAGTTAAATAGTACTTGCACATGTAATGAATATGCAATAAGTATATAAATATGAATTAAACCTGTCATTGCCATGATGATGATAATTAATAAGCATATGTTTATAGTTACACATAGATAGGCATACACATACATAGAGGATAATTTATAGTTGCCAACATATTACTATGACAACAGTATGATATATACACATTTACATCATACACATTGGTAAATAATACATATGGATAATACACGTGTATAAATGATAATTACATAACACATGTAGTATTTTATGATATACGTAGACATTATATAAATACATTTAGACAACATGACAACGTCGATTATAACATGTTACATACCAGGTTGGTATGACCTGAACTCTTTCACATACAGAGCCATAGGAATGGTCGTTGTCTACATCATCTGCAGGAATAATAAAATGACTATGCAGATGATACTATTTAAAACAATGGTTTAAAAGAGTAAATACGGTAAAAGCTACATACAACCATATCCAATCACACTTACTCACATCATTCACACATACACACATTTGCTTATGATGATAATAGTAGGGAACTAAACTAATTACTTAACCTAAACTGTAATGAATTATTAGCATAAATACGGTAATACTATGAGAGAAGAATAAGATATAATTCTTAAGCAATCTCATTGTACTGTGAAGTACTTATTAAACCTGTCAAATAAATAATATAGCTCACTATACTGTGAACTGTAAAACAGGAGTAAAAGTAATATTATAGCCTGAATTAATGTGATAAATATTACATTTAATGGAATAATGAATTAACCTACATAACTCACTATATTGAGAGTTATGACCTTAAGCAATAAAACTATCAGAACTCACTATACTGTGAGTTATCAAAACATACAATATTTACACATGATAAATACATAACTGATGAAATTATCCATACTCTAAACTATAGCCGATAAACTACCAGCTACAAAATGCATATAAATACAACACCAAATATATACAAGACCAAGATTACTAACCTTGTCATTAAAAGAATAAACACATCCAGATCACCATGATCTCGATCCTATAGAATATATCACAGAACACACAAATCACATGATCCAATGACTTGATCGACAAAACAGCATAAAAGACTGATCAAGAGATATACAAGATCTAACCCTTTAAAGATAATGCTACGCTTGGGTGAACCTAGAACAATAGGAGTTACAGGGGCTAAGCATGGGAGCGCTTGGGTAGAGATTGCAGTGAGAAAAGCATGCAGTGAAAGTTAGTAATGCTGACCTAAGATTAAATTGAAGTGTAAGAGAGCTATGGTGGTAATATAAAATGTTAAATATGAAATAATGATTAAAATAGTTTAGCTTAGTTTATCTAATGAGAATGTATTTCTCATCCATACAAAACAACTAATATATTCAATACACATGTTTATTTACAAAATATCATACAACTCAAAGTTGACTCTGCCACATTTCTACGGTTTTAGAGTACACGCAGGGGCCATAGAAACGATACCATATAGAATGCATGATAGGTTAATCTACAATTGATAGTTACGGCTGAAACAGGGTTAATTCATGTATTCAAGAGCTAACTGAACTAAGTTTTTAATTTCAGAGCTATATCTGTTAACGCTTTTGAAATCCAAGCCTTTCAAAAAACGCTTTTAAAAAATCTCCTTAAATAGACGAGATAGGATAGTGAAAATGGCAATTTTCTTGTTTTTATACCAAAATACAGGCAAAATGCGTGAACAAATTAACTTCTACAAGGGTTATTTATATATTATACTTTGATGTTTGAAATTGTGAGTACTTCTTCACAACTGATGTGCCTAATGGCTATCACAAGGGCTCGTAGTCGCATTTCATTTACAACAGGATTTTGTTTTGTACTCTTTTGAAAAGTTGGTATCGTTTCTTTTGCCCCTGAGTGTATTTAGCTATCGGAAGAGTTTGCTACTTAGTGTCAGAACTTAGTCGGATACTGTTCTACTTGGGGTACGGCTGCCTCGTGTCAGTGACTTGACTGACACTCACCTCATCTAGCTTACACGCATCAGTGCCTCGACTGTCACTTACCTTGTCTATATAAAAAGTGTCAGTGACTCGACTGTCACTCACCTTGTCTAGCTTACACACGTCGTTGACTCGGGTCTTCAATCGCTTGGATCGCCTTTTTGTCTTATCTACTACCTTCGGAAGTCTGCTAACAGACCCACAGTTGCTGTATAGGAAGTGCAAGGACTTGATCGAGAAAGTTCTCCCAATCGTCACCCCTTTTTTGATTAGAGGGTGGATGTGGTACTCACCGTATGGATGAGTTTGACCGGGAGTCTCCGGAATTGTCAGAATCTGGTAGGGGTTCGAGGGACTCCCTCTCACCTCATGTTTCTTCCCGCTCCGCTCTGGGGCTCTTCACTCTCTGTTTCCCCATTGTCTTGGGAGAGTGAGAGGTAGATGTCTCCGCTGAGGCTAAATATCGTCAAACCTACCACTCCTAAGCGCAAGAAGAAGAAGAAAGCTAAGTTTAACAAGTTCAAACCCGAGCTTCTTCTTGCGTACAGGGTCGTCGGACTCATCGTGGACTCAGTCGCCATGACTCATGTCCCCATCTCGGGACCTCGCTCGAAGGTAGCCAGGAATGCTTCCTTTAGTGTTAAAGATGCTGTATCATACTTGCAATATTTAAAAAAGTATTTTTAATGTATTCCTTGTATTTTTAGAAAAATTTAGCGACCAACCTAGGCAAAATCGGACCAAAATTCATTAAATATGAGATAATTTACCAAAATTACGGAAACGGCAGCCAACATAAAGGCGAATCAAGTGTGGCCATCTCACAACTTCCCTTCTCTAAATATACGCTTGAATACCGTGTTTGTCGAGCATGACTAGATTTTCGTTTCTTTTTCTCTGAATAAGGTATTCGTTGATACCCATCGAACGCAAATACGCTAGTTGTGACACGGTGTAAATCCTACACGCGTAAAGATTATGTGACCGAAAGGGGGTTCGTTAAATTCTATGCCCTTTCTACAAGGGGTACTGTGCTTTGGGCATCGTAATAAGTATGTTATTGTTGATTAAACAATCTAAATATGATATCAAAATTGTTCTACAAAGTGATGTATTTCTTTTCTCAAGAGCTAAATTTCAGCCTGAACCGCATGCAAGTATGAAACATCATCTTTAATGGGGACACTCACCCTTCCTCCTCACTTGATCCTGTTGGACGCCGTGTAGGATATGGAGCATGTTATCTCGTCTGCTACCACTGTAAGAAGTGTCTGACAAGTGCTGGTGTCAGTTACGATTGTATCCAGCTCCCTTTCAACTCGTCCCGCCTGAATCGCTTGATTTCCCCCGAAGAACCCCATCCCAGTTCACGCATCTCGACAAAGAGGCTCGCACAGTCTTGGGGTTGGGCAATCAGGTGACATCACCTGTCAGGCGATGCTCAACTGCGTCAAGCATGCAGACATGGAGTCGGGTGACACAGTGCTCTTCAAAACTTTCAGCAATCAGATCATGCTATCGGCGTCGCTGATATCTTCAGGGATTACGGTCCTGCTTAGGGACAACTACTTGTATCGTTTTGGCCCGAACCTCGCCCAGCAGGCCCCGGCCAACCGCTAAGAGAGCCAAGACGGACTTACGGCGGGGAGGTCGTCGCCGTGGATCCACGAGTCAGCAAACTCCCAATTCTTCTGTCATGGGGCCGAGGGCCGTACCCCTCAGAAGGGGTACCCCCTAGTTCCGTCGCTCGGTTGGGGGCCAGCTTCAATGCTTCAATAAGTCAATAAGTGGGAGCAGTTAGGCTTAGACCAATTCGTTTGTTGGATACTGCGTCAGGGCTTACACATTCCCGTCTCATCTCTACCTCCTCTTACCTGTGGTCCAAGGAAGCGTCCCTTGTCACGGGACCGGCTCCAACTAACCTTGAAACCATTGGAAATATTAATCTCCAAGGGGGCGGTGCAGGAGGTCCTGACCTCACTTTTAACTCTGGGGTTTTACTTCCCAGTGTTTACATAGCAAAAAGGAAGTTGAAAAAATGGCGGCTTATCACGACTTGAAGGTATTCAACTGCTCAACCTCGTTTGGCCGCCATATTTTCGACTATTGACTCTCCCCTCTGTGATGTGATCTCTGGAGTGCTCCGACTACATGGTTTCTCTTGATCTCCAGGATGCGTACCTGCACATTCAGATTCACTGTCGTGATCGCTGGTACCTTTCAGTGGTGCGTTCCTACCTTTGGGATCTAATCCGCACCCTGGATATTCATATCGTCCAATTTCTAAACTAATGGGACATTCAGTTTCTAATGTTTTTGGACGATGGGCTCGCTCACGACTGCAGATCTCGAAGGCATCCCTAGGCTGGTCCCCCCGACCAGACCAAGAGGGGACATTCCTCTTAGGAGGAGGAACTTGTGTGTCTTTCGATGCTCCTTGTAATGAAAATAAATAATAGTAATAATTGATCATTTATATAGCGCATGTATCCATGAAAACAGTTCCATGCTCAAAGCCCTTAGAACAGAAAGACTGAGTTATTGGTCATATGCAAGGCAAAAAAGGTGAGTCTTGAGTCTTTGTTTAAAAAGAGACAAATCATCACAATCTCTAAGACGCTGTGGGAGATGATTCCAGACGATGGGTGCAGAGTAGGTGAAGGGTCTCTTGCCGTAGGAGACAGTGCGGACCTTAGCTACCGTAAGTAGGTTCTTTGCTTCAGAACGTAGAGTTCCTGTTGGAAGATACGGAGTGATGATGTCGGAGCGGTAAGGGGAAGCAATTGAGGAGAGACATCTGTGGGCAATGCAAAGGATTTTGAAGGTGATCCGTTGAGCCACAGGGAGCCAATGGAGGTTAATCAGGGTTTGAGTGATGTGGTCACACTTGCGGGTCTGTGTCACGATTCTCGCAGCCGAGTTTTGTACCCTCTGAAGACTCTCTAGTTTGGATTTTGTCGCTCCAGCCAATATGCTGTTGCAATAGTCAAGTCTGGTCATGACCATGGAACGGACAATGATGTTAGTGGAATCTTGTGTCAGGAATTTGCGGATGTTGCCAATGTTGTAGAGATGGATATAGCATGTTCTTCTTATGTTGTTGACATGCCGCTGCAGGGATAAATCTGAGTCAATAATAAGACCAAGGTCTCTGACATCACTTGAGATAGAAATTGTTGATTGACCAAAAGTGAAGGAGTCTATTTCAGACATATCACGCTTTGCAAGTGGGCCGACAACAATGCATTCACTCTTGTCTTCATTCATCTTCAAATAGTTATTTGACATCCAAGTTTTGATATCATCACAGCACTCCTTATGGCAACGAAGACTGTCACAGACAGCTGATGGATCGGGCTTGAATATTTTGTATACCTGAGTGCCATCTGCATAGAAGTCACGATTGACCTTGTGACTGTCGATCTTCGTGCCTAAGTATTGTTGGTGTACAGGGTGAAAAGTACTGGGCCTAATACAGAACCTTGAAGGACACCACAGAGAAGCTGCTGACTGCGTGACGAGGAAGTGTCACAGTTTGAGTGCGCAAGTCTAAATACGATTCCAACCATTTCAGAGCTGTGCCATGGACGTAGAATGAGTTTTCAAGGCGATTTATGAGGCGTGCATGATCCATGGTGTCAAATGCCGCGCTTAAGTCCAGAAGTACCAGCATACCAAGGTTGTTGCTATCAACTCCAACTCTCAAATCGTTGAGGACTTTGAGGAGAGCAGTCTCGGTGCTATGGTTGCTCCTGTACGCCGACTTTAAGGGAACTTTGAGATCATTTAGAGAGAGATCTTCATTGAGTCGGTGGCAAACAGCCCAGTCAACCAATTTTGAAATATATGATAAGTTTGAATTAGGTCTGTAGTTTTTCAACTGGTCTGGATCCAATGAATGTTTCTTCAATTATGGTTTCACGACAGCCTTTTTAAAAGTAAAGGGCACTTTCCCTGACTCCAAGCTGGAGTTTATTTTACGTGTGACAACGGTAGGAGAATGTCCAGGTTCTCAAGTAGAACGGAAGTTGGCACTGGATCGAGGACACATGAAGTAGGAGTAGATTTCTGAATGAGCTTCAGAACCTCTTCCTCGGAGAACAGTCTGAAGTCCTCCAATGTAGGGTGTGAACTATTTCCCGGACTTTTTGTGGCAGCTGTTTCACTGGAAACATTACTCCTTAGAGATTCACGAATTACATTGATCTTATTCAAGAAATATGATTGGAAATCATCAGCAAGAGTCCCAGGACTCTCCCTCTTTGGAAGAGGATGACTTGTGTCCTTTTAAAGTAGCTTTGACATCATCGAAAAAAGAGCTTTTTGGTCAGTGATGTTATCATAAATGTTTTTGTTGAAGTATGTCTGCTTTAAACGACGAATCTCTTAAGAGACTTTATTTCTAGCCTTGCAGTTCTGTCTGTGGACCTCAACCTTTGATTTTCGTCAAACACGTTCTGTCTTTCTTCGGTTGGATTTAGCTGTTTTGACTTCTGTAGATGTCATCCAAGGGGCTTCTTTCCATTGCGGTATCTCCTTAACTCTCTCTAGGGCATGAGCGTCCAGTATTTCTAGAAGGGTTTTGTGAAAAAGGTTAATGAGATCATCTGGATCCCTTGGTGGATCCAGCACGAGGACTGAAGTTTCTAGATCAGAACTGAGAGCATTCTTATCCATCTTTTTTAAATTTCTGCATCTGACAGACGTCTTTGGAGGTAAGGGTCTGGTAATATCAAGGTCAATAGACACCAAAAAATGGTCTGATATCTGGAGATCAGAAACACTTAGGTGTTTGACGAAGCAAACATCTTCTTTGGTTAAGACCCAGTCGAGAATATGCCCACTCTTGTGGGTGATAGTATTTACACACTGGACACAGTTCAGTGAGTTGAGTAGTTGTAACATCTTAGATGAATCAGAATTTGATTTGTTGTCAAAATGTATGTTGAAATCGCCAAGTATAACATACCTGGACCTCTGGGTATGTTTGGCTTCAAGGTAAGCAGAGAATTCTTTTTGGAATTGTGAAAAGGAAAACATATTCTTTTGATTGGGTTTGCATCGTTTGTTCTTTGTCTGTTGTTCTTTTTTACACTTTGCTTTGACCCTTCCCCCCCCCCCTCCCCATAGGGGTATGGGACCTTGTGTTAATCAGAAGTTGAGTGGCTGGGTTGTCTCTTCGATCCGCTTAGCGGTAGAGCGGTCTCCCGGGCTGTACCTTGTGGAGGACTAGTAGGTTGGCTTACACTCAGGGTTTGTCGCTTGACCCGCCTCCATGCTGAGGGATTCTAGGCATAATAGGTCTAGTCAATAGATTTTTGTAAATAACAGTACGTTTTGTATTTAAAAGTAATTACTTATACTTACCTGTTTACTAGACCTACGTGTTAGTACCGCCCATCCTCCCCGCTTGGTCTGTCTTGCCTTTTATGGGCCTGTTCGGAGATTGAAGGTTTCTTGGAGTGACGTCACGAGACCACTGACTTGCCGTCCTTTGAGGGGTATTTTACGCATCCCCTGCTCCACTGTTTGAAGTTTCGTCTGTGATAATAAGGTTGAAATAAAGCATGCCTAGAGGAGGCAGGCACAGTAGGTCTAGTCAACAGGAAAATATTAATAATTACGTTTAATCAAAAACGTACATATTTGTTATCATAGTACATATTTTTGGCAATAACAATATTTAAGCTCCACATCTAAAACCATTATTAAGTCATTCATTCAAAATGTTTAAAAGAAAATCTATGAATTGCTTTTCACATTTTCATCACTAAATTAAAAAGATAATGTTTATACATTTGTATGCATAAAAATGGTGATGTGATGTACACCTATCTTTCATTTCCATTTAAAACATCATTATATATATATCAATCATTTGACAGTAACTTGCTTGAATGTGTCGGCATACACTCTTTCCCTAAAGATCACACTCCAGTGTTCTCTCTAACCAACAACCTCGGATAAAGATGGGATTCAAATTCTTACCCAAATACATATCCGAATGAGAGTTATTCTGGAAATGCAGCAGCGCACAGCGCTACAACGAGTTCTGGTCTAAAAACTGATAAAAAGATCATTTGTTGATTGCACAAATAACTTTGATTGTATCCAATTTCTATCTCCCTTTGTATCCCGAGAACTTATTATAATATATGTTAGACCAGCAGTTTATAACTTGAGCTACATGTACCCTAAACATTATCTAACATAATGTTTTCCTCGCTTAATATTATATTACTGTGTGAATTCCTTACCTAGATATTCACTATGATAACGAATTAGCAAAAAATGTAATAAACAGAGAACATTCCTCCAAAAAGTGCGAACAAACATTTGGAAACGTTTCTTGATATCCTTATAAACGAACCAATTGTAAAACTCTTAAAAATAATAGAAGCAGAAGAATTAAAAAATAACAAAAATATAATCATTGAAGAAGCCGACAAAGTTATCCCTTCTGCTGGAGGCAGTGTCATGGTCTGGGGTGGACTACGCGGCAACGCAACCACCGACCTCATTGTCATTGACGGCAATCTGACGTCACAGAGGTACATTGACAGGGTTCTACAGCCAGAGGCCATCCCATTCTTACAACGCCATCCAAACACCCTTTTTCAACAGGACAATGCTTGTCCTCATATAGCCAGAGTGACTTTACAGTACATCAACGTCAACAACGTCCACGTTTTGCCTTGGCCTGCCAAATTGCCCGATATGAATCCCATCGAGCACCTCTGGGATTACATCCTTCGAAGGATCCGTCAACGTCGACACCAACCACACACACGTCAACAACTAACTGCTGCATTGATGGCCGAATTGAGGCACAAACCACCTGCTTTCATTAGACGTTTGACGTTTTTTGTGAGACAAAGAGTTCAGGAATGTTTGAATGCCAACGGCTGACATACCAGATACTGATCACATACAATTTGTCATTAAACTAATGATTATTCTTTGATTTTGTTGTTTTTGTGCATGATCGGAAATAGGACAATTGACACCATGAAGATCTGGAGATAACTTATTTATACCTAAAGTTACAGGTCTGCTATTTTAGCACAAAACACTAAACTTATGGAGTGTTAAAACACAACA
This sequence comes from Steromphala cineraria, assembly GCA_916613615.1. Classification (NCBI taxonomy): domain Eukaryota; kingdom Metazoa; phylum Mollusca; class Gastropoda; order Trochida; family Trochidae; genus Steromphala; species Steromphala cineraria. The sequence goes on along the minus strand of OU744729.1, from coordinate 33,391,895 downwards.
AAGAAAAATCCTCTGAACACGTAACTTTTCTTATATTCAAATTCAAAGAGGTGTAACATTTCTTTTGGCGTTCAGTTTACATTGGACAAACACATAATTTGCAAAACAGAGTAACAGTTCCCGAACAGAAGAAATGGTAATTTAAGACACTTTAAAGTTAATAAACATATATCTAAATGTATTAATGGAGCGTTTAAAATATTCCATTTTTACGAAATGTTATATAATGATGGAGGTGAGGTGACATTAAATCACAATTACTTACAAATGAATATTATTTCATTTCAAAATGTTCTCCTTCATTAAACAGTGCCATTAATTCCTCATCTTATCACCGCCAATTCAAACCTATTAGACTTAAGAGGGGATAACTCACCAGGACGATTGCTGTTTGTGATGCTTTGTGTTGTTACTACACTGAAGACTATTTTAAGACTGCTGTTTTGCTTCAAGCATACATTCCCTGAGGAAGCTTCTAATCAAGAAGCAGAAATATAAAATAAAAAAAGATAAAGTTATTATTTTTAACTTGATTTGATTCTTCTTTGTATTTTTAATACCATCATATATGCTTCTCCACGATTGATACTTCTTACATTTTCAATATATATATATATATATATATTTGAAAAATAAAATCTGTTGAAAAGACTTGTTAACAAGTCGAAATGCGACGCATCCAGTCATCATTAAAATGATATCTACAGCAAGTGTCGTCTGAAGTATTTTATTTTTCAAATCTACATTTACTTAACGTGAGACCCCTTCATCTTTATACCTATATATATATATCTTCTTCCTAATAACCCTCCCACACCCCTTCGTTTCATTCCGTTTAAATGTGGATGTCAGTAAATTTGAAAAAACTTAATTTTGAGATTATTTTAGAAAAAAAACTTGTTTGTAAAAAGTGGTAAAGAGTTGATCAAGAGGCGGAGAAATAATCCCAGCTTTATTGTCTGGCTCATGACTTCTGGTTGCAGTTTAAAGAACTTGAACTATATATTCAAAGGGGATAAGCTTTACTACCTTTCATCATACCATTAAAAAAACCATTGTAGAATAGCCCTCTCTATATGAATATAAGTATGTACATCAAACCCATTATAAAATCGCCGATCCCAATGTTTTTATTTATGTAAATCATGATCAAGCCCAGTAAAGTTTCTCCCCTTTGAATATTTTGTACATATTCACCCAATTCAAACGAACCCATGTACAGGCAATAAAACATCAAAAAATAAAATATATTTCTCTGCCTCTTAACTCTTCGCCATGATATATATTGAAAAATTACTTGATTTAAAAAACGTTAATATGTCTTTGTTCTTGAAAAACATCAATTTAAATAAACTCAAAAATCAATTATTAAAATTAACATGTACAACTCTGTAAATAAACTACCTTTAATTAGACAAACTTTGATGTGAACTTGCTTTTGCATGGCAGACCTAATAATTTGTTTAATAATAGCCATGCATTGGGTGTTTTGACTTAATAATCCCGAGTGTCAAGCAAGACTGTAACAAATCCCATATTTTGGTATGACACAACTTGAAACCTGACCCCGGTCTTCAGGTGACGAGCGGACACTTAAACAACTGCGCTACATGCCCTGAAACTGAATTTGGATTTTGCATGAGTACTAAATGTGTCTTACAGGTGCAGAGTTGTTTTTGCAATCAATAGGGTTGATGTACAATGTTTGACAAAGTATTCATCAATAAATTTGCTACTATTTCATGTATCAGATATATTTTAATTGATTTGCATCATTATATTTGAACAACGAATAATTCACGTTGTTGGCCTTTCAGATATCTTACTGCAAGTGTTATGGACACTCCCTTCTGGAGACCAGTTATGGTGATTGAGGGCATCGTTTCAATAAAAAATTATGGTGACAAAGATATTCGAGCACTATAAATATCTATATTATCGACGAATAGTGACAAACTCTCTTTCAAATGTCGATAATTTGAACATAAGTTATTTTAATAATTTGTATCTGCATCTGAAAATGTGCTTCTTTTTTACAGTGTGGGTCTGTACAGGATGTACACAGTTCAATGACAATGAATTGGACTCTTGTAGTAAATGTGGCGAAGGGAAGAAGATACCTACACGTTTAACAAAAAGAAGAGGTAAATTCATTGAATACATAATCTTCGCAGGACAGTTATTATTCTCAGTATCTCAAACGTAATGTGGTTCTGTGAGCCATTATTTAAAATATGTGTTTGCACAAACTACAAAGAAGCTTAAAGCGTATAAAGAACGTTATTCAAGTTCACTAGGGACGTCTAAAATATAGCCAATTCGGTTGAAAGCTTTGACTTATGTAGAACATTTACAATCCTTCTGATCACTTTCAAAATATTTTCAACTTACGATTATTAGTGCATAAGGAACCTGAAAACACCAAATACCGTGGTTTGGAATGGAACGGAAATATCATTTTACACATCGAAGTGACATAAGAGTTTAAAACATTATTTGTGATTACTGGTCGATGACTGACCTTAGCCCATAATTGTCTGTCATTTATCTGTCGACAAGATTACAAAGATAAAAACATGGGAGTAACATACCCTTCAGCACCACCTATAACACATGACCAAAACCTCATTCGAACTCCGTATAGGTTAATGTCCGAGTAACTCTCCATTCCTAAAAAATAATGGAGCCGAGGGAATGGAGAGTTACGAGGATATTAACCGACTTAAATTACAATCAACTTAATTGCTATTTTAAAACATAACTTAAAACATCAAAAAAAGTTGAAAATTCAAGTGAAAAACTTGATGTAATATACAACTCTCCATTACTGAAAAATAATGGAGCGAGAGAACAATAGGATGACGTCACAAGTGTAATACTTGAAATAGAGACGCCTGAGCGAGAAACACTCAAGAGCAATGGCAAGGATGGAAAATAAAGAAACGGAGACGTTTATCATATAATTTAGGGTGTTATCGATGCAATAAAGCTATCTGATAAACTTGGTATCCGATTTGCTCAAAATCTGATAAAGATGCAAATTAGGTCAAAACACGAACTATTTTCTCTAAACTCCATGCATGTCATGCGAGTCCTAAACCGGTCGCTAACCATTGATAACTTCATCGGGACGTTTCAGGTTTGTGTTTTTAAATCGATTAAAAATTCGTAAACAAAATCCGTCAAGGTAAACTTATCACGCATTCGTACTTTAGAAATACCTTGGTAATCGAAACATTTCAAGTTGTTTTCATCGTGCGTTTACAAAAAAAATAAAACGATATGCAGCAAACAATATAACGAGGAAAATAGTTATATGTGCTTCTATTTTCGTGCGTAACATAAGGTCAAGGGCTTAACCGCTTTGACCGTGTCAGTTACCAAGTTATCAGCAAACACAAATCATATTCCAGTGATAATACACATCATCTAGAAGCGTTGTAACAAAAAGAACAACCCGGCAACCATCGCAAATAATCGGCGTTTAGTCAGGATACCGTAACTGAACTGGCGTAACAGAAACGACAATGCATCTTTTCAAAATGCAGGTAGAGTTACTTCCCCTGTTGTAGCGAAGTAGACAAGTTCATACAAAATTTATATAGATATAGATATAGAAAAAACTGTTTGCTTGCCACTAGAAATCAGACTTAAAATGTTTATAGATTGTAGAAGACGTTTTTATCACTATGAAAAAATCTATTTATGAAGGAATATTTTCAAACTGTTCACTACTGTATATCGCCGACAATATGACCTTCACCTCTCTGTATTGTGAAAAAATTTACTCCGCGAAATCTACGTTAAACATATTTTAGTAGGAATCATATTCTGCAGTGAGAAAAGTAGAACCGAACCTATTATCTCCCCTTGAAACACGATTATCTCCCTTTGAGGAAATCGCATGCCTTGCGTCACGGCGTTCGTTAGGATTGAAGAAAAATGACTCTTTAAGATGTTTTCAGTATATAACTGTTAAAATGTTGCCGTGCAAATATATCCTTCGATATCAAAAGTTCATAAACTGAATGCCAAAAGAAACTTTGCAATTTTAAAACTGAAATTTCAAAAACGATCTCATATTTACATTTCAATTTAAGTTAGCAATGACATAATTGAAACCTACACTTTCAAGTTTAAAACTTTTAATTGAGCAATATTCATGCATTTTTGCAGAAACGGCAAATATGTCATAATCACGTGACGTTTCCGTTGGAACTTAGTCACGTGACGAAAGAGTTTGATAACTATCCATAATGAATTTTTGTCACTCAAATAGTGAAAAAAAAACCTTAAAACCAGTAAACGGTATAACTAAAATATCGCAAATCCCCTCTGAAAATTGACAAATTTTATAAAAACCAGCCCTTTTACAAGAATCGGTAGTGTTCCTTCATTTCTAATGGTAACTTGATCCGGCTATACAGAGAGGTTGTGAGGATTGCTGACAACCCTGAAACACAAAACACAGTTGTTTTTTCACTGCATGAGAGCCGATATCTGTGACGTTAGACCACCGCCAACGTTGTCTCTTAGTGACGTCAGAGATAGCAAACATCAAAGGTCGGCATGTTGTTATGTTCTCATGCACTTTTTGAACTTGGACAGGTCTAATCAGAGCTCATCGACTGCTAAGTTGACAGTTATTGGTCACTAAGCATCGACACATGGCAATTTCATTCGAAGTTATAACGTCAGAATTGGCATGCAATAACAAGATTTAATTGCGAATGTTGAGCTCTTAGGGCTGGTCACCATTTATACGGCTCAAAGATGTGTCAATATGACAAGTAAGACTTGTGTCCACACATTCCCATTTATAGACAAGCTTCGGTGCAGACGAAATGTGAAGTTGAACCTGCTGACAGAAGACGTAATTTAACGTTTGACCTTTTTTGTTACTCATGGCAGATTTGGAAGTCATAACACTCGGGCTGCTCAAACCTGGTACTAAAGTAGCACATTTTAGTACTTTAACGAAATTATTGCGAAAACATCATTTCAACAAACGTCTGAACAACCAAAATGTTGACCCCTGCCCACTTCAGATCAAATAAGAGCAAAACTGGGTTTCCCACCTTAAATTTGGATTCACTGGTTGTTTAAACAAATAATTGATTAATAAGAGGTACTTTGTTTTTAATTGCTAACGCTTTTCATTCTTCAATCAGAATCATTACAAAATGGTGCAAAGTTTCTTTTGGAAGTCAGTGTATATTGTTGCTGTAGTAAATTCTTGTTCATTTTATCGCAAAATAAATTTACAAAGCGAGAGAACTGTCACACCGACATAGCCTTCCCTCACTGTATCAGTTCGCGTCAAAACTGTCTTTCCAAAATACAAAAGGAGCCTTTGTTTCACCTAGTTAAACCAAAAAGATATTTTGGATCTGATATCAATAATCATTCACAAATTATATGTTTTCAAAAAACTATTTCCGATTAAATGTCGAATCATTTCTATCAAACTATTCTTTACCGAGAAAGGATAAATTGAGTTGCTAAACTGTCATTCATCACAACAGCGAAAGTGTGACATCCGACTGCGTTTTATGATTTAAAAATCATATAATAATAATTAGGGTATGTATATAGCGCACATATCCACACCGAATGCATGCTCAAGGCGCTCCCTGAATTATTACCCTGGTCTAACCCAAGCTGCCGATTAAGCGCTTGATGGGTCACCTCCAACACAACTTTCACCAGGTACCCATTTCCTGCTGGGTGAACAAAGGCACATTTTGAATAAAGTCTCTTGCCTAAGGCGACACCACAAGTTATTCAAGTCGTGTCTCAGTGTGGGGCAGGGAATTACCCTTCAAACTCTCAGTTCATTCAGCAATGAATAGGGTAACCCACCCATCCGGCGAGGCACACCAGATGTTGCTGAACTACACTGATAGCGGTTAACTGAGCTACGCACAGGACCACATGCCACCACAAGGCAAAAGTGAACGCGGCTCACATACCTCTGCCTGTAGTTTGACCGTCTTCACGTAACATTAATTTGAAAATTTATGACAATTACTCGTTGAATGATTATAACTTTGAACACAATGATCTCGCAACCCTAAAAACTATTTCACTTCAAAACATCCCCGGCTATGTAGTTTTTGAATGAAATTCTGGGAACCCTGGAATTACCCCTAAAAGGCACAACAGCACTATACAATGGAACCTTGTTTTGGTTACAGGTGAAAATCGTCCGGATAGCAAATCGTCCGGTTAACTGGGTCATTTTTCTTAAGAAATATAGACACATTGTTTGAAAAATCTTTGTCCGTAAGGTGAGATTTACGTATATACGGAGTCCGGGTATCCGAGGTTCGACTGTATACTTCGATACCAAATTTGAAGTGTGCAAGTCATTTGGTATTTATATATGCTCCGGAAACAACACAAAGTCTAAAAATTGGACCGTTTTTGGTTAAAATTAGAAAAATTATTCAGAACATTGAGCTGAAACCCCTAAAAGGCACAACAGCACCATATAGGCTACTTCCATACCAAATTTGGAGTTTCTAAGTGGTATAGTTTTTCAGTTATGCTCCGGAAACGAGACAATGTCCAAAAATCGGACCGTTTTTGGTCAAAATTTCAAAAAATATTTGGACCATTGAGCTGAAACCCATAAAAGGCACCCCAGCACCATATAGGCTACTTCCATACCAAATTTGAAGTTTCTAAGTGGTATAGTTTTTCAGTTATGCTCCGGAAAGGAGACAAAGCCCAAAAATCGGACAGTTTTTGGTCAAAATTTCAAAAATTATTTGGACCATTGAGCTGAAACCCCTAAAAGCCACTACAGCATTATATAGGCTACTTCCATACCAAATTTGAAGTTTCTAAGTGGTATAGTTTTTTAGTAGTGCTCCGGAAACTATTTCGGACGGACGGACGGACGGACGGACACGCGGAGCGCTATATACCCCCGACTACGTCGTAGCGGGGATATAATAAATAGACTATGTCATTGATTGTGCCGCATTTATCCTTCCTATCTCATTTTGTGGAGTGAGAGAGTGTAATTTTCACTGTAGAAAAGATATTCGGAGATGTCAACTGCGCGGTTCTGGACATTTGAAGTTGATAGAGGGAACCCTCAGCCCCTTCCACTTTCGGAGGTACATGAGGTACTCCGCCACCTGAGTAATGTTCATGTTCTAGATGTCAAATCCTGTCCTCAGTGAAGGACGAAGGAGCCCCACTGCACATTTTCAGCTGTGAGCGTAAAACCTTCCACCTTAGGGAAATTGAAACTTCACCTACTGGCACACCCTACAGGGAGGCACACACCATAGCCTCGCTCGCCAAAGGACAGCTATCTACAGCAGCATACTTTATATTATATTATTATATTATTATTATATGGATATTTATATAGCGCGCATATCCAACCACTCGTAGTTGCTCAAGGCGCTCACATGTTTTCCCCTGGTCAATGGCATTCTTTCACCATCCAAATTTTTCCAATTCAGCTCCCTAGGGAGTATTCAACCGGCATCCGTATGTGGCGCTCAGGTTAGGGACCATTCTATGCCTCACAGGGTACCCATTCACAGCTGGGTGAACTGAGACACATAGTCACAGCAGTTTGTCAAACACTTCTGAACGCTGATAACCGACAGCTCGGCGTATGCACGTGTTCATGTATCCACCATTCAGCCACTGACATGAATTCGTGGGATCTTTTAAGTGCGCAGTTTTTGTTGCACTACACACTAGGGCTCCAGGGTGACACTTATAGAGTTCTAACAGAGGTGAACTCTAGGTTTTTATACCTTGGCCCTGATGGGATTCTAACCCCGGACCTCAGCAACGTAAGACCGACGCTCTTGCCGACTGAGCTATCCCGTACTACCAGCATACCTGGATCTGTGATTACTTGCGATGATCCAGGGAGATTGGAGATGTACCAGTATGCGTACTGCAGATCCCTGTATGCGTATTGCAGGTCTATTGATATGTGTAGGGGGGGGGGGGGGGGGGGGGGGGGGGGGGGGGGGGGGGGGGGGGGGGGGGGCAGCTGGAGCTCTATTTCTTTAACAGCCCCCTTGGTTAAAAGAATTGCAAATCATCATCATCTGAAGTATTAATCAACGAACTTTATTAAAATAAGCACAATTTACCGATTCAGGAATTACAGGAATTTGTAATATTAAATTTGTTTTCCAACAAATGATAAATAACCAAAAAGAAACATTCAAGGAAGATTTATGACCAAATATTTTACTTAGTTACTTTAGTTTGGTTTAGCTTGATAATTTTTTTGGCGACAGTGCTTGCAAATGTCATTGTGACTTCATCACATTCAAGCTACTCATGTGGGAGTTGCCGGCAATTTATCATTGGAAAGAATGCCGTTTGTAAATAAAAATATTGATTCATGTTTGCAAAATACTGTTATACCATTGTACGTTTATGAATTGATACATGTTTGGTGATAATAGGAACCCTTTGGATGAATTTATCAAACTTGTGTACAAAGAGCAAATTGGGTTTAACCTCGGTCAGTTGCTCTAACAATTGGAAACCTTTTTTTAGTCAAAGATATATTTATTGTAGTTGCCCGAGTCATCACCCGAGCTGCTGATATATGTTCAGGTCAGTGTGGATGCCAGGGCATCTCAAACCCCATCGTCTATCTAAGTTGGACCGACTGGAGTAGACTGATCATACTCGCGATTTCGAGTAGTCCGGTGTCAAAAGCCAATCTAGACTCAGAGGCGTGCTAAAGATAGAGCCAGTAAGATGGATATGAATAGGTTATTCTTTCTGAAACACTGTGTATAACTATACACCGGGACTAGCGAGGTGTACGGTGGAGAAATGTTGCTAGCGAGGAGCGTCATCGCAAACGGGATCACTTAAAAAGCAATCATCGCCGTTTCATCAACTTTTTCTATGTTATTATCATGTCAATAGCTTTCCGAGACATAACTGTTTAATGTCATATCCTGTTCATAGTCAGAGACATCTTCCCACGGCAAGGTGAAAACGTATCGAGCAACTCTCCTCGCTTTAGACCTTGCCTTCACAAGGTAGAAAACTGGTGATCCGGAGCAGCGACACCTATCGTGATCACGAGTTGCGCCCCTTATCAGCTCTTTCAACAATAACCAATGAAATTGCCGTTTACATTCGGAACAAATTCAAAATACTAACAGACGATCTTTTTGAAAACTATCCGAGTGAAATTTAATTTTAAACTTCAGTCCGCATGGTTGTTTTTATGTTTTTGATGAGCACCGAGAATGCAGAGAAGACAAACATTAATGTATCACTCAAATAAAGCGTTTCTCTTCCTTGTAAAACACATACGCATTTCAAATCGGTTCATTTAACACGCTGTCTTCTGATTGGACTATGCTACTTCCGTGCAGTGGGTTAAAATGCTAGCACGGAAATTACGGCCAATGATGTCAAGGGAGGAATGGGAAAGTTTAGAAACTTTTTCGTTTCGCCCGTGACGTTGTGAAGATGAGTCAGAGATAGCAAATATGTTACTAACAACAGCATTACTCGCAACTGTCATTGTTTCTGTCCCTTGGGTACAGAATGACAAGCACATACATTTTACTAAGTATGTGTGCTAAAATTACCACATGACTTTGATTATTTGAACGTAATGAAGTTAAATATTACCTAATTTTCGATTTCGGCTCCTCGCTAGCAACATTTCTCCACCGTACACCTCGCTAGTTCTGGTGTACGGTTGTACACAGTGATAATTATGACTAGAAAATCAGAAAACCCAAACTGTTATACAAAACCCTCATGAGAAATAGCCTATTGTTTAAATTAAGATTGTAAAGCGTGCTCCGATGTGCTTCCTTTCAGTAGTTCTATTCAGTGAAATGTTCTATTTTCATTTTGTATTCTGCTATTTGTATTATTTTGCCAGAACCTGAACCTGAAAAGCAGACGCAAGAAGCACAAAGGCCAGTATCCGTTACTGAGAAACCCAAAGTAACCGCAAGATCTAAGAAGAAGGCGCCGGAAGCCTTCACTGAGAAGGGAAATCATGCTGAGAAAACTCAAAGAGATGGTTCGAAGATGACAGCATATGTTCGGCCAATCATTCGTAATGGCGTAGGTATGTGCAATGAGAGGCAATAACACTTCGGTCAGAAATTACAAGAAAAGTATTTCTTTTTTAGCACATCAGTTCTGAAGACCCGAAAGACACGGGGTTACAGGGATCAAAACCTTAAAAACATATGTTCATCTTTTCCTCCAGTTCAAAAGGTCTATAAAGCTAAAAAGTTGTGTGTAGACTCCTTCGCCAATGGATATTCGGAATTGTAGATTTCGTGACCGCCTGACCCAATTTAGGGTCACAGGGGTCACAATAATAAAAACCGATTTTTATCTTCTTCTTCAGTTCGAAAAGGTATAAGAGACCTGAAAAGTTTTGTGTAGACTCATTGACCAATTAAGATTTTAAATTTTAGATTTGGTTACCCCATGACCCTAAATGGGATCACAGGAGACAAAACCTTAAAAAAACTATTTCCATCAAAACTCTGTTAAGCTGCAGAGCCCATGGCTCTATATTTATTTTTTTATATTTGCGTATTGTGTCTTGCTTCTATATAACTTATCAAATGAATGATAACTTATTTTATACTTTAAGGCTTAAAAAAAGAAAACTTAAGAAAGTGTTCAGATTAAAGCGATTGTTATAATTACATTTATCGTCTTTGTTCCAAGATAATGATTTTTTTGACAGAGCTTTTGTTTCGTTATCAAACAATAATAAGGATATAGCTACACAGAATTACGTTTAATTGACCGTGTTATTCTCCAAAGACAATGGACATTATTTACAAAGAAAATAACATGTTAACTAGCCATAACCAAGTGAGATAATAGGATTGCAGTCAGACAGACAGGCATATATGTTATTATACACTCACCTCGTTACATTGCAATATTGATAATCACAGCAACAACAAAAAATAGAGCCATTGGCTCTGTAACTCATCAGGCTTTACATTTGATTTTGCTTTACGGTGTGGCCAATGTGGTTCCCCCTTAGTAGGGGCCACAGGGCCACACAATCTACAATCAATAATCCTCACTAGTCAAGGAGTCTGTACACAAAGTTTCAGCTTTCTTGGCCTTAAGCTTCTGGAGAAGAAGATGAAAACACAGGGACATGTATAGCTTAAATACAGCGGTAGAAATATATATATACCCATAGACCCTATACCTTAATACTATATAAGGTAGATGAAAATAGGTTTAAAGGGCATGGCCCCTGTGGCCCATTATTAGGGACCACAGGGCCACAAAAGCTACAATTTATAATCGTCACTAGCCAAGGAGTCTGTACACAACGTTTCAGCTTTTTAGGCCTTAGAAGTCGAAATTCCACAAAGTTTACGGACGGAAGACATGTTGTAGGTGCCCCAGATATTTGATCCGTAATCAATCACAGACCATACAATAGCGGCATACATTTCGCGAAAGTATTGTACTCTTGTACAAAGCCAATTAAATAAGTTATCTAGAGCAATATTGATGAGCAAACTGAGGGGTTCGATTAATTTCCTTTCCTAACAACAATTTCATATAATGTTATATGTCATGAAAAATCAGTAACACATGAATTTTGCTTTTCAAAAATTATGATGTTGTGAAGCTTGCATGACACAAAGTTACGACATGGAGAGCATGATGTGAAGTCGACTGAATACACATGTAGAAATGGTTTCTGTGTGATAGGAGTTAGTGTTCAATCACAATTCACACATATTCAAACCTCATGATTTATGAATTCAAATAGGGTGAATAATTCATTGAGTCTACTCCTTCGACTTAATCTGCAAACAAATAAATTTCAATATTGATTTTGATTCCTTCATCTTCTCTGCTTCAGATCAGCTTGAACAACGCATGGTTATGATCGGTAAAACTGGAGTTGGGAAGAGTTCTACAGCAAATACGATCTTAGGTGAAAGGTTTTTCCAATCGAAGGCATCTCCTAAATCTGTAACTGCAAAATGCGATTTTAGGCGCAGGGAAAGGTTTGGAAAGAAGATTTTGGTTGTCGATACGCCTGGTTTATTTGACACTTCCACCCCGAAAGATACTATCGAGATTGAGGTAAAAAAATGCATCAGCATTTCGGCACCAGGTCCACATGTATTTCTCTTGGTTATGTCTTTCACAAACAGGTTCACAGAAGAAGAGCAAAAGGTTCTAAATGAAGTAACCCAAATGTTTGGAGGGCAAATGGTCAAGTACCTGATCGTCCTATTCACCGGAAGAGATCATTTGGAAAAGTCTTCATCTGTTGAGCACCATATCAAGGAATACCTGGAGGAATATCCTGAAGACTTCAGAAGTATTGTCCAGAAGGCAGGGGGCGGCTATGTGACCTTCAATAACAGGGGGAAGGAGTCGGAGAAGGAAGATGATGTCCAAAAACTTCTCAAACGCATGGATGAAATGGTGAAAAGAAATGGTGGCGGCAATTTTACATCAGAGATGTTTGAAGCAGCCGAAAATGTCATCCAACAGCGAACTACAAATGAGTTAGCCATACAAAAGGAAGAAATTCGGGAGGAAGTTGAGGAAGAAATGAGAAGAAAATATGATGATGAGTTATCTCGCATGAAGACGCTTCGAAAAGAAGACGTTTTGAAATACCAAATACTGAAACGTGAACTGGAACAGGAACAAATGAAAAACCCAAAAAATGTAGAAACTGAAAGAAACCTTAAAGGGGCGTTTCGGCCACTGATAATCGAAGAAATGAGAGAAAATGCAGAACATAAACTCATGCAGCAAATTGAGAAATGTGAGGGAGCTGAGAGAGCTGAGGTTCATCGCCAACTAGCCGGTGCTGGTCTTGAGATTCAACAACGCCATCAACGGAAGAGCAAGAGGACTGAAGCAGATGCTCCTGAAGAGGAAGGCGAGGATGAAGAGACCCAAGAATCTGAGATCAATGAATTTCAAGAAAACGCAGATCGTGCGACTGAACAATATCTTGCCGAGTTTAGGGATAAAGAAAGAGGAGATATTGCAAACGAAAAAGGAACTTTGCAAAAGATAAAGGAAAAGATGTCAGGGCTATTGTCTCCATTTTTATCTCTCTTCAGTTAAAGAGAAACACTGATTCGGAAACGGACTAACCCATGTACTTTTCATATAAATGTATTTGTAACAGTGAGAAGGACTTGGATTTTTAGATCATCAGGACTGAAAGGCATGATGGGTTTATGGCATGGCATGATGTCCGGTTTCCGTCCGTCAGTAAACTTTGTGCATTTTCAACTTCTCCAGAAGCATAAGGCACAGAAAGCTGACAGTTTGTTTTCAAACTCCTTGAATAGAGAGGATTATGATTTATAGCTTTGGTGGCGCTAATAAGGGCCGAAGGGACAATGCTCTTGAAACCTATTTTGGTGTTCTCCTCTAGAACCATAAGGCCTGGAAACCTAAAATTTTGTGTACAGACTCCTTAACACGTTTTTATTATAATTTATAGCTTTGATGGCCATTTGGCCTTAATAACGAGCACAAAGGCCACACCCTTAAACTTATTTCCCTTTCTTCCCGTGAAGCATAAGGCCTAGAAATCTGAAATTTTGTGTATAGACTCCTTGACTAGTGAGGAATATCATTAACTCTGATGCCCCGGTTCCATAGACAAATGGGATGATAAACTGTAGATCCGATGACAGTGTTTCACCTTTTGAGGGCCTGCTGCTCATTGGCTATTAGGTATTATCAATTGGTGAATGATCAGTGAAAGCCAATTCAAGGCATCAGGGCCACTCTTTAAGATCTTTTTGAAGCCTGTTTACCCTTTGGTCTTGTAAGGGCCCGTCTATATTTAAGGAATCTCTTTTTTCACGTTTAATCACTTTACAGCTTAATGTCGCATAAAACATGGGGAAGTTTATTAACTCCATTAATAAATGACTTGCTTATTTCTATCTATCAAGGAAATCAATAAAATACCATTGCTTCGTTTTGTTATTGTTTTTGTTTTTGAGTTTTTTTCCCAATTACGAGACATAAAATGCAGAAGCTTTACGCTTCGTAAGGTAAATGATTCATGTCCTCATAAATCTTTATTGACGTCACTTTATTGTTCTTAGTGCAGTAATTGTTCAAATATATAGTGTAAAGTTAAGTCATGTGATTCCCTTTTTTACACAAAATGAATGAAAGGTATTCACACAAAATGGCCGCCCATGGATTTTAGGTGAATCTAAATACTTTGTCCTCTGACTATAGATTATTGGTTTGTGTGTTATGGAATTTATGACACTATCAAAATAATACTTTTATCTTAAACTTACTATTATCAGTGAAAATTTTTAAACATAAAATTATCAAAAAACGTGCTACTTTTCCTTTAACAGACATTATCAAGATATTTGTCTTTGACAGAGGGCATTATATAAAAGAACAGATAAAACATCATCATTGGGCATGATAAGATTAAATGATGTTTACGCTAATCATTTGCACTATCGCTTACACCTGTCTACCTTGAGTTTTTTTAACTTGGTAGTGTATTTAAATGTACATATTACGTAAATTTGTATTAAGTTTGGACGACAAACAAATACATTTTATTTTACGAGTTAATTTTTAAAAGTTCGCGTTTCAATGTTTTGTATAGGCCATGCCAAGGTGAGACTGAGACTTAAAACAAAATATTTTAACTGGCCCTTCATTTGGTTTCAAGACGTTTCTTTTGATACATTGTTTGATGGATACAACTGTATGGATGAGATCGTCAAAATCATCAAATGCAAAATCATTTATCTTTCCATCGTTTTAACAATTGTTTTAATAGTTCGTTAATATAGAGCTATAGATATATAAAGCCATTCGATGTCTAAAATCAATGATTATTTTTTGCTAAAGAAGGGGAAATGGCACACAATGATTACTGCCTCCTTTAACTGTATCAGAGAGACAATCTTAGTGTTGATCTAAAACAAGCTGTCCTAAACCGCACGCGGCACCCGGCCCGTTAAAATTATGCATTCAAGGACATATCTTTTAATTTACAATTCAAGTTGCTGTCTTGAATATTTCCTTTTCCAATATCGCCCCAAGTATAACAGGGTCATTTGGTCAACAAAATATACAAATATGAATGGCAAAATCCATTTATTTCAAATATAGAAGAACAATATGCCCCTAACATGCTAATATTAAAACTCAAACAGAATGATTCTAATCAAATGTAATAATAGGGATAATAAATGTGTTATTAAGATCTAAGCTCCATACAATGCCTGCATTTCGTTGTCATCCATTTATGCTGAACATTTTGCATTTGACACAGCAACCATCAGATATTCCATGAAAACCTATGTCAATATACTATGGACTGCAAAACATCATTTGGTTTAAGTTTCAAAAATCATGACTTCCTGAGGACGATTTGGAAAGTTAAGAATAAAAATAAATCAGAATAAATGGTCAAATTTGAAAGAAAGAGTTAAAAACAATTAACATTGACTATATTTTTTAAACACATTAAGAGTGTAAAACTTTTAAAACAGTTTGAGAAGGTAATATTTTGAAAATAAGTAAAAAGGGGGTTCAATGGGCATGTTTTTAAGGATTACAAAGGAAAGAATTCATTCTGTGCACGAACGTTTGAAGCACTACTGTCAACCGCAAACTTCATTGGCATTTCTTTTTGGTGCTATAAAGTTGACTATCCCATTTTTAAGAGAACCATCTGAACCAGCGCCAAATGAGTTTTCAGAATATACCTGTGGTAATTCAAACATCATGGTATCTACAGTGTTTGAGTTGACATTGCTCTGTTTACAACAAACAGTCCATTTAACTCTAGGGTATCATTAACAAGGGAGTGCCTTGCGCATATCCTACACATACAGCAGATTCTGTTCTGGATATCAACAATCTGCAAATATCTGTCAAGTGCACTGAACACATTGATGCGATCTTCATTATAGCAATTACCTTCCACAACCGAATAGTTGCAGCATTTATTTTAGGGATTCAGGTTGTGGAGAAGGATCTATAAGAATAGAAAAATCATGATATCTGTTAGATGTTATTCAGAATGTTCTACAGAATGTTCGGCAGAATGGTCTGAGATATTCTGCCATATCCTTTCATTGACAACAAGCAGATAATTACACTGCAGTTAGATGCAGCAGTTAACTGTCCACACATTTTTTTCATACAGGATATGGTACATCATTAATATATTTCCTCTATCAATCAGTTGAGATCAACCTTTGGCTGCATGAATATGTTCAATGTTTTTGCCAAAAAATCCAATGTTCCTTTACAAAATATAATCACCATTTTATTGACGAAACGAAATGGTACGTGTGCATTTTCCAAGAAATGATACATTGAATAAAAACTTAAGTTATGAATAATAAGGAAAAGAGTTTTTCTTGAATGCATTTATTCGTTTTTTATGTTTCGTTCAGGCAGTAGTTTTTCATAAATTTTAAGTAGGAACATTATAAACGATTAAATTCCTTCAATTAACATGAAAAACACATTAAAAGAATTAATCATATCTATATTCATTTCATTTTTGAAAGGAGAACATTAAATGTTTGTGTTTAAACATCAAAAGCAAATTTAACCTTTTGATCATAATTTTTGTTTAGCAATTTAAATGTAAGTGTATGAGGCCAGGGAAGCAGTAAAAGTTCGATGCAAAAAGAAGGTTAATAGTTAAAGAGCTCGAAAGACCAACATCGAGTTAGGATCTTACAAAACATTTAAATAACAATGCATCATTTCTTAGTTTTCTTGGTAATAGAAGATTTAATATCCACATCACTAAAAACTGTTGTGTACACCAGGATAAGAAAACGTAAAAAACCGTACATGCAGAAAAGTGTTAATCCATTTTGGACCCCTTTATGTTGCCTTAGTTCAGTTTGTTTTCTCGTGCTTTTATCATTAATATTGCCACACTATCAAACCACTTTCTATTTCAGTTAATCCATTTGGAACCCCTTTATGTTGCCTTAGTTCAATTTGTTTTCTCGTGCTTTTATCATTAATATTGCCACACTATCAAACCACTTTCTATTTCAGTTAATCCATTTGGAACCCCTTTATGTTGCCTTAGTTCAGTTTGTTTTCTCGTGCTTTTATCATTAATATTGCCACACTATCAAACCACTTTCTATTTCAGTTAATCCATTTGGAACCCCTTTATGTTGCCTTAGTTCAGTTTGTTTTCTCGTGCTTTTATCATTAATATTGCCACACTATCAAACCACTTTCTATTTCAGTTAATCCATTTGGAACCCCTTTATGTTGCCTTAGTTCAATTTGTTTTCTCGTGCTTTTATCATTAATATTGCCACACTATCAAACCACTTTCTATTTCAGTTAATCCATTTGGAACCCCTTTATGTTGCCTTAGTTCAATTTGTTTTCTCGTGCTTTTATCATTAATATTGCCACACTATCAAACCACTTTCTATTTCAGTTAATCCATTTGGAACCCCTTTATGTTGCCTTAGTTCAATTTGTTTTCTCGTGCTTTTATCATTAATATTGCCACACTATCAAACCACTTTCTATTTCATATATCCGCCGCTAATGGCTGAAATATTTTCCATGCGGCGTTTTGCTCTAACTCACTCACTATTTAATATAAATAGTGAGCGGACGGGGTGAAATGACAATTCACTCTGACTTGCAACGGCATACTCGTACTTTATTCCTCTAATCGTCATTCCTCGGGAATTCAAAATTATTATCACAAACTGGAATCACCCAGTACATACATAAAAACGCGGCCTTGGTAAACTGGGTTATCTTGTTGAACACGGGAAGCTTTTATATTGAATGGCGATACAGCTTTATGTTTACTGCTGAAAAGAAATCTTTTGATGGTACTCAGTTTTATTATGGTGAAAATGTAAATAAGTGATTTGATCTTATATAGTGCAATGAATCGAGACTAGCAAGCAAAGTCAAAAGTTACTTTTGAATATGGTTGTATATATCTACATGTATATGTTTTTGTGCCATCGTTGCTGGTAAATATAGAATGAAGTATTTGAATTTGAAAGGCTATCCAAAACAGATATAAGGGTATATAACTTCATTTAAACTGCTCCTCTGGTTACCAATATATTACAATATTTATTTCATTTGTCCTATCTATTTGAACAAGCGAAATGAAATTTATTCTTACACCCGATGGTACAATCTTAACTTTATCATAAAAGGAGTCTTGAAAGAAAGAAAAAACATTAGTACTTCGATACTTAAAAATGTAAAAAAGGTATGATACATAATTAAATTTTTCTTACTCAGGTCGCTCTTTATGTACATGTTTCTTATTGTTATTTAAGATTGTTGTAATGTACAAATGTAATGGATAGGTATCTAATTGAGCAGTTTGGACTTGTTTCCATCTTCAGATTGTTGAATAACTTTCTTACACCACATATACATAACAGAATAAATTGAGAACCCATTTTCTGCCAACGCTTGTTCTCTATGAATTTTATGATACATGTATTTTGTTATGATAATCCAAGAATTGCTTAATCATTGACTTAGTTGTTGAAATAACTTCTTCACAGAACGTAAGAAGGAGTGGCATTACAGAACGTGCAGCCATTTGACGTACCCAGTTAATGTCACTCTCAATCCTTACGAAGTACCCATTTACAGCTGGGTGGACACATACAGTATTCTGTACCGCACCTTGGTGTTAATATGTTTTCATGTTGCCACGATCTTGACATTAACAAAAGGATTCGTGGGTTATTTCAAGTCCACAGGGTTGTGTATTGTATACTGAGGGTTGTGACAACACTGAAAGAGACTGCACAGATAGTTGGCTCAAAGGTGTCTACACACGTTCACATCAGGTATTAGGTGATGCTATGTAGCACATTTATGTGTATGTTTAGCAGCTTATGGTTGCGTTTAGATTTTTAGCTCATCGGGCCGGGCTTATGGCATGGCATGGTGTCCGGCGTCCGTCCGTCCGTAAACTTCGTGGAATAGGCAAAAGGCCTAGAAAGCTGAAACCTTGTGTACAGATTCCTTGACAAGTGAGGGTTATAATTTATAGCTTGTGTTGCCCTATGGCCCATATTTCAATCTTTTTCTCAAAAAGCTGAAGGCCTAGAAAGCTTAAACTTTGTATTCAGATTCTTAAGTTAGAAAAGGAGGATTCTAAATTGTATATGTGGTGACCCTGTGGCCCCTACTAAGGAGTGGAACCACACTTGCCACACCCTAAGGCAAAATGGATATGAAGCCTGATGAGCTACAGAGGCAATGTCCCTATTTTTATGCCCCCGAATCGGAGATTCCGGGGGTATATTGTTTTTTACCTGTCCGTCTGTCTGCCCATTTGTCCACAAAAACTTTAACCTTGGTCATAACTTTTGATTGGTAAGAGTTAGGTCTTTGATACTTGACATATGGATCCCTTGTGATGAGACCTTTCAGATGACACCATGATATTTGACCTTTTCCGTCCGTCCGTCCGTCTGTCCGTTTGTCCACAAAAACTTTAACCTTGGTCATAACTTTTGATTGGTCAGAGCTATCTCTTTGATACTTGACATATGGATCCCTTGTGATGAGACCTTTCAGGTGACACCATGACATTTGACCTTGTGACCTTGACCTTGACACAGCGAGCATTTTAAACTTTAACCTTGGTCATAACTTTTGATTGGTCAGAGCTAGCTCTTTGATACTTGACATATGGATCCCTTGTGATGAGACCTTTCAGATGACACCATGACATTTGACCTTGTGACCTTGACCTTGACACAGCGAGCATTTTAAACTTTAACCTTGGTCATAACTTTTGATTGGTCAGAGCTAGCTCTTTGATACTTGACATATGGATCCCTTGTGATGACACCTTTCAGATGACACCATGACATTTGACATTGTGACCTTGACCTTGACACAGCGAGCCTTTTCCGAAAATTTTAAACTTGGCTATAGTTTCTATACTGTCAGTGCTAGGTCTTTGATACTTGACATGTGTATCCCTTGTGATGAGACCTTTCAGATGACACCATGATATTTGACCTTTTCCGTCCGTCCGTCTGTCCGTTTGTCCACAAAAACTTTAACCTTGGTCATAACTTTTGATTGGTCAGAGCTATCTCTTTGATACTTGACAAATGGATTCCTTGTGATGAGACCTTTCAAATGACACCATGACATTTGACCTTGTGACCTTGACCTTGACACAGCGAGCAGGATGCATCCGGGGGCATTCGTGTTTCACAAACACATCTTGTTTCTTCTGTAGGCCTGAACATGTGGGGCTCAAAATGGGCACCTCTGACTCCTGACGCCCTTTCGACTTGGTCACCAGAACAACCGGAAAACATGACGTCATCTGATTTTATTTTCAACTCTGTTTATTTTCGGACATCAGGAGTAAAAACAGACACTTTCGCTTTCACTTTTGATCTCAATATAAATCCGTAACATGTTGTATGTATGAATAGATATTCTGTGTAGTGTGAATAACTTGAGATTCTAGGAGTTCAAGTTGTCAGTTTGTCAATCAAACACTTTTCTCGCTGTAGATGTGCATATTTGGTAATATCATTTAATTTGACAGATTCACTTATAAAATTTTCAAAAGGTTGTAATTTTAATGTTTCATACTGTTAAAACGGTTGACTTCGTCAAAACTACTAACCATTGTGTCAGTTTAAAGCATAACTATAACATTACAGCAAAAAAAAAAAAATGCAAGGTCAATTGGATTTTGATACTACATTGGGTACCAAGCTATTGTAAAAGAAGTTACACAAAGCCATTCAAACATCAGTGATACCTTACACTAGTAGAATGTTGCTCAATCTAATGTCACTGGGGTCTTTTTCAGTGTTTTTCAGAGTGAATGTCTCTATAGGCATGAAAAGAAAGATGAACATCAGGATTAAATCTCTGGAGACATTGAGTATTAATGTAACTTGAAAAGGGTTATCATGACACTCCTATTTTTTGAAATTGATATACTATTGCAGTTGTTCATACTCCTTGGAAGATTAACTGTGATTTTACAAAACACCATAGAATGATGTTAATGCTATAGCGCCGAAATTAACAGATATTTGCTCTATAAATATATATATTTTTCGCCTAAAAGATTATCCATGGATGAAGGAATTTTAAGTCATCCCTAAAATTAAAAATCATATGTAGTAAAAAATGGACAAGGATTAGCATTCTAAAAGTCGGAACAAGAAATACGAATAATATCTCTGTAATATATATATGTAAGTCATGGTATGTTTAAAAACGTGATACTTTGTTAATACGGAACGTGGTAGCATCATAAATATTTGCTGCATATTGCCAAATCGATAACAAGATCATAAAGATTTGTTACAAAGAATCATATTAACATTTTAACAATCTTCTCTGTTGGAAAGGAATAGTGTGTGATGTTGAAATGTCATTTTAACAGAACTTTCGAACTAGGTGAAGCCAAATCAGTCAATGACTCTGATTCAGCGATTTAAATAGATTCAAATTTGATTTTCTTCTACATTACGTCAAACTGCCCTTACGGTCGCCATTTCCTAATGCCACTTTCTATTTATTTGTACAAATTATGATCAGTTTAGATCAAAGTGTTCCTTTAAATGGTATTGGTGTTCAAACTTTTTGATATGAAAATTATTCTTTTTCTAACGAAAGCAACAACACATTGTTAAATCTGTTCATGATGATTTGATAGAGGGAACATTTGTTAACCTGTAGAAGTGTGTGGAGGGTGTTCATACATTTTGTATGCCTTCTCCTTCAAAGGGTTTTAAATAAAATTCACCCAGGTTGTCTCATTCAGGACCGTCCGATGATTAAATGAATAAAAGTTTCTTTTGAAATCTGTGGCAAATTTTCATTCTCGTCTCAAAACTAATTTATTGCTCTTCTCTTTTAGGTGCTATTAACCTTACAATACATCTTTTAAAGCTATGTTTATGTATATGTATATAAAATGTCATGCAATGTACACACTTTTGATGTACATAAACGTTGTAGATACTTAGAATACTTAGGTATGAATAGACATAATTCTGGACCGATCAATTAAATATTATTTTTTATCATAAAAATATCACTTTTTAAGCGGCGTAGTCGAGATATTAAAAACTCCATGTGTATTTTTAGTTGCGTAGAGGGGAGAGAGTGAATTAACCAATCATTCTGACTTCAAATGTCCCACTCGATTCTTGAAATTGTCATTCCTCAGGAATAGCAAATTCAGACTACAATCTTAAAACGCTTTGTATATGACTAGACACTGTCCTTGTTGAGTGGCTTCTCTGTGACACTTTCAGTCCTATATTGTAAAGCTCTGCACTCGAACGGTTATGCCTCTATATTCGTTTAATAAAAGACTTCAACGGAAAACTCTATTCCCTATCAAAATAATAAACACAGCCTTAGAGCGCGTGAGAACGTGCATGACCGGATAAAACTCAACATAAATAAGAATGAATTTGAAGTTGAACTCAAAATCGTATATCTTTAAAGAGGGATCATTGGTAGGGTGATATATCGGCCATCAATGATGCTTTGCTGCAGTGATTAACATAAATGGTTAGTTGTTGACGCTGCATTTCATATTACCAGAGTCAAATTATCGGACAGGCAGAGACTCGAATCATACCATTTTACCCTGTCTGATACTGTAAATATTACAGGTTATCATCAAGGAGACAGCGTGTTTATACATCAACTGATCGCCATTTTACATTAACGTCTCCACAAGGTTCTGGAAAGTAAGTATTTAATCTGGTTATTTATTAATTTTTTTACCATCTTTGATACCAACAGCTAACTAAAACTAAGTACAAAACACATACGTTTGTCCAAATCGTTATGATATTTAATAATATGAGCACGTTGTATTACAGAAAGTATACAAAATTACCAATAGTTTTTCAATAGTAATAATTACGTTGTAGAATGGCGAGGTTAAGAAAATAATGATGATAAATGAGAAATCTTATTTTAAAACTTTAAACAGTACCGCCCACCTGGCGCAATGTTTATTAGAATTTATATAGATATTTATTATATTGAATTTCCGCAAGTAAACATTATTCAACTTATATCGCTTTTACAAACAATCGTTTATGTAACATTCACTTTTCAACAATGTTCTGAAAAAGTAAGTATTTTCTCTCGTTATTGGTTCAATTCTTTTATATATTTAATATAACGTTAACATCTCACAACGTTTTATTCAAACTCCAAAATAGTTTAAGCACATATGTTGTACAACTCCTTGCTTGGATAATGATATTTAGAAAATTACACACGTTGTTTTACATATATAACAGAAAGCACACAGAATTACTAATTTATGTTTTTCGGATGAAATAATTAATTTGTATTATGGCAAGTAAATAAAATTGATAAACGAAAAACCTTATTTAAAAAATAACTCTCAACTTTAAAGCCTCTTTAACACTTTGTTAACTAGAAATTGAATTTTTTACAATTATTCTTGCTTATAATGGTATTTAGGAATTTGAGCACGTTGTTTTACATTGATAACAGATATTTTATGATTCGAATCCCAGTGGTGTTCCTGTGCAATAAACCGCATCTATATGACACTCTGCCCGCTGTTTAGATACGAACCTGAAAGCCGGACTACGGTTTAGAAAATATGGGCTTTACGCTGATTGGCTACCTTGAATTGGGGCCATGCCCTTGAAAGCTATTCCTTCAAGTCTATAATACTTACAATGCTTTGAATCTCTGTGTTAAGTTTCCGTAGGAAAGGAAAGGTAACTTAAGACAGTTATTTATATACCAAAAAATATCTGTTCATTTTCATATTAAGAAACAAATAAAACTTCTAAAGAAGGTTTGGCGCAATGTTTATTAGAATTTATATAGATATTTATTATCAATTTAAAACTTATGGTTTCAATTTAAAACTTATTCCCTATCAATCCAGTATAGCAGGTCTCTGATTTTCAAACACACTAGGTTTATCTCCTAAGTGTCTTAGGGCCGAAGAAAAGAAAAAGATATAGATAATTATATATAATGGTAACATTTCCTACTTTGGCTATCACAGATTTATTCATTTTAGATTATCTTTGGATTGTCATCAGGATAGCTTTGAAATTTTGAGTATCAATCTTCCTCTTTCTTTTCAGTGTGGGTCTGTAGTAGTTGTTATGAGGACAATGACAACGATGATTACTCCTGTAGGCACTGCAGTCAAACACGAGCGATTCCAACGAAAGAAAAAACACTTGAAGGTAATTTTCATAGATCGAGACGGTAAATTTTGTTAATTCTATCATCTACTATGAAATACGACTCTCAAGATTTACAACATTTAGAACTCTCTTTGTTTGGAATGTTTGCCCACGCACACCCATTCTGGATCCGTCAATATAAGTGTTTTGTACTTTTTAAAAGTGTTTTATTTACATAAAGGGAACGCCGTTGCTGACGAGAAAAAATCGTTAGCAGATCTCTCGACTCCAGTACTCCGACCTGGGAGGCGTTTGCAATCCAGCGTTAAGAAGCAAGCTGACATATTCGATGATTTGGAGAAGAATACAAAGGTTCCACCACCTATAAGAAATGGTGTAGGTATGTACACACATAAGCATTGACGCTTTTAAGTGATAGAAAATTAGATGTTTGAAAGTATAAATGTAATGATAGTAAACAATTTTTAACTTAACCATCAATTGGGCCGATGATTTGTCGACCTTCGACACTTATTATTCCAGAGGTAACGTCAAGGTACCGAGGTCGACGAATCATTGGACCAACCGAATCTGATATCAATAATTGTTTTATCGTATGATAGTGGTACAAGATTTGAGGAATCATTCTCATTCTTGAAAGATGAGGAACATAACTCTAGTTCAGGATAGTCACACATCCAACCAAATTGGTCAATAAAAAACACAGGGGCCACGCCCTTAAAACCTATTTTCATCTTCTTAGCAAGATAAATAGGGGCTAAGAAAGCTGACACTTTGTGTACAGACTCCTTGATTAGTGAGGATTATCTATTTGGATTGTCATCAGGACAACTTTGAAATGTTGTATTCAATGTTCCTTTTTCTTTTTAGTGTGGGTCTGTTGTAGTTGTTATGAGAACAATGACAACGATGATAAATCCTGTAGGCATTGCAGTCAAACAAGAGTGATTCCAACAAAACAAAACACACTTGAAGGTAATTTTAACTACTTTAACTGAAAATCATTACTTTATTTACATATTGGGATCTATTAGTTTGGCCGTCATAATGCTCGTAATTTTTTTAGAAGGTGATTGGGAAACGTCCCATTGTCAACTGTATTAAGCTTCCTCTCTCCTTCAAAAGAAGACTTATGAACTGACATGTTGGACAAAAGCTGATATTGATAATAATTAAATCATGAAATATCCTTTTATTTTCTTGTATACTATTTTCACTCTCCAGTTCAATTAGATGACAAAAGTCGTTTTGGATCGAAGAAAACCTTATCTACCAAAAGAATATAATTGACCTCTTTCAAGATGTTCGAAGCATGACACATAAAACGAATAATCTTTACCAAACTCTATGCAGGGTCGGATTCAGGGAGTGTGGGAGGGATGTTCCCTGTTATCACACGTACAACCAATTAAATGGTTAACTTTCATCAAGCAATATGTGTCAACATGAAAATTAGCTTATTCTTCAATGCAGTCTATTCTCTTAATCTTTTCTAGCGTCAGTGAGCAACCTTCTGTATGAAAACTAGGCGCTTTTTAAGTTAATTATTATTATTATCATATTAATGGATAGATCGAGACGGTAAATGTTGTTAATTCTACCATCTACTATGAAATACGACTTTCAAGATTTACAACATTTAGAACTCTCTTTGTTGGGAATGTATGCCCACTCACACCCATTCTTGATTCGCAAATTAAAGATTGTTTGTACTTTTTAAAAGTTTGTTTTTTTTACAAAAAGGGAACACCGTTGCTGACGAGAAAAAATCGTTAGCAGATCTCTCGACTCCAGTACTCCGACCTGGGAGGCGTTTGCAATCCAGCGTTAAGAAGCAAGCTGACATATTCGATGATTTGGAGAAGAATACAAAGGTTCCACCACCTATAAGAAATGGTGTAGGTATGTAAACACATTAGCATTGACGCTTTTAAGTGATAATAAATTAGATGTTTGAAAGTATTAATGTAATGATAGTAAACAATTTTTAACTTAATCATCGTTTGGGCCGATGATTTGTCGACCTTCGTCGACCTTCGACACTTATTATTCCAGAGGTAACGTCAAGGTACCGAGGTCGACGAATCATTGGACCAACCGAATCTGATATCAATAATTGTTTTATCATATGATAGTGGTACAAGATTTGAGGAATCATTCTCATTCTTGAAAGTTGAGGAACATAACTCTAGTTCAGGATAGTCACACAGCCAAATTGGTCAATAAGAAACACTGAAATAATCATTTCATATAACAGTTTCCAATAACTGAAAAAATCATTTCTTGCGCTGTTGTGCACACACATAAATATATTTTAACTTGATCATCCAATTCACAATGTTCCTATATACTGATTTATATACAAAGATAGTGGTTTAATCACGCGTCACCTAATACGGATCACAGGGGCTACACCCTTAAAACCTATTTTCATCTTCTTATAAAAAAATGGGGGCTTAGAAAGCTGAAACTTTGTGTACAGACTCCTTGACTAGTGAGGGTTATAATTTAAAGCTTTGGTGACCCTGTGACGCCTTTAAGGGCCACAGGGGCCAGGCCCTTAAAACCTATTTTGGTCTTCTTCTCCAGAAGCAAAAGGCCTGGTAAGCTAACATTTTGTGTACAGACTCCTTGACTCGCTTGGATTATAATTTAAAGCTTTGGTGGTCCTGTGGCCCCTAATAAGGGTCACAGGGGCTACGCCCTTAAAACCTATTTTCATCTTCTTATCCAGAATTAACAGGCCAAGAAAGCTGAAATGTTGTGTACTTGTTGTGACTCCTACTATTGAGGATTACAATTGGCAGTTGTGATTCTATGGCCTCTAAAAGGGTTTGGTGAACCTTTGGATCCTTTGCCATAAAATATCATTGGTATACTTTAGCAATTTTCATTTCTGAATTGAGTACTGGTATCTGAAATCAGATCGCCTATATACTCAATTCTAGGATTTGTCATCCTGTGGAGCCTACAAAGGTGGAAACCCTATTTGCCACACCAAACAGCAAAATAAAATAATAGGCAATATTAGATTGGAAATGTCCTTTTGTAACAAGTTTTAAAATATTGATGTACAAGTAAGTGATTATTGGAAAAAGGGTGATGAATAAGATAAATATGTTAGTAAGTCATTTGTGATCATATCTTCTATTTCGGTTTAACAATGATCAAATTGATCATTGAGACCCAAAATACATAAAAAACGTTTCCCTTGGGACATTGATTACTGGACTAAAAATGACAACGTTATCAGAAAACTATCTCATATCTTTTTGTTGGTTCGAATCTAATTTTGTCAGTTCCCTCGAATTATGCCCAACAGTGAACATGATATGTTAGTATCAGTTAGTATTTTTATTTCATTATTAGAACTGTACTAGTTTCCATCATATCCTAGGGGGAAAATTAGTTGATTTTTGTGTTTCTCGATGATGCACCAATGCTTCGTCAAGATGAATAATATATTTCATTTAAAGTTCCACAGTAAGGTAGTCAACCAAATAAATTATTTCAAATGGGAACGTTACTAAATATATTTAGTAGTAAAGTTTATTCTTGCATAAAGTCGAAAAACACATAAACGGGAGCCGTTATGACTAATGCAACAACAGTGGTTATTCTGTGTATAATGAAACAATAAAGTTTCAGATATTCCCTCAAAAGAACATTTAGAGTTTACGTACATTTAAAAGCTGCACAAATTCTTCATTTGACTGTTTATAACAATCTATATTTCCAATTTCGACTCTTTTATACTCCTTAGTGAATTTGTGGTGTCTAATCCTCTCTCAATATAAATTGCAGGCCAATAAGAAAGAAATGGAGAATACTAACGACGTCACGTTTGATAACATTTTAATGAAGCAAGTTAAATACAAAAAACATTCATAAGTTTCATAAAAAAATTATTTAGCAGGACCGAGTTTGTTATTTCATTTATTACTGGCACATAACATCGTCAAAAAATTTAAGAAAATCGCCGACATGACCGGCATAGGTGCTGGCCTGCTGACAATGTGACGACAAACTAAACGATTATGACATCATGATGACATCACATCATTAGGCCAGCACGCGATGTTATTTCACAATGTGTAATTACTTTGTGGATGCATTAAACAATCTAGTTCAATGGGTGATTAATAAAAGTATTTCTTTGCATCCGAAGAAAATAAGTTAATGCATCCTAAAATGTGTGCCCTAAAATGGAAATTGTGAGCACGAATAAGCGTCTTTAATTGCTGGCAATGCTCTATCTGTAATTTTTTACCTCATACATGTACCTCCATTGCTTCAGATAACCACGAACAACGCCTGGTTCTGCTCGGTAAAACTGGAGCTGGGAAGAGTTCTACAGCAAATTCAATCCTTGGCGCTCAGATATTAACGGCGAAGACATCTCCTAACTCTGTAACTGAAAAATGTAAATCCGAACGCAGTGATAGGTTTGGAAAAAAGCTTTTGCTTGTAGATACACCTGGCTTTTTAGACACCGACACTTCAAGAGAGGTAACTGAGTCCGAAGTAAAAAAATGCATCGGTATTTCCGCACCTGGTCCCCATGCCTTTCTACTTGTGATGTCCTTTACAAACAGGTTCACTAAAGAAGAGAAAAACGTTCTCAAGGAAGTAAGTTACATGTTTGGTGAGCAGATGATCAAGTACCTGGTTGTCGTTTTCACCGGCAGAGATCAGTTTGACAAGTCTTCCTCCATTGAGAAGCATATCGAGGAATACATCAAGGGATACCCTGAAGCCTTCAGAAGTCTTGTCCAGAAGGCAGGGGGCGGCTTTGTCACCTTCAATAACAAGGGTGAAGAGTCAGAGAAGGAAGATGATGTCCAAAATCTTCTCAAACGCATTGACGAAATGGTCAAAAGAAATGGTGGCGGTCATTTTACATCGGACATGTTTGAAACAGCTGAGGATATCATCCAACAGCGAATTGCCAACGAACTAGCAGCGAAGGAGGAAGAAATTCGGAAGGAAGTAGAAGCTGAGATTCGGAAAGAGCTAGAGGAGGAAATGAAAGCAAAACATGATGCTGAGTTATCTCGCCTAAAGGAGCTACGAGAAGAGGACCTTCTACATTACGAAATACTGAAGCGGGAACTGGATAAGGAACAGAGGAAAAACAAAAAGGATACCAAGCCTGAACAAAATCTTAAAGGGGCTGTTCGACCACTGATAATCGACGAAATGAGGGCAAACGCAGAGAAAAAACTCATTCAGCAAATTGAGAAATGCGAGGGACCTGAAAGACCTGAGGTTGCGAGCGCTGCTGGTCTGGAGATTCAACAACTCCTTCAAAGGAGGAGGAAGATGGCTGACCCAGATGCACCTGAAGAGGAAGGCGAGGCTGAGGACGAAGAGAACCAAGAATCTGTGATTAACGAATTACAAGAAAACGCAGATCGTGCTACTGAAAAATCTCTTGTTGAGTTGAGGGATAAAGAAAGAGAAAATATTGAAAATGAAAAAGGAGTTTTTCAAAAGATGAGTACGAAGATATAGCCACTTTGTCTCTTTTTAAACTCACTTCTGTTTAACAGCAACACTGACTCAAAAAAGAGACCAATTTGAGTATGAAATTAAACAGTAATCATAACCAAAACCTTAGCCAAATTGGTTTAAGACTGTAGATTGAGTGACCTTGCTGCTTTTTAAGAACCTTTTGCTAGTTGGATATTAGGCATTATCAAATGGGATTAAGTAGCTTAGTGAAACCTCCTAAGGACATCAGTAATATCCAAAAGAATAACAGAATTTGTAAACTTTGTAGTTATGAAATTGGCGACGAATTCCATTATTTATTCATTTGTTCTAATTTCATAAATGCAAGAGTAAAATATATCAAGCCGTATTTCTATACTAGACCAAACTATTTTAAAATGAAGACACTATTTAACAGCAAAAAGATAGGTACTTTAAGAAAATTAGCCATGTTTTGTAATATCATTATTAAAACCTTTAAAAATTGTCGTTACTAGTAATTACTAGAAAGAAAATCTTTCAACCAGATACCCTACTGTTTTGCTTATTTACACCATGTACTGTAATAATAGTGTTATTCGCATTTTGTAGATATATATTGTAAATCTATCTGTTTGTATGTGAATGTATGAAACATAATCTGTATCATCATATGCCGCTGCCTGCGGCCTGATTTGTAATAAAGTTCAGTTCAGTTCAGCCACTCTCTTAATCCTTTTTGATTTACTTGTCAAGACGCAAACGCTCTCTTAATTGAAACTAGAATTTATGGTAAAGTTGCAAATGGAGTTTATTATTTGAAGCCTGTTTCCCTATGGCCTATTAGGATCAACATGTACTTTGACGTAGTCTCGTTTCTTCCTTGAAAGTATTTTTGTTTCTTTCTTTTTGTCAATAAAGTTAATATAATTCCAGTCTTTGTACTTTATTACATTTACGTTATCTAAATGCATATGTTGTAAGCTTCATCATGTTAATGTAAGTACCTAAACGTTCTGGTAAACATTTATCAAGGACCTTCTGTCGAACGAATGCTTGCTGCCTTCAGGGATAATTATCATCTTACCGTTTAAGTTTTGGATAGGACATGGTCCGTGGACATTTGGCAGTGTTTGCCCACGGTCAAATCAGGAGGGCAAACATTCTTTATTCTAAACAATGCCCACGGACCATGTCTTGTCTAGTTTATAAACCGCCAACCATTTATAATTACATTGATATGACCAATAACGTAAAGGGTTAAGAAAGAACAGAGATCTAGACGGCCGTAAAATAGCAAAATGGCCTTTGTCATAAGAGGAGCTGATATATAATTTCCATCAAAATGGCTCAGTGGTCACGGCGTTGGGATCAGCGTTTGGAGTGTGAATTCTGCGGGTTCGAGACAACATATCGCCAAAAACATTTGCAGTGGCAAGAACTGATTTGTGTTATTTTTCAAAAATGATAGTCAGATGACACCTTGACGTTAACCAAAAAAATCATCTTAACATAGTTGGAAAATAATTATTTGAAGAGGGATATAACATAATAATATCTTGCCTTGCAGGGCGATTAAGTGGATAATAACCTGCATTCGAGTGACATTACTGGAATAATTCCCTTGCCGTGTGAGTCCAAATGAAAATAAGATATATAAAAACCTCGGAGAACAATGGAGTAACGTCACTAGCGCAACATACATTATCAAGATATTTGCCCTTAAAGAGGCAGTAGCATGTTTTTTATACTTTTATATTTTAAAAATTTCACTAATACTTGTAAGTTACTGCTTAATGTATTATTTTGACAGTGTCAAAAATCTCATTATACAG
The DNA here is from genome assembly GCA_916613615.1 of Steromphala cineraria. Lineage (NCBI taxonomy): Eukaryota > Metazoa > Mollusca > Gastropoda > Trochida > Trochidae > Steromphala > Steromphala cineraria. The sequence continues at coordinate 33,360,343 of OU744729.1, read as the reverse complement.
GCCAATCATCCATAGTCAGAGGACAAAGTATGAGGATTCACATGAAATCCATTGGCGGCCATTTTGTGTGAACACCTTTTATTCATTTTGTGTAAGAAAAGGGAATCGCATGGCTAAACTTTACGATATATATTTGAATTATTACTGCTCCATTTACTTTGAATACATTGTCTTTCAATTAGAACAATTCATTTTCATTTTCCTGACATCAACTTATATTCCCCCTAGAAACGTGCTACTGCCCCTTTAACAGAGGGCAGTATAAAACAGATATTACCCATACGGGCGAGGATACACGAGTGGATATTTTTATGATATCCGCACATGTGCTTTTTAGTGATTCTCAACCTTGATTGGTCGGTACCTAAGAGAATGAAAGACGATTGGTCGACGGAACTATTTTCAAGTTTCATTGATAAATTGAACGTGTCGAACGTATGTCGATTAGGTTAAAAATAAATTCGTAGAACGATGAATATTACTGTTCTTCATATAACTTACAGGTTGATATTTAAACGAAGTATTATTTGAAACTATTCATCTACGTGTTAAATTTCATTGTGATCTCAAGAGCTTTTTCCAAAGGTACAATACATGTAAGGGCTGTCTGTTTGTAAACAAACATGGCTGCCATCGAACATTGATGAAATCTATCCAAACACAAGAATTTCACTGATCCATTAGTAATTATTAACACATAAAACCATAGGGACTCAAATTCAATACATACATTCATGAAAGCAGTAACTTTTACAAATCAACATACTCATACTTGATCAGCCCTGGGAACAATCCCACCGTGATCACAGGCCGATTAGAGTTATCGTTCTTGACACTTGCTACGTGAATGAAAGTAACGTCGAAAGAAACAAATGTTGTTCAAACTTCAGATAATTTGATTATCCTGACATACAGACTTGTTTTGATGCATTCTTTGTAGGTTTCTCTTAAAGATATTGCCACTTTTATCAATTATAGTTTTAAAAAAATTGACAGGTTTTTTACATTTTCGTTACAACATTGTGCCGTCAACAACACATCACAGTGGTAGTACGGCGTGACGATCGGCTGATTCAAATACTTATTATCTTTATCAAATAATGTTGTTTGTTAAAGAGTTTTATGTGTGTTAATTTGTTCAAGGCTGAAAAGTGTATTATATCATTCAGGGACAATATTTTCATCATTTTCGTATTGTTTTGAAACTGAACTAGATTCCGATGCGTTGTTGACTAATTCACTCTGGAGATGTTCGGTTGGACACACGTATGAATACTGATCAGCTGATTGGTATCACTTACTACAGCATAACTACGATTTCTCAATCGCATTTTTTCAGTCGTTTCTTAATTATATTTCATTGCAAATGGGTAATATATAGAATAACCAACTCGGTACGAGTGATTACGGGATATCTGCCCTCGTCAAAATAATGTTCAGTCGCTCGCCAAGGCTCGCGACTGTGAACATTATTTCGACTCGGGCAGATATCCCGTAACCACTCGTACCTCGTTGGTTATTCTCTAAATAAGACATGATTTGTAGAAATGATAACAATAAAGGATATTTACGCCTATTATTTGTCCTGGCCAAGACCTGCGTTCCTTAAACTTGATAGTTTCTTTTAGTGAACATATCATGTAAATTTGTTAAGTTGACAAATAGATAAATTCAACAAAACTGAAAATGGATTGATTATTCTTCATGTGTAAATTAATCGTTCTGTTGTTTTTTTTCGGAATTTTCTCTCGTGCTCATTTCTTTTCTTTTTTTTTGGTCACAATGAAAAAGACAGAAGTGTTCGTTATTTTCGATTGCCTGCTTTCTAAGAGTTTTATCAAAGTATTTCATATCAACTATATTCACTTATAATTTCAACGAAATGTTCTGATTTTTTCCCACACAAATGAACATAAATGACTTAAAAGCTGTTGATTACTTATGACGGAATTTGTTGAGAAATATAAAATAGTCGTGTTCTAGAAAGTTTTACCTCTGAGTTGCCAAAACTGTTCCTTGGTAGTAGAAGTTTATGATCATCCGTTTCGTTTTTACTAAGAAACATCAAAGACATCCAAATTGCATTATATGTTCACTAGGATACGTTCTAAAAATAATACACTTAATGTTCATGCAGATGGCTATCAATAAAATGATGTTTTGTCATTAATAGAGGTTACTAAACGACCTTCCACTTTATACAATTGTTATTAAACGAGTTTATGATTTGGATAAAACGAGCGAAAGCAACTTGCCCTAATAATCAAGCCGCTTGTCGACAGTGCGCTGAAACTAACATTTTCGCGACAATGCAGCCATTGTAATTGCGCGCTTACATTGGGACGTCACAAGAACACACTACCGTGACGTCATACTGGCATTGTGGTATCACACTAGTTTGATATTGCCCTATAAATAATACATAGAGGATATCAAATGATGTCAATGTCGAACTATGTTTACGACACGAGTGGCTAATTTTTGTATTGCCCGAGCGAGAGCGAAGAATATAAAGATATTTAGTAAACACACTATTAGTGTCGTAAACACACTATGTCATGGTCATAAAAATAACATTCTGTTTATAACAGATGAAAACAATAAAAAAGTGATTTGTTGCCGTAGGGCATCATATGAAAAATATGAACCACGATATGACTGCCCTCGTAGATAACCTGCGGTATCTTACACGGGCGAGTGATAATTGTCATTATTGCTGGGTTTTAAAGTATGGCGGAATGATTGTGCGGAATATGTGTAAAATTAAACTGACAAGCCAAAGAAAGTGCACACTTCATTTGAATTCATCATATGTAACATTTTCAATCACAGATATTTCGAGTTTTTGATGAACTGACAAGACGAGAAATAAGCTATTGTTCAAAGAATAATGTAAAGCGGTTCGTTTCAAATAAATCTTTTTAAAAATTATCTTATTTTCAAAAATCATTTTGATATAATACAAATGTTCATTGACAAAGAATACATTTTCTACGTGAAATTCAATAAACGTGCTTATTTTTCAACATATTTACAACATTTTAACATTGGAGGGGTCTTGATTAATTCTATTCCTTTTCCCTCCCGTAATTAAACAAATATAGTTAAACAAAACATTAACAACACACATATAATTTAATTAAACTACTGCAAATACGTGTTATTTTTAACGTGACATAACTTGATACATCACATGTCTTTTAAATTTTAAGAAGATTTAAACAAATTGTGATGTGTAATTTCTTTTCTCTTGTGGTAAGATACAATTATTAGAGGAAAAAAACTGTCCCAATGTAAAAATTCTATAAAAGGTACGTTTTTCTGCATTGTAGCTCTTGATTTCGAACAGTTCTTTCTCCATTAGTTGCCGTACGACAAGCCTTACTGCAGCGGGTAGTCGATCGTTTTATACTTTCAGTTCTTTTACCAACTTATTCTGTCCTTCGTTCATTTTCTGAGAGATGAGGTATAATCAGGCTAAAGCCATACATCTGAAGTAAGATCTAGAAAGCAACGTTCCAAAAACTAAACCACCGGCCATCGCAATGCGGGAAGGCTGGAGAAGAACGTTGTTAAAGAGATTTTTTACCTTTTCTATTCATTATCATAAACATGTAAATAAAGAATTGCTTTACATTATAACAAAACGATAACTGACTTTGGCGTAGAAAAACAGAAACAGAAAAAAACCGATGTCCATGTTTTTTGCCAACACTTTGTCTACAGCCTTTGATATTTGATATTTTTGCTCTCAACTAAAAGTAATATATTCTAAGAAAAATGGTTCACGCGTTTCTTTTTTGAAGACTATATGTGTGTCCGGACACGAAACGTGATTCTCTTATTAGGTGAAAATATTGGAACTAAACGTTATAATTGTGTAAAAAGAAAATGAACAGAGCACATGGTTTGAAACTATTTACATCTTAAGTATTTCTTCTTCATTTATAATGTACGTACACGCTCAATGCTTTTTTCAGGAATGACTCGTGACATCTTAAACTAAGTTAAATATGCGATTGAATCGTTTTGCTTGCTTTGTTACAATATCTTAATACAACCATTTTTAGAAAATCATCCTTTTGGTCTTTCTTTTAATAACCGAAAAGCTTTCCTTTATACGATCATAGAATTGGTTGCATACACCAGACACGCCGTTTCAAGTACAACATTTCTTATGAAAACGATGTCATCAAAACGTTCACATATAAGCTCCTATAGAGAGACAAACATCGCGTGAGAGTCTTAAGACATTAATCTTTATACAATGCGTTATTTTGAAGTTTGTTAATGTGTATAGAGGATTTGATATCCACATCACTAAAAACTGTTGTGTATACCAGGAAAACAAAACGCTAAATTAGGTACATATGTGCAATATGTTTTAAAACAAATTGTTCCATTTAGTTTTGCCTTGTTTTAGTTTCTTTTATCGCCATTAGTAAAGCGACATAACTGAACCACTTTCTATTTCATATGAATCTTTCGAGACATAGAACCGACGGGGTGAAATAACAATTCACTCTTGCAATAGCGTACTCGTCTTCTATTCCTGAAATGGCCATTCCTCGGGAATTCAAAATTATGAACACAAACTGGAAACGCCCTGTACATGAATTAACACGCAGCCTTGGTGAGCTGGGTATTCTTGTTACACTATGACAATTTCATATTGAATGGCGATACAGATTTATGTTGACTGCTTGAAAGATATCATTTTAATGCTAATCGGTTATATTGTGGTGAACATGTGAAGTAGTGATTTGATCTGAAATAGTGCAGTGAATCGCGACTAGCAAGCCTCAAACGTTTTCCATCAAAGATGTTAAACATGTTAGCGGCAAATGTGATTATGTATAGGCTAATGTCCGAGTAACTCTCCATTCAAAAAAAAATGGAGCCGTGGGCCCAACTCAACTTAAAACAACTTAAATTTTGAAATTATAAGTGAAAAACTTGATGTAAAACACAACGCTCCATTATTGAAAAATAATGGAGCGAGAGTCAATAGGCTGACGCCAGCGGCAATAGCACTAATGCCTATTGCGATAACATTATTAGCGAAAATCCGCAGGCCAACGGAATTAGTGCAGATGTCTATCGGTGGATACAACTCACCAATCATGACAAAAAAAACTCAGAGAATGTATGATGACCATACATCACTCTAATTGCTGTATTGGATTTATGTATCTTCAGAGCCATTTTCAAGCTTGTAAAAGACAACTATTCCATTTCTCTCTGAGTTTACAAATAAATGAAATGCACCCTTTCAATTTTAACCCTTATATTTTACCCTCACTTCTTAGCCCCTGAAGATACATGTAGGACACTACCGATATGACAATAAAAGCGATGACATATAACCATAAGCATATTTAAACTGTCCAATCTCAAGATCTTAAAGGGGCAGTAGCACGTTTTTAGGGGGAATATAAGGTGGTGTCAGGAAAATGAAAAGTAATGGTTCCAATTGAAAGTCATATCTTTTAACAAAACGGAGCAGTAATAAATTCAATACATAATGTAAAGTTAAGCCATGTGATTCCTTTTTCTTGCACAAAATGAATTAAAAGTGTTCACAAAAAATGGCCGCCAATGGATTTTATGTGAATCTTCATACTTTGTCCTCTGACTATAGCTGATTGGCTTGTGTAATGAGATTTAAGACACTATCAAAATAATACATTTAGCATAAATGTACAATTATCAGTGACAATTTTAAAATTTAAAATTATCAAAAAACGTGCTACTGCCCACTTAAGTGTCAGATCTTGAAGGCATACTCTTTTGCTCTTGTACCATCGTCGCTGATGTTAAGGGAATAGAGAAGTTGAGTTTTCCAAATCAGATATTAGGATATAGTGTTGATAGTGTTTAATTCATTTTCGAAATTGGGCATTTGATAACGGCTTCAGATTACGCGAATCTTACAAATAGTATATGCACGTCAGAGATTTGGCCACAGTGATTTTAATCCACATATGTTTCAACCATATACATAACTTCTTTCAACCTGATGGTGTGGTTACCCACGCAGACATATTACAATATTTATTTCATTTGTCCATCCTCTCGAACATAAAAAAATAAATTTATTCCAAAACCCAATGGTACAATCTTAACTTGATCTCAATTGGAGTCTTGAATGAAATTAAATGCATTTGATATCTAAATCCTTCCATATCTTCATAACAATTAGGCATAGATATTCAGATAAAGAATTCACTTTTACTACACTTACGTCGCTTGCTCTCCATATGTGTCTTCTTGTTATTTATGTTTGCTATAATGTACAAGTGAAATTGATAGGTAAACAGATACGCCATAATGACTTGTCTACCGATCAATCTTCAATTTGTTGAATAAAATGCACAGCAGACAATGAACAGAATGAATTGAGAACCCCTTATTTGTAAACGGCTAGCTGTTCTTTAGGAATTATATTTTATCATAAAACCGAGATATAAGAATTGCTTTTTTCCAAGTTAATGAAATTACCAAGGAAGATTCAATAGGGTTTATCGTTTGCAACAACTTGAAATGTTTGCAGCTCTAAAGGAAACTATTTTGTAATATGTTTTGGTTATACACATATGCAAACCTAACCTAACAGTTTTTTTATCAGAATGTTTCTTCTACGTCAATGGTGTTAAAACATTTTTATGCTATCAACAAAATCAATTGAAATTCTGTTCATGATCATTTTACTCTTACAAAGCGTTTTCTCGTTAATCTCTTTTTATTTCTCACACTTAAGCTTAAGGGTTGTGCTTGTCATTAATAATGAAGAAAAGCTGTATGATTATGTATGGGAGAGATATTTAGATAGCTAGTTTACCAGCCCCTTACTTTTTAAATAAAAGTTGTTTAAACTAAGGGTCAACCTGCGCACACTTGTAGATGTACGTGAGTGTGAAGGGGGAGTGCATATGTCTTCTTCTTTAAAGGGGCAGTAGCACGTTTTTTGATAATTTTGTATTTTAAAAATTTCACTGATAATTGTTAGTTAATGATAAATGTATTATTTTGACAGTGTCAAAAATCTCATTTGACAAGCCAATCATCCATAGTCAGAGGACAAAGTATGAAGATTCACATAAAATCCATTGGCGGCCATTTTTTTTGAACACTTTTAATTTATTTTGTGTAAGAAAAAGGATTCACATGGCTAAACTTTACATAATGTATTTGAATTATTACTGCTCCGTTTTGTTTAAAGATATTGTCTTTCAATTGGAACCATTAATTTTCATTTTCCTGACATCACCTTATATTACCCCTAAAAACGTGCTACTGCCCCTTTAAAGTGCTTTAAATGAAATTCATCAAAACCGTCTCATTCAAACAGTCCAACAATGAATAATACAATGAACATTGCTTTTGACGTTTGTCTCCTATGAAACTCATATTAACACTTCTCTTTTTAGGTGGTGTTGAGTGTTAAATGCATTTTAAGCCATTGTAGAGGTTATAAATTATATCTATAAAAGACATCATATAATGTACACACATTTCGTACACAAAAATGGTGTGTAAACCAACTTAAACGAAACCGCTTTGTTAGGTACATGAACAGGGAGAACTCTGGACTTGATCAATTGATTGTGTTCGTTAGAATAAAAAAATATGTTTACTGAAGAGACTCAGTCGAGGTATTTCAAACTCCATGTGTATGTTTAGTGACGTAGAATAAACCAATCAGTCTGACTTAAAATGTCCCGCTAGTTTCTTAAAATTCCGATTCCTCAGGAATAGCAAATTCTGACTACACTTTGAATATGAATAGACACTGTCCTTGTTGAGTGGCTTCTCTGTGAAATTTTCAGTCATATATTGTAAAGCTCTGCACTCGAACGGCTATGCTTCTATATTCATACAATAAAAGACTTCATCGGAAAATTCTATTCCCTATCAAAATGAATACAGTCTAAGAGCGCTCGAGAACGAAAACTCAAAATCAAAAAGAATGAATTTTAAGTTCACACATGAAATTGTTTCTCAATAAAGAAGGTAAGGGTCATAAATCGGCAAACCGTGATGTTTGGCTGCACTGATTGACATACATGGTTAGTTGTCGACGCTGCATTTCATATTATCAGAGTCAAATTATCGGACAGGCAGAGACTCGTATCATGCCATTTTACCCTGTCTGATACTGTAAATGTTACAGGTTATCATCAAGGAGACAGCGTGTTTATACATCAACTGATCGCCATTTTACATTCACTTCTCCACAAGTTTCCGAGAAAGTAAGTATTTTCTCTGGTTATTGTTTCAATTCTTTATAATATTCAACACTAGCAGCTCAAAAAGTTATATTTAAATTCCAAAAGAGTTTTTAACACATATGCTTGTCCAAATTCATGTATGTTTAATGGTTTTTAGGAAATTGAACAAACAGTTTTACATTTTCAACAGAAAGTATGCAAAATTTCCAACTTATACTTTTGATTATATATTATATATAATATGAATGATTACTTTGTAGTATGGCTAGGTTTAAAAAACAAAGTTGATCAATGAGAAACTTAATTTAAAAACTTACTTTCACTAACTAAAAAGCTCAATCGGCACTATGCTTACTAGAATTTATAATTATTATATTGTTTTTCGCAAAGAAAGGGTAATTACTTTTACAAATATTGTTATTATTCTGTTGTTATATTCAAATATTCTGAAAAAATTATCAATTTTGATCAAGTTTTCAAATGTTTTGTGTAACTTATTTTAACAAAATATCTTAATCTTTTGCATAAGCAACGGCCCGTTTTGGAAGAAAAGGAATCCTGCAAAACGTTTTCAAAAGTAAGTGTGTTAAACAATTATCTTTCTCGATTATTACTGGACGATATAAATACAAGACGGCGCATTGATCGCCTTATAACGACCCTTTTACTATTATTACCTACTGCAGGTAAATGTTACCCGATGTGTAATATATTAACCATCTTTTCCCGTATTGTTTACCGTCATATGAATAATGAAACTAAAAGTGATCATTGCAGATATATAAGGCCGTTTTCCGTACTGTATCCCGTCATAACATCTATCATTGAAAGCGTAGCAATAACATGCGAGAATTTTCATTTTCTCAAAAAGTCCAACACAAAATCCGAATAGGAGGACAAGGTAGTTGAGACACATCGCATCTTTAATTGGACACGGATTGCATTCACAGAAGAAACTTGACGAAAAAACAAGAATCAACGGTAAGCCATATCTATTACTGAAAAGTCAATGCAATGCAATTCAAGATTTAGAAATACCCACAGTTTTTTTCTAAATATGGTAAATTGACATTAACGATAACCATGTGCATTCTTTCAGATGACGCTATCACTGATGCTTGTTGGACGAAGTGGCTCGGGGAAGACCAGAGTTGTTGAAACGTTATGTGGGTCTGAAGTTAAAAATCCCAGAGATGTTCAATCTGTTACAAGGTTTGGGCTAGAATTTCAGGCGAAGGAAACATTCGGATTTTTCTCAGATGAGCACGATTTGCAAACATGTACAGAGGACCTCTCAAACTGTGTCAATATTTTAAGTGGTATTAACGTGATCGGCTTCGTCATCCGGATTGGTAGATTCACACCTGAAGAAAGGGACATGATAGAAGTCATTCGTGATACACTTGGGGAGAGGGCCTTTAACTTCACGATTGTCATCTTCACTAATCTGGACAGCCTCATTTACGACGATGTTCCTTTGTCTGAGTTCCTGGAAGAAAGTCCTCAAGGTCTTCAAGATCTGTTACGTCTCTGTGGTGGAAGGTATGTTGGCTTTGACAACACAGGATCTGAAGAGGACAAGCAAGGGTATGCGAGGTCGTTGACTGAAGCCATGAAAGCTCTCCAGGAACAGAACGAGTCCGACAAATACACCGTTGACATGTTGGAGCAAGCTATGGCAGCCAAGTTTATGAAAGAGGATGCACAGAAAAAGGTTGAAGAAGACAATATCCGTCTACTGAAGGAGAAAATGAGACATGACATACGTGCAGAAGTGGAAGCCAAGATGAGAAGAGAACTAGACGAAAGGAATATTGCTGAGGACATTGTGTCCGGGCGGATTGCTAGAGACCACAAGCAGAGACAACTTGGCGACGGGAATCATGGTGAAAGAAAACAAAAGGATAGGAATGCCGAGGCCATGCCGTATTCCAAGGAACAGGGTAGAGGACAACCAGAGGAAAGGCCAAACTCCAAGAAACAGGATAGAGAACAACCAGAGGATATGCTGTATTCCAAGGAACATGGTGAAAGACAATCAAGGAAAAACTTGAATACCAAGGAAGAGGGTAGAGAACAATCTGAGAATATGCCGTATTCCGAGGCACAGGGCAAAAGACAGTCAGTGGATATGCTGTATTCCAAGGATAAGGGTAGAGGAAGGGCAGAGGATATACCGTATTCCAAGGAACAGGGTAGAAGACAGCATATTGATATACCGTATTCCAGGGAACAGGGGAGAGGACAACCAGACGATGTGCCATATTCCAAGGAAGAGAGTAGAGGAAGGGCAGAGCATATACCGTATTCCAAGGAACAGGGTAGAAGACAGCATAATGATATGCCGTATTCCAAGGAACATGGGAGAGGACAACCAGACGATATGCCGTATTCCAAGGAAGAGAGTAGAGGAAGGGCAGAGGATATACCGTATTCCAAGGAACAGGGTAGAAGACAGCATATTGATATACCGTATTCCAAGGAACAGGGGAGAGGACAACCAGTGGATATGCTGTATTCCAAAGAAGAGAGTAGAGGAAGGGCAGAGGATATACCATATTCCAGGGAACAGGGTAGAAGACAGCATTTTGATATGCCGTATTCCGATGAACAGGGGAGAGGACAACCAGAAGATATGCCGTATTCCAAGGATAAGGGTAGAGGAAGGGCAGAGGATAAACCGTATTCCAAGGAACAGGGTAGAAGACAGCATATTGATATACCGTATTCCAAGGAACAGGGGAGAGGACAACCAGACGATATGCCATATTCCAAGGAAGAGAGTAAAGGAAGGGCAGAGGATATGCCGTATTCCAAGGAACAGGGTAAAGGACAACTAGAAGATAAGCCATATTCCAAGGGTCAGGATAGAAGACAGCAAGGGGAGATGCTGTATGGCCTGGAACAGGATAGAGGACAAGCAGATGATATGACGTATCTCAAGGGACAGGATAAAAGACAACCAGAAAGGGGATGTGAAGATGATATTGAGGAGAGTATAAATGGGACATCAGGTAATTTTTTATTTGTCTTCAATAAGATATTCGATTATTATGTTAAGTACCTGTAACTTATTGATAATGCATTATTTCAAAATTGTACTTTATTGTTTTTAACAAATGAAATATCATCTCATTGCAACGCTTGAGTGTTAATTTATTCTTAATGAAATTTAACATCAATTTCTTGTTAAAAACTCATGTCTTAAGAAGTCTAATTTTTTGGATGTGTAAGTGGAATAGTTGGATGGGGCTTTTTTGTCAATTACGAGTAATAACTCGAGTTAGTATTTGTGAATATTCTTGTTTTTCCCATGTTTTAGACGAAGATATTTTGCCCAAGAGCGGACATAAAAAACCTAAGCCAAAACCAGAACCCAAACCTGCTAAATCAAGGGCAATAGGAAAGGACAAGATTCAAAGGCCCGCAGGTATCATCCTTGAATTTTTTTATGTTGCATTTGATGTTGTTTTTGTCAAAACGAAGATTAAAGGCCCTGTCTTCAATAAGATATTCGATTATTATGTTAAATATTTGTAACTTATTGATAATGCAGTATTTCAAAATTGTACTTTATTTTTTTAACAAATGAAATATTATTTCATTGCAACGCTTGAGTGTAAATTTATTCTTAATGGAATTTGACATCAATATCTATACAAAAACTCATGTCTTAAGAAGTACGAATTGATATTGGGGAGGGCGGGCAGTAGGATGATAAGTCAATTTTTTTTAAAGCTGGATGTGTAAGGGCAATAGTTAGATGGGGCTTGTTTTGTCAATTAGGAGTAATAACCCGAATTAGTATTTGTGAATATTCTTGTTTTTTCCATTGTTTTAGACGAAGATATTGTGCCCAAGAGCGGATATAAAAAACATAAGCCCAAACCAGAACCGAAACCTGCTCAATTAATGGCAAAAGGAAAGGACAAGATTCAAAGGCCCGCAGGTATCATCCTTGAATTTTTTATGTTGCATTTGATGTTGGTTTTGTCAAAAAGATGGTTAAAGGCCCTGTCCATGACGGTGCATCAATATATATTCTAATGCTTTCCAAACGTTTGATCAATTTTGAATGATTTTATCGGAATGTGACAACAATGAAATTAAATGTAACCGGACACTTGGTATTTGGTTGGTTTCTTTGAACACATTCATTTCATATGTCGTTATTTTCATTAACACAACAATGCTAATTACTTCACATCAATGTGATACAATTTAAAGAATCAGTTTTCTCTTGAAGTACGTGTTATCATGTATGTTCGTTTTAGTAGCTGTACAAAGAAATAACATCATTCTAAAACATGTCTTCTTAAGTATTAAGTATTGTGCAATTTGCTTTTAGAACAGAGAAATGAAACAGCGAGGACTACAACCGGAAATTCAATCCCGCGCAGAATTTATGAAAGCTTTGCGCAAGCATGGCGCTCCGTGACTGGGAAAAACTGAACGGTGACTCTCGTGTTTCTACGTGCCCTGAGTACAACGGTAGTTCCAGGGATTTCGACCAACCATCAAACAACCAGCCTTCCAAGTTTTGTTTTTTTTATAAATAGCAGCTTTCAATAGATGCCATGTATTATCAGTATGTGGTAAATTATGGTTCCCGCTGCTTTCTTCCAAAGTATGTATGTCAACTAAGAAGCCTCTTGATAGTAGAAAATATCAATTTTGCTCGTTTAAGAATCTCGTCATTTAAAGATGCTGTATCATACTTGCAAGCGGTTCAGGATGACATTTAGCTATTGAGAAAAGAAATACATCACTTTGTAGAAAAATCTTTCGTCGAAATTTTGATATCATATTTAGATTGTTTAATCAACAATAACATACTTATTTCGACGCTCAAAGCACAGTGCCCCTCGTAGAAAGGGCATAGTATTTAACGAACCCGCTTTCGGTGACGTAATCATTATGCCTCTAGGACTTACACCGTGTCTCAACTACCGTAATTGCGTTCGATGGGTATCAACTTTGATAGCAACGAATACCTAATTCGGAGAAAGAGAAAATAAAATCTAGTTTAGCGCGACAAAGACGGTTTTCAAGCGTACATTTAGAAACCGGAAGTTGTGAAATGGCCACACTTGCTTCGCCCTTATGGCGACTGCCGTTTCGGTATTGTTTGGTAAATTATCTCCTATTTAATGAATTTTGGTCTGATTTTCTCAAGGTTGGTCGCTATTTTTTTCTACAAATACAACGAATACATTGAAAATACTTTTTAAAATATTGCAAGTATGATACAGCATCTTTAAGCTAATAGCAGTTGATCGTAACTAAAACTAAGAAAAATGTCATTTTCAGAACGATGATAAAAGCTAGTTTATCAAATAGCAGATAGTTTATGACCCGATTTTATATGAATAGATAGATATATATTTATAATGTCGCAATATATAGTAAAATATAATCTACTCTAGGTAGATTTCATACTTGATTGTAATAACTGGCTTTGAAAATTATTTTATATTAAAGTTTATAAAACAATTTGGTGTGTGTTTTATTTTTATATTCGTATTAAAGCAGTTAACATGCTGGCCTTTTGAGAGAAAAGCCCCGGTTCAAATCCCGCACATATGCTACTCTGTCCACACAGCTGTTCAAATGGGAACCTGACAACACATAACAGACCTACATGTACATGTTAAAGCTAATTGGGCTAAATGCGTTAATTCAAGGCTATGCTGTTGACAATGCTTCAAGAAGGGATTAGTATGTCAACTCAAAACCTCTTACGAAAGCTCATTTATCATCCAAAACTGTGTTCCACAGGAGATATCGCTTGTGGAAGATCAAGCGATATCTCCTAGGAGATATCGCGTTGACAGTAGATTTTGAACAATGCCCTGTCATCAGAAAATACATGACATCACAAACGTTTTACATCATCAGTAATGACGCCACAATGCTATGACGTCATAAACACAACGACGGCACAATGCTATGACGTCATTAACATCATGACGTCACAATGCTATGACATCACTGGTTTAGGAGTCTTAGGGCTATGCAGTGTTCAAAGATGTACATTTTTCATGCTAATGTGATGAAAAATGATTTTGGATGATAAATAGAATCTCACCCTCGTGTCTTCTGATATCAAATATATCAACATATTTGTTACTTTTATCAACTTGTGTTGATATATTTGATATCAGAGGACACTTGGGTGAGATTCTCTATATAGGAAACTTTCATATAGAAATGATACAACCTCTGTTCTGTTACGCCGAAATCCGTGGGTTCCGGCGGTTCCCCTGCATTGCACCACAATCAATATGAATATCTTTATCAATTGACAACGCACGAAAAGGGTGGGTCATATCAAAATGCTTTTGCCATGATTCAATCGCCAAAATGATGATTTTAGAACAGCGACTAAAACTAACTAAGCAACTAACTTTTATTGCCTCCAATCAGGCATCTCCCATTTTATCCCACAAAGTCGGCGTAATAGAGTAGTAGTCTGTATCAACATTTCATGACTTGATCAGCCTTTGTAGAAAGAGAATGGATATGATATCACCACGTACGTTTATCATGGACCTCGAACCAGGGTATGCTTACTTTGAGATGAAAGTTTTGAAAACAACGCCAGGTACCATCTACTTAAAACTAGCTGTAATGTATACGTCCCCTTAGTCCTCACGTTACATCTAGCTACTAACCCACCTGGTCTGTGTCACGCATGCGCGGAAATCAGCCAATTGAAAAAACAACTGGCTGATTTCTTTGAATCGGGCGTCGTTAGGATTTATATTGCATTTTACACATTATGAGCATAAATATCAAATATAGTCGCAAGCGACGACGACAGGATTCAGCCGTACATCTAGCGTATACACTATACAGATAATAATGTTAGCAATCATTCCTGAAAGTTTCATTGGAAAGCATTGAAAAGTATCATTTACATTTTTTCTGTCGGAGATGACCAAATGTTAGGAAAATGCGTCATGGCGGCCGGAAATGACTGTTCGCGAGCGATTTTATTTTCTAAATTTGTAGACCTTGGTCATGTCTAGCTCTCATGCAAAAATCACGAAATTCGTCGGTCAGGTTTTTGAGTTATCTGCCCATGAAAAAAATTATAGTTTTAGAAATTGACAAAGGTTACTACACACAAAGTATTTTGAATTTTCAAATTTTAAAACAAACTTGTTATAGGCAAAGGCATTGGCTCCATAATGTGTAAATTTTACCCTCTAGTACAATAAATATAAAAGGAACGAATCTTCAAAGGTGCATGGGGTCGGACTTTTGTAAAATGTGCTTAAAATCAAGATGGCGGCCAAACCACGAGACTTACGAATTTGTCACGATATACTTTTTCGCATTGTTTTTGATTGCGCATCTTTTTAAAAAAGTTTCAAGTCTCTAAGTACATTTTGAAAAAAAAACCAAAAAAAACAATGTTATATTTGGGATTTGGGATTTGAACTGGTCCTTTAATGGCTGGGCCGAAATGGCTCGCTGAAAAGCTTCGCCTCTCGATTCAAGGGTAAGGGCTATCAGATTGTAAAGTTTTGTTGTAATGAAGCAGCCGTTTTGGCTGAAAGTTCGGCCAAAGTTTTGTGAAATAATAATATTAAACACGCCAATAACAATTAGGATTCAGCCTTATGGCTGAATCCTTAATAATAGAATGTATGACTTATTGGACATAATCATTACAGCTAATTTTTTACTAGATTGCCCGATTCTAACAGCTTGTGTAACTAGATTGTCCGATTCAAAGAGATCAGCCAGCTAGATGTAACGAGGGGGCTTAGGGAACGAATACATTACAGCTTGTTTTAACTAAATTGCGCCAGGAACAATCTACATTGCTGCACACTATCGGTCATACAACAGCACCTGTTGAATGACAAGGGCTTCGTATGCCCTCTTACAGGTATGTCACTGCTTACATAAAAATCGAGAATATTTTGTCTGTTTAGTTCATCTGACCTGTAAGGTTCGATGGACTTATGGCATAGTGTCCGACGTCCCTCCGTCCGTCCGTCCGTCCGTCTGTCCGTCCATCCGTAAACTTTGTGCATTTTCGAATTTTCGCCAGAAGCATGAGGCCGAGAAAGCTGAAACATTGTGTACAGACTCCTGGAGAATTACAATTTAAAGCTTTGGTGGCTCGTGACCCTAACACCACACCACAGGGGCCTCGCCAAAAAGAGCTATTTAAATAAATCCTAGAAAGCTCAAACTTAATGTACAGACTTCTTTACTAGTTTGGATTATAATTCATAGCATCGGTGGCCCTCTAGTGTTTTCCTATAAAATGCCTTTGGAACTTATTGACTTTATCCTAGTTGAAGGTTATATGCAGCGAGCTATATCTGCGTAGGTAGGTTATCTCATAACCATCTTGGTCAGTTATACGATTGTAAACAAACCCACCAATTTGACTGGATTTTTAATCAAACAAGAAAGTTAGGATTTAGAACAAGAAAAGCGGGAATGGAACCCGGGACATAAATTTTATCAAACAGCGCCTTTACCAATCGAGCTACCGAGGATCCATGCCCCTTCATGTACATTTTGTTGTGTCATGTCTGTATTTTATTTTTTCCCTATAAATACATATCAGTATTGTATTATATAGTTTTTAATATACATGTAAGGAATCTACTTTTTAGTTCTAAAAGGTGAGAGTATTGTTAGTAGTCTTCATGTTTTATTTATCAAGTCATATTAACCCCGTAAAATATATATCAAAAACGTTTCTAGAATAATTCCATATAAACAAATTGTGTTGATACCATTGCAGGAGTGTACCACGGGAGTGTTAACTAAATGATAACACGATTGCCTCGGGTTATTGAAATAACCTCTGCTCGGGCTACGCCCTTGAGAGGTTATTTTCCATAACACCTCGGTACCGTATGATTATTTACTACAAACCGTTTTCAATCATATGGGGAAACTGGTTGGTACAGCAGGAGTGTTTACTAAATGATAACACAATTGCCACGGGTTATGAAAATAACCTCTACTCGGGCTACGCCAACGCGAGGTTATTTTCCATAACACCTCGGTACCGTATTATTATTTACTACATACCGTTTTCAATCAAATGGGGAAACTGGTTGGTACAGCAATTTAAACATATGGATATGATGATGAGATAACAAAAACAGTAACAACAGCAAAGAAAACTTGAGATGAGTGGGATACCAGTGTCAGGGATTAGCCAAGCCAGTTGAGTTGAGTTGAGTGTATTGTTAATGGGCAGATTGGGTGGTTGTTAGTTGATGGAATGAAATTGCTTTTATCTTTATTCATGGAGAGCCTGAAGCGGAAAATATTTACAGCTTCAGATAAATAGCGTTGAATTGTGTAACACAATCTAGTTAAAACTAGCTTTAATGTATCGTCCCCTAAGTCCGACACTAACCCACCTGGTCCGTGTCACGCATGCGCGAAATCAGCCAATGAAAAAAGAACTGGCTGATCCCTTTGAATCGGACAATCTAGTTAATACAAGCTGTTAGAATCGGGCAATCTAGTTAAAACCAGCTGTAATGTTTATTTCCAATAAGTCATACATTAAATCATTGATATTTATGCTCATAATGTGTAAAGTGCAATATAAATTCTAACGACGCCCAAATGAAAGAGATTAGCCAGTTCTTATTCCATTGGTTTTTAACTAGATTGTTTGTAACATTGCCTTAGTTGATGTTGGGATGTGGACAAATTGGTGGTATTTTCCGATATAGCTGATTAAGCAAAGTGTTTGTGTCGATATGTTGCGTCCTTTGATGCGAATGATGAGTGGCCTTGGTGTTTCTTCGATGTTGTCGCATCTGATGTTGTAGACCATTCCTTTAGGCTGCTGTTGTTTTGATGAGTGTTTCCTACCTTAACTAAAATATATTTAGTATCCGCTAATGAATATTGGTATTTTGTAAGACTTAGTGATTTTGTGGTGCTTTTTGCTTCATAGATTTTATAAGTCCCCTTTCCATTGAAACAATTCGAACTAAATGCATAACGGGATCGTTTTCTGGCCGCTATCAACTCTATATGAACTTTGGTATATGGCCAAACCTAGTGGTTTAGATGTGCCTCTCCTTTGTGTGGTTTCCATAGAAAAAATGGTCTTTGTGCACAGCACCTTTTCGGGCCCCATTCCCAAATTATTTTCAGTATATTCCTATGAGACTTATAATGTGGCGGGACCCATAATGATGTCTTTGGCAGCTAATGATGTGATATCTGTATTATAAAAATATCATTTTAGATATTCTCTTTTTGACTGTTTCCAGCATATCTTGGAAATAAGGTTAAGATGATGAGGTTTGACTAAAGTTGGGACGGGGGACATCACAGTGCTTTATTATCCCCCGCACCAGGTATTAAAATGGGCACCGTCCGTCAGTCCGTCCGTCCGTTACACTTTGTGTCCGGCTCATAACTATGTAACTAATCAACCATTTCAATTCAAATTCGTCACGGAAATAAAGAAACATGTAATAATGTGTCATGAGTAACAATTTTCTGAAAATCTACATAAAATATTAGGATTTTGGAGAAAAAGTGGTAAATTTGTAAGAAATCTGTTAAAAGGCCTGTCCGGCTCACAACTTCTAAACTAATCATCACATTTTGATCAAATTTGATGTGAAGATACATAATCACCAGAAGGTGTGTCATGAAGAACAATTTTGAAAATATTTTGATAAAATTTTGCCCTTTTTGACCAAAAATGAGGACACTGTTGGTAAAATTGTTACAAGTCCTGTCCGGCTCACAACTTCTTAATTAACTAATCATCATGTACATATTGATTAAATTTGATATGGAGATACATAATCATCTGAAGGAGTGTCATGAAGAACAATTTTGAAAATATTTTTTATAAAATTTTGCCTTTTTGGCAAAAAATGAGGACTCTGTTGGAAAACTGTTACAATTTTGAAAATATGTTTGTTTACATATGATCGAATTGATCTTGAAGATCCAAATACATAAATATTTTTGTTTGATTTTAATTTTGTCATGTTACTCCAATTATGCCCAACAGTGAACACAAAGTTGGTATCATCAAGTATCAAGTTTTTTTTTAGAACAGTTTCCTTCATATCTTTGAATTTTTTGTTATTTTGTGCGACAAAAATTAGTCAGCTATATGATAAGGAAAACTTATGTTGTGCAATTTGCGGGGGATATAGCTCGACCATGTCAGCTGCTTGTATTCACATATTTTTAGTGTTCAATCCTCCTTTTTCGTTTCAGTGTGGGTCTGTGCTGGTTGTTATGAGAAGAATGACAACGACGATACGTCCTGTAGGCATTGTAGTCAAACAAGGATGATCCGAGGAAACTCAGTGAAATGTAATTATAACTCATTTTTACTTAAAACCATCACCTTATTTACATAGTGGTATATATGAGCTTGATCGTAATTATAACAGTCATATCTATAGCAGGTGATGGTGGAACATGAAACTTCAAACTCTCAAAAGTATTTACCTTCGTCTTTCCCTCAAAATAAGACTTATTGACTGACATGTTGGCCAAAGCTGATTTGGATAATAATTAATAGATTTTGGCCTTTTTTAATCATCTTATTTTCTTTAAAATAATTTTCACCCTCCAGCCCAATCAGGGCCTTAATGCATTATAGCTGAATTGTCTTTTGGTCGGAGAAAACTTATGCTGCCCATCGCATATACGTTCAAAACATATTCAGACTTTCGTTTGGGAGGGATGCGCCCTAATGATATCACAAGTTCAACTATCTACATCAACAACTTTTGGGGATCTCTTGGGTGAAGGGTGCACCCCCACACACCCCTTCTAGATCCGCAAATAATATGTTTTATTATGTTTTTCGACTATCTAATAGCCAATGCCAAGAAGCAGACTCCAGTACCTGTTCCTGGGAAGAAGACGGCAATGGTTAAACCACGTATTAGAAATGGTGTAGGTATGTACGAAGAGAAGCATTAACACTTTTGTTTGGAGAACAAATCAGTGTTTGAATTTTATAACCGAAATGATTTCTGACTTTCAAGCTATATCCGATGATCACCATAATATTTCCAAAATGACTCTTCGAGCTAAATAAGGACAGCTTTTCGACTCAAAAAGTAAATTAGTTGCATCTTGCAATGTTTGCATTAAAGTTCACACTTTTAATGCTAGAAAAAAATGTAAAAAGTAAGAAAAGAGTGGTATAACACAATTATTGATTTTTCATTCGGTTGAAGCAATGATTTATTATACAATTAGCAATGAAAAATAGGGTTATACATTGAAAATATAATAATCTTTTTAAGAAAGTCATATTTTCACTGCGGTGAGAAAAGTAGGACCGAACCTATTACCTTCCTTTGAAACACGATTATCTCCCTTTGAGGAAATCGAACGCACGATTATCTCCCTTTAAGGAAATCGAAAGCACGTCTCGCGTCACGGCGTTGATTAGGATTGAAGAAAAACGACTCTTTACGATGTTATCGGTATGTAACAGATTTTACAGTGCCAATGTATCCTTCGATATCAAAAAGTCACCCGAAGTTCATATATTGTTGCTGTAGTTAATAAAGCGAGAGATCTGTCACACCAACATAGCGCTTCATTCACTGTATCAGTTCGCGTCAAAACTGACTTTCAAACATGTAAAAGGAGCATTTGCTTCACCTAGTTATATCCTAGTTGGATCTGATATCAATAAACATTCAAAAGTTGTATGTTTTAAATAAAACAATTTCTGATTAAATATCGAATTATTTCCATCAAACTATTTTTTTACCGAGAAGGGATAAATGGAGTTGCTAGACTGTCATTCACCCCAACAGCATTACTTTGCCTTCCGACTGCGTCTTATGATATTAAGATTATATAATAAATAGACTACCGTATGTTTTTGCCGAATATTATTTCTATCTCATCTCGTGAAGTGAGAAAGTGACAGTTTCAGTTTGAAAATATCACTTTCTCACGCCACTCGATTAGATAGAATGATATTCGGCAAAAACAATAAAATAGTCTCTATTTATCGACCTTGAATATGTGATATTCACTGATGCAACTCTGACATAAATATCGTGTGTCCATGGTCGACACTGATTGGATCAACCCCATCTTATCTGAATAAATGTTTTATTATATGAAAGTGGTCTTGAAATTGATTTCCTTCTGTGAATAAAAGATTTAAGACATCACTCTAATGCCTGAATTATCAGGTCAATAACTGATATTTCAGGATAGCCACAGAGAAATAATGACCAACAAAACACTGATATCATATAATAATTTCTATTCTTTGCACATATAGTTCTGTGAATATATCACACATAAATATCTTTAATCTTGATCATTCGAGGCAAAGTTTTCCAATATGGCATATACAATGTACATGTATATATACAAAGATAGTGTTTCAATCATACGTACCATTGAACCTTTTGCTGAATGTTCTGCTTTTAAGCAAGGTGGGCGCTCCTGTTCAGGATTCAATGATAAGAAAAAGAAGGCTTTCTAAGACAAATCCCTTCCGAACTGTTTCAATTTCAATTAGTCATGATTTTCTCGATGGAATTGCGATGTTGATATGTGCAGGTATCTGACCTTCCAGGTACACCTATGCTTTGTCAATATGAATATTGCACATATGTTGAATATTTCACTTATGTTCCACAGTTTAGTAGTCAACCGAATAAAGTATTAAAAATCGGTACGTAAGATGTAAAGACGTAAATGTTCATGTAAATATGTAATGTAATATCAATTTTGCATAAACTTAAAATCCCATAACGGCAGCCGCTAAGTGTCATGGAACAGCAGTGCGTAAACTGTGTATAAGTAAACAGTTAAGTTCCATTATATTCCCTCAAAAGAGTATTTCAATCTTTCAAGTGTTCTTAGTTAGGGATTGTGTTTAAAATTGCACACCTTTCTAATTCGGCTGCTTTAAACAATCTTCTTCAACATTTTTAACATTTTTGCAAATCCACTCTATCGATTCTTTTACATTTTTTTTTACTAAGTGGTCGTCTCTTTCTCTTTCATTATTGATTGCAGACTAATTAGAAGGAAAAAGAATCTCAAAAGAAAGACAGTGTACATGTACCCTAAAATAACAACTAGAGCGTTAAATAGTGCCTTTAAAAGTCTGGTTGACCAGTATTGCATCTATATATTTGTAGAAAATAAATAATTTCTAAACCTACCGCCTTCTGCTTCAGATGAGCATGAACAACGTGTGGTCCTAATCGGTAAAACCGGAGTCGGAAAGAGTTCAACAGCAAATACCATCTTGGGCGACACGATTTTCAAGGCAAAGACATCTCCAAAATCTGTAACTGAAAAGTGCCAGTCCGAGCGCAGGGAAAGGTTCGGAAAGAAGATTTTGCTGGTCGATACACCTGGCTTGTTTGACACCACCACTCCAAAGGAAGTAATTGCGACCGAAGTAAAAAAATGCATCGGCATTTCGGCACCAGGTCCCCATGCCTTTCTTCTTGTGATGTCCACTACAAACAGGTTCACTAAAGAAGAGAATGACGTTCTCAAGGACATAAGTGACATGTTTGGTGAGGAGATGATCAAGTACCTGATTGTCGTATTTAACGGCAGAGATCAGATCGACAAGGGGTCCTCTATTGAGCAGCATATCGAGGAATATCCTGAAAAATTCAGAACTCTTGTCCAGAAGGCAGGGGGCGGCTATGTCACCTTTAATAACAGGGGGAAAGAGTCGGAAAAGGAAGATGATGCCCAAAATCTTTTCAAACGCATTGACGAAATGGTTAAAAGAAATGGTGGCGGTCACTTTACATCGGAGATGTTTGAAGCAGCTGAGAAAATTATCCAACAGCGAATTGCCAACGAACTAGCAGCGCAGAAGGAAGAAATTCGGAAGGATGTAGAAGCTGAGATTAGGAAGGAGCTAGAGGAGGAAATGAGAGAAAAATATGCTGAAGAGTTATCTCGTCTGAAGGAGCTTCGAAAAGAGGACCTTCTACAATACCAAATACTAAAACGTGAACTGGATAAGGAACATAGGAAAAACAAAAAGGATACAAAGCCTGAACAAAACCTTAAAGGGGCTGTTCGACCACTGATAATCGACGAAATGAGGGCAAATGCAGAAAAAAAACTCATCCAGCAAATTGAGAAATGCGAGGGACCTGAAAGAGTTGAGGTTCATCGCCAACTAGCAAGCGCTGGTCAGGAGATTCAACAGCTCCTTCGAAAGAGGAGGAAGTTGGCTGATCCAGATGCTTCTGAAGAAGAAGGCGAGGCTGAGGATGAAGAAACCCAGGAATCTGAGACCAATGAATTTCAAGAAAACGCAGATCGTGCGACTGAAAAATATCTTGTTGAGTTGAGGGATAATGAAAGATTAGATATTGAAAACGAAAAGGGAGCTTTGCAAAAGATAAAAGAGAAGATGTCGGGGCTGTTTTCTCCCTTTTTATCCCTCTTCAGTTAAAGAGAAACCCACTCGAATATACTCTGCATATAATACTGAAACAGTAATTGTAACCGTGTGAAAAACTTTTTTTTATTCGTGATTCTTTTAGAATACAGTCGAACCTCGCCTACACGGACCTCGAATATCCGGAAACCTCGCTATTCGGACGATTTTAGGATGAAACGAATATATCCCTTAGAAAATGTACTCACTTATCGGAACCTCATGCTTCCGGATCCGGGCGCTAAATTTTCAATCCATGTGTGTATATTTGCACTGAAATCTGATTCAGATACCCGAACGGTCTGAGCATGTGTTTGTATATCGGCACTGAAATCACATTTAGATAACCGGATGGTCCGATCGCTAATTAACACACCCACAAAAAAAAATTTTTCTAAGGGACTCGTTACGTTAATTGTCAATCAATTGAAAAATCGTGTGACGCTGACGCTTGATTGATAGATTAGCACAACCCACCCGTGTCACTTCATTTGAGACTTGTTACTTGGTGATTAACGCGGGAGCACATATCTTGGAAAATGGATGTGAATATCTCTAAAACTAAGATTGTTGTATTTGGAAGTGGGGTAGCATCAAAATCAAAGCATTCCTTTCGTTTTGGAAATAAACATATAGAAATATCAGATTGCTACACATATCTTGGAATTAATTTCCATAGAAATAGAAGAATGATTTTTGCTATGAAGGATCTTGTAAATTGTGCAACAAAGGCCATGTTTTCACTTTTGAAAAGATCACGCAATATTAATTTACCCTTAGACTCTCTACTTAAAGCTTTTGATGTAATGATACTACCAATTATAACTTACGGCGCCGAAGTATGGGGATATGAAAATCTAGATTTAATTGAAAAAGTTCATTTAAAATTTATGAAATTAGCTGCCGGTTTACGCCCATCAACACCAAACTTCATGGTATATGGCGAGCTCGGAAGATTTCCTCTCGAAATATGTGTAGCTTTAAAGATGATAAAATTTTGGTATAAACTTGAAACTTTGGATGTTCCATGTAAAATTGCAACTAATATGTATAGACTTGTAAGAATCAATGAATCACTCCATTCCTGTAATCCCTGGTTTTGTTTCATTAAGATGCTTTTTAACAATTGTGGATTGACTTTGATGTTTCATGAACCCATGTATTATCACATTAATTATATTGTTGAAATGATTGACCGTGTTTTAAAGGACCAATTCTTACAGAGCTGGCAATGCGATGTCTCTAGCAGTTCTAAAGCATTCTACTATAAATTTATCAAAATGCGTTTTCTTTTGAACCTTATCTCCTACTTTCTAAATCTATATCCTACCCTCTACTGCTATTTAGAACAAGCAACCACTATCTACCGATTGAAAGTGGCCGCTGGAAAGGCATCGCACGTGAAAATAGAAATTGCCCGCTCTGTGACTCACCAACAATAGCAGATGAATTTCACTATCTTTTCCGATGCTTAGCTTTTGCTGATATAAGAAAAATTCACATACCGGAATATTTTTGTGTTTTCCCTAATATTCATAAAATGAAAATGTTGATGTGTTCTAAAAGGCTATCAGTTATAAAAAATATGTCAAAATTTGTTACAATAGTAAACTCTGTATTGAAAAAATGTATGTAAAATCGACCTTCACATTGTATATTTCTATTTTGCTTGTATATATATCTATGCTCTTATACCACCGTCGGTGGTGAAAAGAGAATAAAGAATTTGAATTTGTCAGTTGTTAAAACATCTAAAATAAGCCAACTACTGAGTACTGATATCCTATATAAGGCGATTCTACATTTCAAACACAAGCTACATAAAACTGTGACAGCAGACTTTCTGTAAGTGCGTGTTGATGTGATAGTTTATCAAATTCTCTTCTAATATCGATTTTCATTACTGTATTGACATTGCAAGTGAGTATCTAATATCTCCTAGTGTTGGAATAAAGTTTCATAATAGATACACACCAAAGCCAACAACGGGTTAGTTTCAAATAAACGGACGACTCGCTATACGTGTAACCAAAACGTCCGGCTAAACGAGGTTCTACTGTATAGAGAACACTGAAATTTGATGCCCTGGGTTGATAGCCAATAGGGATTTTAAACTGTAGATTTGGTGACTGTTTCTCATTTTAAGGACTTGTTCCTGCTTAGCCAATATGTATTATACATTGGGGTTTTTGCGGCTTAGTGCAACCCAATCATTTATATCCATTAGAGCCCAGTTGTTCTTCTTCAAAAACTCCTTCAGCCTATAAAGGGGCACATCTACATTCCAGTTTTCTCTTTTTCGCTTGTTTATTTGCCCTATAGACGTTTGCTTAGTGTCGCATATTACATGGACAAATTTATTAACATCATTTAGTAAATTGTTTGTTTATTTCTGTCTGTCAATAAACTCAAAAAATTCTATGGCTTTTGATTTTTTATTACAATAACGAGATTTGAATGTATCGTACATGTATGGTTTAAGCTTGTACATGTATGGTTTAAGCTTCGTACATGATAAATGTTCTTTTAGTGATGTCACTCGATTGTACTGGAAGGTTTTTTTTATTCAAAGAAGAATGATGAAAACCGATAACAAAAGATCCTTCAAGCGGTTAAAAGAGCCTTAGTCTTAAAAATAACACAGGTTCTTTGAGATTTTTATTTGTCTATATTTCCTTCGGGCCAGGAAATAATTCGAATAAGCTCCCTCGGTGCAGATTATTATCAACATAATTGCCCTGTTTGACAGGACATTATGACGATATATCCCAATTCAAATAATTTTCTCACGATATAATTGACGAAACTTTATCAATGTGCAACTGACTATCACTTTTGAAAAAAACAACAAATCATATTTTGCAATCTGCAAATGTTTTGACGATATCCCATCTCGAAACTGTAAAGTTCACACTCAAGAATTCTGAACCCAATGCTATGACCACTGAGCCATTGTGACAGCGCTAATGGAGCCGTTATGAAAGGTCGGCTTGTAACAAAGGCGCGAGGTTAAATACTTTACAATCGCTTCTGCACTTTCCAATCCTTCATGTTAATGGCAACATCAAAATAATCCTAATTATTTGGCGGTTTATTTATTAGATAAAACATGGGCATTATTTAGAAATAAGAATGATTGCCTCGTGATTTGCCTGCGGGTCTACGGGCCTTGTACAAACTTCCGCCGGGAAACATTCTTTATTCTTGATAATGCCCGAGGATCATGTTTTATACATAACATATGCCCTTGGCAGAGGGTATCATAAATCATAAAAGAATCCGTGGGCATAACTAAAATAAAGAATGTTTACCTTAGTGATTTGTCTGCAGGCCTACACCTGGGCACCCTAAGCCTGATCACTTGCTAGATCGTATTTAGAGCAAATATGTGAACTTTATTTAGTTTGGACGACAATTAAATAAATTCAGCAGAACTTACAAATGATTGAATGGTTATGTGTAAACTAAGTATTTTGTAACTTATTTTAAGATGGTCTCTCTTGATGAATTCTGGCACATCCCGATAAATAACCCTAGGATCTCTCTACATAAACCAAGAAGTGGTCTGAAAGTATAGTGAGTTCTCAATGTAAATCTACAAAACCTGAATCTTAATTCCCCCTCCATCAAAATGAACCGGACCAATTATTCAACTTGACAGCTACGTGATTTCAAACTTTTTCTCATGATATCTTAAAAAGATTCTTTTAAACAAGCTTATTAATCATAATAACGAAATTGTTATAATTACACAGTACCGTTGAGATATTTACATACGTTCTATCAGAGACGAGACGGATAACCAAGTGAAAAAATATCACTGAGTATAAAAACAACCTCTTACAGGGACATTAAGTATTAAAATGTTTCTGATACAACATTTCATTCAAAACACCTAAAAATCATATCAAACGGTAGATACATCTTTAAACTACAATTAGGTATATGGCAGTATGCTCACAAATAACAATAAATCGATGTTATTATGTTCAAAAGACATTTATTGTATCCGGAAGCGCGCTAGTGAATTGTGATGTCATTGAGCAGATTTCCAATATGTGCGTACTACGTCAGCTCGCCTATTATCATCCGCAATATCAATATATGACTAACAAATACCAACAGTATGTTAAACAGAGAACCCTGAATTATATAAACATTATGTTAATATTGAACAACCAATTAATATTGCATTCTTCTAAACATTCCATGTAGCTTTCCTTTTCACTCGTTGAAATCTGTGTTTACATTCAGTGTGTTAGTAGACTACGACATGGATATAGTAAATTCGTAACCAAACGCACTCGTACCGGAAATGTTTCCTCATTTTAATCATTAGCTCCGGTAATTCAACATTTATTTCGTCTAAATATATATGTAACCATAACTATGTTGACACCAAGAAAATACTAAACGTGAACACAAAACTTGAAAAAGCTTTCTTGTCGATATCATATTAGGCATATTCGAAATTTCTATGCAAATTAGGCAGTTCTTCATTCCGTTAAGGACCGAGTTATTATAACTAAATTCGTCATTGGTTGGTTACGTAAATTAATTCAACTTGTTCTTTCAAAAGGCGAAAGATTATAAACTATATCAGGAATATTATGTAGTTCACATCTGAAAATGTGACTCTGACGTCAGCCAAATACGGAAGAGCGACTCCATGACTCGAGTTACCGAGCCTTTTGAGGTCTGTATTTCAACGTGATTTTGACTCGCTCAATTTTGATCTCATATCTATAAAATTATATTTGGAAGCTAAATATTTATTGACAATATATTGAGGGCAAATATTTTTTTTTTACACATTGAAATAATTGCAACATTAGAACGTGCGATGTTTGCTATAGGGAGTATTTAGCCTAAATAGCCTTTATTGTTCAAGAGAGAACATGATAACTATCACTAATGACTTATAAACCATCATCGGATACATGTTCGTCGTTTTGTTATAGGCACGAGTTTCTTTTCGGTACGAATTCCCGATGGGAAAAGCTTCTTTTTTGTACGAATTCACCCGCCGAAACTATGACCACAATGCTTTGCGCGAGAAAGTTATAAACAGAAATCATCTTTGAACAGAAAGGCTTCATCGTTGAACAGAAAGACTAAATCATTGAACAGAAAGACTTCGTCTTTGAACAGAATTCATCTTTGAACAGAAAGGCTTCATCATTGAACAGAAAGGCTTCATCGTTGAACAGAAAGACTAAATCATTGAACAGAAAGGCGTCGGTAGATATGGGTTTTCAAAATAATTATTGATGTTTTCAGTTTAAATTTTTAAAAACAACAAGCCATTAATGGAAAATATTTCCAAATAAATAATTGCCTCAGTGTATCTGTTTATGGTGCTTTCCGACGTAGAAATCGATCGCCAAAGTATTAAAATTATTGAATCATATCATACTCCTTACCAAAAGATATATTAAAACAAACAACAAACACCGTAAGTGAACACTTATAATTTCTTTTATAGTTTTTTAAAATAATATACGTCTTAAAATTAACGTGTCATTTGATGATTCATGAGCTTTTAGTTTCAATGCAACGGGCATCATATCGACTTACTGTCAGCAAAATAGAGCTG
The DNA here is from genome assembly GCA_916613615.1 of Steromphala cineraria. Classification (NCBI taxonomy): domain Eukaryota; kingdom Metazoa; phylum Mollusca; class Gastropoda; order Trochida; family Trochidae; genus Steromphala; species Steromphala cineraria. Next base: position 33,331,080 of record OU744729.1, on the reverse strand, counting down.
CGGAGAGGGGGGTCGGTCTATACATGAGATACTAGGTTTTGACTGGAATTTGGGGGGTTGAGAAAGGGGGTCGGTTTATATGCGGGGTCGGCTTATACCCGGTCATATACGGTATATATCCATGTTTCACATATTAAGCAAAATGCACTCTCTATTGAGGTATTTCTGAATTTTTTAAAGGCAACCTGCTGGAAAAAAAATTATTTCTAGAAAAAAATAACACATCAAATCCCTTCAATGTGAAGTGAAGCAATTATCAGACTTACTATAGGAAACAGTAAATTCACATTTGAAGCACCATAAAATAACCCACAGTACCATGTCACCATTGTACCATGCAAAAACATATCTGACCAGATGTCAAGAGACGACATTTCACGATAGCTACATCTTAATGACAAGGCGTGTGAATTTTGTTGTTTCGATATTCTACATGTTTCCAGAGACCACTTCTGGTCTAAAACATCCGCGTTAACACAAGGTCTTGAAAAACCGGTCAGCTGCCTAGAACTAAACGAGGTAAATATTTGATATGACATCCAAAGATCAGTAGATAAGATATTGAAATGGAATCTGCTCCATACCTTATTATGTCCGCTCCCTATCCAAATGTGTCCCCTCCCTATCCAAATATATCCCCTCCCTATCTTTATTCTTGGGTCCACTCCACCGATTTATCAACGAGTCCACTCCGCTGCAATTATGGTATGTTATTTAATATAAACATAATAACTTCTTAGTACATCAGTTTAACAGAAATCTTTAACGTGACCACACACTAATATGCGCTATAATATTGATAACATGTAAGTTCCTTAAGGGCACGAAAGAAAGCATTTACAATTCTCCTCTTCGCTTCAAAAAGAAAGTGAGATAAATTTCAACTTGATATCGCAAATACGCATATCGTTTGCAGTTCAGCAAAAGGTATTTAAAATTCATTCCTGATAACAAAAGTGAAAGGTAATTCAGTACATCGATAACGAGAAAGGAGCACTGACAACAGACACATACCTTTGTTGATGTGTTCCCGCCGTCATCTTGGTATGTCTACTCCCTATCGGGTACAGGACTGTGTTAGTGAGATGATTATCAAGAAGATTCAGCAGTGTTTTTAGCATCTGCTGATTATTCTCATTAACAAGTGCATTCCTCTTCTCGTGCATGGTTATAGAATTAGATATTTTCTTTACTTTAGTCCTATAGTTGATATAATGGTTTGACATAACTTTGTTATATAAATATACCTTTGTTTAAAATTATCCCTCAACAGACTATTTGAACTATACGTCGATCTTTTTGCATCAGCAAGTTAAACTGTATATTGTAATGTTTTTTATTCTCATGAAAAGCACTTCCAGCGCATGAATGGTACTACTTATGACAGAGAGAGGCCAACAAGAAATCTAATATAAGCCTGAGAAAGAAACAAAGTATAGTTTATCTATTTTAAATTCATCACTAATACATTTTTTTGGTCAAAACGGTGAATATTAATATTTTTCTATTAATAATGTTTCATATTCAAGGAAGATTTTTTTAATTCGCTTTTTGATATATTTAATGAAATCATTAAATGGGATCATGATAAATCACGAGAGTTCTGGGGTAACCAATTTGAGAGCGCCTCTGCGAGAGTACAATTACCGATTCGAATCGATGCCTGAGTAATTAGTCTGTTATCCAGACCCTAAAGCAAAAAAGGGAGCCTTCTGAAGTCTAGAAAATATTGGCAAGTCTAGAACCCTCAGCTTTTGTCTGAAATTAAGTTTAGTTCTGGGCTCTTTCTATTTCTTTTAAATAGAAAAAATCAAAATAAATAAATAAAATGGACTTAATGTTAGTCTATTGAGTTATGAAAACTCGTAGACAGAATTCTTCTGTGAGTTGCAGAAACGGTCGCCTAGCTCTCGTTAATATCGAAATTCCGTTCCATGTCATTATGATCGGAACCAAATTTTGTTCAAGAAAGAAGGGTTGACATTTATCAAGCCTAATTGTTTACATCACAAAAAAAACCCAGAGATCTTCATGTTCTCATGTTGACTGGCCTGCTACATCCGTAAAGTAGATGTGGCCAGACGTGATACTTCTTTTAAGTTTAAATGATGTCCAGAAACCCATCATAAATGCTACATGTTTTCATGTTTAATGTTTTTTTGTTTTCAATAAAGATTATGTTCAGAATAGATTTTATTATTCAATAATTAAAAATTTATATTGTACATTACATTGTAAACTTTATTTAACAACATGAGAAACAGGGACCATTACATGTATATCGCATATATTCACATAACTTCAATGTTCAATTGACATCACGTCGCTTTCTAGTATATTCAAGAGAAATCATATGTAGCAATTGCAAGTCAAACTCAGGACATTCTTGCTATCGCTGTCACATATTTATCCCCCCCCCCCTTGCTATCGCTGTCACATATTTATCCCCCCCCCCCCCCTTGCTATCGCTGTCACATATTTATCCCCCCCCCCCCCCGGTATCGTTACGTCTGTCCGTCCGTCCGTCCGTCCGTCTGTAATTATATTGTTACCGGAGCAGAACTTGAAAACCGTTACAGCTAGCTCAATGAAACTTGGTATGTTGACTCATCATCCTATGTAGTTGTGCCTTTTGGGATTTTCAACTTTCTTGAAACTTATATTTTGGCGGTTTCCATGAAAACGCAACTTAGAAATGTGTTTCCGTAGAAGATCTCGAAAACAGTTTGTCCTAGCTTAATGAAACTTGGTATAGTGACTAATCATCACATGTAGTCGTGCCTTTTGGGGTTTTCAACTTTCTGGAATTTTTTATTTCTGTGGTTTCCAAGGAAACGCAACCTTGAAAATGTGTTTCTGGAGCAGAACTCGAAAACAGTTTGGCCTAGCTTAATGAAACTTAATATGTTGACTCATCATCCGATGTAGTGCCTTTTGGGGTTTTCAACTCTCTGGATTTCTATATTTTTCCAGTTTCCATGAAAATGCAACTCAGAATGGCGTTTCCAAAGCAGAATTTGAAAACCACCAGGGCTAATTCAACGAAACTGTTTGCAAATGTGCCTTTTGGTGTTGCAGGGAGTTTAAACTCAATGACATTCTTCATTCCAACATTACCAATACTTTCTAAACTGTGTCTCGCGTAGGAATGAAGATGTTTTAATCAAACAGCATATTCAATCGTACAGGATAGTTGTTTTCTTCTCTCTTCACATTATCATGAGGAACTTGACGATGGCATAACATAAGCATTTACTTAAAAAGACCTAGCGATGGTTTATCATTGTTGGTTATTAAAAGTCAAACAAATCTAGCTGCATGTATGAATACAACATTCACACAATCAGTATATCAAAATGCTTAAACATCATTCAACTTTGGTGGGATAAGCCATCTCTTCTGATGGCTCTTGTTTACTTTGGACAGGATTGGTCTTACAGAAAGTTGTCAGGAGGTCGCATGTGTCTAAAGGCTGCTGTGTGAATAGTCGCGATGGCCGTATTTTGGTCATGCAAGACTAGCAAATGTCGTGACGTGGCTGCACTCGTTTGTACAAGCCATCGCACTGACCGCAAGTCGGTTGCAAAACGATCGCATGTGGATCCTAGATACTGTTGATTTGGTCTCAGCACATTCTGCTACAACAGCGTATATGTCTCCGCGTTATGATCCATATTATAGTCGTTAAGCTGAGGGCTGGTTTCTTTTCAACGACTAGTTGAAATAAATAAATTATTCAAACATTCATAAAAATTACATATATTAAACGAGTACTAAAGAAATAATCACCAAAATTCAATTCATTATTATTTCAATGAGTACATTTCTACTGTTAAATTATTTCTATTTTAATTAACATGTAGCTTTAATTTCAAAGTTCAGTGATAAGATATTCTTATCAATATAGAGATCTATCATTAATGTTTACTCTTTAATTTATTTCTGCAAATAAGTTCAATCGATGAGCCCTGTTGGTATTGGGTTTTGTTTCGGTTTTGAAAGCTCGTTGAAAGCAACTAAACCATCGTGATTCTTATCACGTACTTCAAAACAGACCTAGCTTAAAGTGATATAGAGTATGTCGTCAGGGAATGCTATGTCAAAATTTGTTGTTTAATCTTACAGTACAGGGCTTCTATTCTAGGTTAAACTTTAACATTGCACCAAGTTTACCTTCAGAACTTACGATCATCTGAAAGGGGCACTTGCACGTTTTTTGAAAATTTATATTCTGAAAATATTTTGAACATTTTTCACTGATATATGTACGTTAGGCAAAATGTATCATCTTGATAGTGTCAAAAATCTAATTTCATAAACCTATCATCCATAGTCAGAGTATGAGGCTATAAATTAAGTCCATTGTTTGCCATTTTTATGTGAACAACTTTAATTGATGTTTTGTAAGAAACAGGAATCGCATGGCAAAACTTTACATTGTATATGTGATATATTACTGCTTCATTTAGTTTGAATACATTGTCTTTCCATTGGAACCCTTTATTTGCATTTTCCTGACATCACTTTATACCCCCCCCCCCCCCCCCCCCAAAAAAAAAAAACGTGCTACGGCCCCTTTAAGGTTTTGTGGAAATCTTACTGACATAAAAGGCTTAGTTCATGCGTACACTTTATAACAAGGATGTCCTGGAGCGATGTCAAACTTGATACATAAGCTTGTTTACCTGTTCAATCAGACCCACCGTTACCTGTCGGCACTTAACCTACCATAAACGTGCTAAATACTCGTTTCTTATTGGCTTCTGTAACAAATCAGAGGGCTTATAAGTTGATTATACGGTGATCGTTTTACTTCGGTTAATGCGCAGGAATTTAACAGCAACACCTGCATTTATAAATACTAAGCCAGAATTGGTGTTATGTACATTACTTATCAAAACTAATTCAACTTTCCACAAGCTAAATGCTGTCAAAACAGGAAAATACACGAAACTTACAACATGTCAGATGTCCTGTTGACAAGGTCCGTTATTCGGTGACAAAGCGTTAGGTCAAAACGACCCTGGGCAAGTTTAACCGGACAGAATATCATATGTATACATGTAACAATGAATCGAAATAAGGAATACATTTACCTTAATTTTATATACAACATTAATTTGCATAATACTGACGTCAAGTTTGTGAATATATATGCATGCATAACATATTCTAAACGCTAAAAACGGTCGCGATATTCTAACGTCTACTGAATAGTGTGAGATGCATTTGGAGCATTTGGATATTATCGGGTATGTTTAGTGAAAGAAACTGTCATTCGAAATTTCAAATTCCTCAATACTTCATGAATGTCGGTCCGTGGAAAACGTCATGACACAGCACACCCATTCTCGATAATCCAGAGGTAACGTTCCGATAAAATCTCCACTAACCTCTGGAAACAAAGTGGGCTCTCGGCGCTTCAAAAATTACCTCCCCTTAGTGGCAACGCCTTCTTTTCAGTAGCCAATCAGATATGCCTTGACAACGGAGGCTTGGTGTGTGTTGGTAAAGATGGCGGCCGCGGCCGAGAAGTTTTGCTCGCTTTGCGAGTCAGAAATAGGAAAAAGGTCCTACCGGCAAATTAACAAGTCGGAAACATTCCTAAAATACATGCAGGAACTTCATCTATCTACCAGCGGTTACATATGTAATACATGTGTTGTTAAACTTAATCGATTGGAAAAAATCGACTTTGACATTGAGAACAAGGTTGAAAAACTGAGAAGGGCCAGAATCGAATTAATAGAACTCCTAAACAATATCTCGAAAAAGAGAACGCCTACAAAGGGGAAAAAACGGGTTCTTCGTCGAGAAACACCGACGCCTAGGATTGTCAAAAAATTTGCATCGGGGGACAGGCCATCAACATCGGCAACCCCAAGTGCAAGCAGAAAAAAACTCGCGTTTGCCGACCGTGATAGCCTTTGTTCTGTTGACGCATCAACACAAACCCGTCTACAGACGATGATGCCAAAGAAATTCAATTTCAAGGTAAATAGATAAGTTGTGAGGATAACTAAATTTATCTTAAATGTTATTAATAGTTTTCTAAAGAATTCAAGGAAGGATTCCTAATGATATTTTTTTTTATTATTTGATTTCGTAAGCTACAAGTACATGATCATGATTTCAGTTTAGTTATTTGCTTTTTGTGAATTTAGCATTTTCCTCATTTTAAGAAAGTTTAATAAGCCCTAATTGGAGTTCCAGTTTTAGAACTAAGACAATAATATGAATGATGTATCCCATAATATTTGATTATCTAAACAACACAACCTCATTACTCTTGTACAATGTTTTGGGTTAAAAATGACCCCAATTCTGAATATGTATACATATATTTATTCTTCATAATAATAATAGTATTATTGTATTATTGTACAAAGAATAGAGTTACTGAGTATATGAACATAAAGAAGAATATATAACGTCTTGGGTCATATTTGACCCCCAACACCTATTACGTTCTATGTTTTACAAACATTGTACAATTGTTGCTGGCAAAAATATGACTCAGAACTTGCCCATGTGGCACTATGCAACAATTCTTTCACACATTGAGATATTACTATTTTGGATTTATGATGACTACAACTTCTATTTTGTTTATTTTTTCAGCTGGTTGTATCTCTTGGACCCGATAAGGAACGTTCTCATATCATTAATGATCCACATGAGGAACAGATATGCAAAAGCATATTCTATCGAAAAGGCCCAGCAACACTTGTTAACTGTTTGAAGGATAAGAAATATGAAAAACCCATCCTCAACAAAGTCTGCCAGAAGTTGCGCAGTGAAATATGCATACTCAGTAGGAAAGATGAAACTTTCATGAAAGCCTCCATGCTGTCATGTGATGACTTTAGCTGGGACAGAATTTGGAAGATGTTGTCAGTCTCTGCACCTTTCTTACAGACAGTGTTCGAAACAGGTAATTTACATCAACATACCTTTCCTATCATTTTTTAAAAACATAAATATTTCATGATAAATATTCAAAATGATTGCTTATCACTAACATGTCATTAATTTTTGTTCTTGCATTCTAAATATTTCTTATGCAATTTGTTCATCCTTTTATTCTTTAGTGGTTACTAAGGATGTCAAAGAAAAAGACATTTCGCCTAAGCTCCCAATTCTTGGCACATCATTGGCTGTATTATTACATGGGCGGAATCCCTTCTTGTCGCAGGTGCAATACATGAATGGCCTGATACTGGATCACTGTGGAGTAACAAAAGAAGTAGGTTTAATTGAGATAAACTTGAGTTAACTTCTACAAATGTGTATTTATTGGAAATTATTTTTGTTCTTTTATCACACAAAAGAAAGTTGCTGAATGTAACTATGACATACCGGTATGTTAATAGCAGAAAATCGTAGCAGCAATTTCATCGTTCAATTCTGAGTAAAAGCACAAACAAAACTTGAAATATGTGAATTGGTATTAAAACTGGATTAAGTAAAATGCTTTATGAAAAGTATAAATATTTTTCAGTGTTTGACCCTCATGAACCATATGGGTATTGCTGCATCACAGCCATGTGTTTGGAGGAAAAAGAAAGCTATTGAAAAGGAACACCAACTGCAGCTAGAAAAACTCATGAATGAGTCTTCTGATGCAACAGCTGATACGCAGAAAGATGGTCAGTCTGTTAGATCAAGCCATGTTCCACCATTTGAAGTCATAGGTGACAACATAGACATTCTTGTGAATCCTGGAACCATGACTCAAGAGCGCCAAAGAAAGAGCTGGCATTGGTTTCTTCTGGTTGTTGCAAACAAGCGAATCACAAACTCCAGACTTCCATCAGATAAACCAAGTGCAGATATTGCAATCCAACCAGCTACTGCATGGATTCCAAGTGAGGAAGAAGTTTCCCTGCTTCATGAACACCAGCAATTTCATGTAGCAAAGATTCTGGTGAAGTACATATCAGAACTCAGTTCCATCAAGCTTCCCCTTTTCATAGAGCACAAGCACTTGGAGGATACAAGTAAGGCCTCTGATTTCCACATTGCAGACCTCATTGACGAGAGTGAAAACACTTCAGAGGGCATGGTGAAAATCTTGCAGGAAGTACATCAAGTTGCAGTAGCAGAAGGAGGTATATTTCTCAAATACTCTTTTGAAAAAATATTAATAAAATCTTTCAGTTTATTGTAAATGACATTTTGTCAGAGGGTCAGCATTGCATTTTTAAGGGTTAATTGTACTTATTAGAACCATACAATTTTGCATGATTAAAGATGTGATAATGTACAATTAAAAAAAATATAATACATATATGATATAGATATTAGGAAGTATATTGTTGTGATTTGCAGATGGGTCACTGAGAGGTCAGGTGGTTTTTGGGGGAGATGTCTTGACCAACGAAAGGGCCTTCAGCGCTCAGGAAGCAGTTCAGAATGGAACAACTGAGTTAGATGCCCTGAAAGGAGTCATTCACAGACCAGAGGGTCTCCATCGTGAAATGAATTTCCTTATGGTAGCAAAATACAAGAGCTGTCATTTTCTATTTGGTTCAATAACAATGTAAGTTTTTACTGACAAGTTGTTTTTTTAGTTTTATGTGAGAGTTGGTTTAAACCTAGGGAAGCTAAAACTTCATGCATTAAATAACTGATATATTTAAAGACTGATTTACACTTTTACATATTCAATATATTTGGTAAGAGACATTTATTTGAGTTAAATATTAAATTTGCTTTAAAATCATGCCAGTATGCATATCAATATAAATCTAAATCAAGTCAACACTGAAATTGGCATGTTGAATTTTAATTGTGAAGAAAACTGAATGCTCTATTTTCAAGACATTATTCAAGCTTTGTGGTTGCAGCCTTTTCCTCACTCCTCTTTCCTCTTCAACACCCACCTGTAACTATATAAGGGACTTAACTGTCACTGCATTATGAACACAGATCTCACCACTATTGAATATTTTACTTATCAAAGCGTCAGACCATTAATTGAAAGTTAACTCTCTAAACTAACCTAATATGTTTCCTTTGTTCATACTAATCCATTAAATATTTTAAAGTCTCAACTGGCCTGAAAGGTCTGATTGACTTGATTGGCTTAATGTCTGACACCTGTCCGTCAGTCAGCCGGTCCAACTTTTCAGTGTCTAGTCTAAAACCATTGACTCAAATATTTTTTAGAGCCCCCTAGCCCATCCCCCTTTTCAGATTTTAAGTAAGTTCAGAAGTAATCCCCCTAAGCCCCAAGCCCTTCATTTAAATGGTATATCTTTTAAACCCCTCCCCTTCAAAATACCATGAGCTGTCACTGCAGCCTGATGAACTAAAGAGTACAGTGCCTGAGTGTTTGAAGTGTTTATGTTATACATTTATGATTAATTCATAACCCACTGTTTGCATTCCACTAAGTTTTTTGCATGTGTTTGCATGTTTAACATCTTCCTTATTTACTTATTTACCAAAATAGAGCAAAGTTTAAGATTGATATTATCAGGAAATCCATCATTTATTACAATTTCATCAGGAGTTAGCTGAATTTTACATCAAATATCATCTTGAATGGTAATTTGTACTTCCTTTGTTAAAGGATAAATCAAAATAAGGACATGTGACATATTTTTGTATTGTTAATCAGTAAAATCAGTAAAGAAACTTATACATTTAGTTTTAAGAAATCTATACACTTTGTTTTAAGAACATTATACATTTTGTTTTAGGCTATCTATAAGCTATTCTACACAGAAAAGAGTGGACCAGACAAAGGAAGTATGTACCAACTGAGAAATCTCATTAACCGAAGAGATGTGACCGGATCAAAAGAAGTTCATCAGAGGTTTAGGTAAATTTTCTTTAAAGTTATGGTTCGTTATGAATTCCTTCTTACTAGTGCTCAGATTCAATCCCTCTTTTATGTTTGTACTTTGAATGAGTTTTCATATTTAATGTGGTCATAATGTAATTTTAAAATGATTTTGAATAGAGTTTAAGCACTTGGAGGATACAAGTAAGGCCTTTGATTGTAATATTCACTATATTGATTACCTAGCCACCTACCTGAAATATAACTGTCTGACCATTACCTTTGAAAAGTCAAACACATTTTAGTATGAACACTTGTATCTAAAATTGATTAAACACAATTGTTTCACTGTTATTTGATATATACTGATGGTTTGATAATGATTTGGTTTTCAGCTCATCTGGCCTGTAAGGCCCGATGGGCTAAGGACATGGCATGGTGTCCGGTGTCCGTCCGTCCGTCCATCCATGAACTTTGTGGAATTTTGACTTCTTCTCCAGAACCATAAGCCCTAGAAAGCTTAAACTTGGTGTTCAGGATTATAAATTGTAGCTTTGGTGAGGGCCACAGGGGCCACACCCTTAAAACCTTTTTTTATCTTCTTCTCCAGAACCATAAGGCCTAGAAAGCTGAAACTTTGTGTACAGACTCCTTGTGAGGATTAATATTGTAGACTCTGTGACCCTGTGACCCCTACTAAGGGGGAACCACATTGGCCACACCCTATAGCAAAATCAAATGTAAAGCCTGAAAAGCCAATGGCTCTATTTTTTTAAAGTTTTGTTTAATATCTTGACCTGTATATACACTAAAATATTTTTACAGAGCTCACTTCAAGTTCATGGAGGACATTGTTGCTGCAACAGTTATTGGAGAATTCCTGGAACACCACAGCATGGAAACAGCTGACTCAAAACCACAGGGTCTGCCCGTTCTCTCTTTGATGTCACAAGCTGAGCAAACCAAATGGGTGATGGACAAGGCCAAGGACATCATGATGGAATTGGAGGTATTCAGATTTTGAATATTGGTATGATAAATTAAAAAACTATATAACATGTGTAAGTAGATTTTGGAATACAATAATAATTCTTATAACTTTACTTTTATTTATAGTTATAAAAAATGTAGTTATTGTTGTCGTCTTTAATGAAGAAACAACTTATTTATCTATAATATGAGAAGTTTTGACATTGGCATTTATAAATTAACATATATCTACCTATTTCTGGCTGTACATATATAAATCCCACAGATAATCCTGTGTTAATCTGTTTTAAAACAATCAAAAGAATCTGTGTTGAAATGTTTCATATCATGAAGTTGTCATCCACATGATATACTGTCTCTTCATTATCATCATTCCAACTTCTAAAATGCTTATCAAAGAGTTTTTTTCAACCTGTTTCACATTCTCTTCCTACAGAGGCAGCTCATTTATGTAACTCTGATCTAGCCTCTATTCTAATTTGCCAAATACATGGGGAACAGTACTATCTTTATTAAAAACAGCAATCAGTATTTGATTTTTCACATGTTTTCCCTCATATTGTTAATGAAAAGTAAACATATACATGATATTTTCAATGCAACCTTGCAGCCGATCCTTACAAATAAAGTTACTCAAACCGTGTTGTTCATTGGAATCTTATCTTATCTTGCAATTTTATGCCGCAAGGGCAATACGCAGCAACCCATGAAATATGCTGCAAGGGCAATACGCAGCAACCCATGGAATTTGGCAAAATTGAACAATGGTTAGGTCAAACATGACTGAGCTGCCTCTGGGGGGGGGGGGGGGGGGGGGGGAGAATGCTCAGTGAATTTCCAATCTTTTTCCTTCATTTCAATATTTCTTAATATACACATCTATTCTATTCCTTTAACAGATAACTGATACCCAACATCTTGACAACTTGAGGCAGTCAATGGAGTCTCTGGACAAAGATGACCAAACATTGATGACCATGTTTAAAGACAACAAGTTCACATGTGCTCTGTGTGGGAAAAATTACACAAGACAGGCATGGTTCAAAACTCATTTGAGAAAGGGACACAGTTGGATTTTCACCGAGATATCTAGCACCCCAGCAAGCCATGACAACCCACTGTCTTGCTTCATGAGGATGTCCCTGTTGCTTCTCGACACTTTTGATGCATACAGAATGGGTGATGGGGATCGGATACTAGGGAACGCAAAGTTTGAGTGGCTCTATGCTGGACCGATCAACCATACAAAGTACCGCCTGTGGCTCTGGAGGATGTTGGCTTATGATATGGCTGTACTGTCACCGAGAGAAAGCTACGAGTATCGATGGAATACAACAGTGAGCACAGCTGGTGGAGTTGGCAAGAACATTCCGAACGACAATCTTGTTGAAATTCAGGTTCACAAAATCAAGAGTCAACTGCAGACACAGGGTGCCAACAAGTCATATCAGTCAGCACGTACCACTGCAATGACCATCGAGTACACAGATAGTCTCAAACAATCTGCCATGAGAGCAAGTAAATCAGTCAAACAATCTCGGAAGAAGCCGCAGATTGACAAGTCCAAGGACATTTTGTCTATGGCTGCCATTCTCAACCACCATGCAGGAGAAAAGTGGAGAGCTTTTTCTAAATTCTCAGACCCTCTCTCGAAAATAAATGGCGAGAAACTGCATGAGTGGGTGAGAAACCAGAGAGTTGTGGCAAAACTGCAAATGGAGAAATAGTTTTGGAATTCTTTTACATTTGTAGTTTCATTCGTACCTGACTGAATTTAATGGTTTTAAAGACATATTGTTATTTATTCAGATTTTCAGGATGTGAAGAGTGAATGTTGTATTATTGCTTCACTGTTTGTTCCTTTTCTTAAACTGTGTTGATAACTGAAATATTGGACCACAAACTGTAAACATGTTAAAGACACTGGATATCACCAATAATGCAAGTCAAAAGGATATCAATAGAATGTGTTGAAAACATCTGTTCTAATCTGTACCTGTGGAAAGATTTTCTTTCCTCCACTTATTTATTGCCTGAAGTGTATTTCTTTTATTAGTTATTGGACATGGTGGTCTTAATATGTTATAGGCTAGTGTAAGTTTTGCTTTTTTGTCTCAATTTTGTTTCAATTTGCAATTAGCATGTTGAACATGTTCATGTCATGATAACATTGTCTCTACCAATGAAACAATATGACAACTTTTGCTGGTTATGTTATGAACAATTAACTAAAATGTAGTTAAAATTGCTCTAATGATAAATATTGTTGTCTTCATTATTCTGATTTATTAACTGGCACATTAGCTTAACAGGTTTGAATTGTAATAAATCTCTTGTTGACTTTGTTATTGTTTCTTGTTGGACATTTTCTTAACTGTATAACTGTAACTGGAAACCTTCACTGACAATTATCATTATTTATCTACCCAAATGTTTACTTGTTCCACATGCAACAAAGCAAGAACATTGTGTCAAGTTTTAATTGCAACTTTTGATACCATTTCTAATTTACATATTCCTTTAATAGTCTTGTGATTTTTGCAGAAATTTCCCGCTTTTGACTACATTTACATGTATTTTTACACTTCCTCTTAAGAACATTTATAAAAGATGTTTCAATAAATGCAAACTTTAAAGCTTTATGTCTTTACTTGATATATTTCCAGGAGTTTTATTCAGAGTCTTGTGGTGTCATTTATGATAATTTAGTCGATTACCTTTTGACAATTTGTATCGTCTATTAATTCATTTGCTGAATTTAGGCTCTACATGGAGATATTTTTCTCTGTTTTTATATTTGTTATTTTGAAATAGACATAATCTTCTTGAGGAAACTGTCTTTCTGCCTTAATTGAGAAAATTATCATCTTTGTTCTTATTCATATAATTTTAAAAATATTTAAAATTAATGTTGGCACAACTAATCTTGAAATCTGAACAAAGACTTGTTTTTATAAAGTTACTGTCTGGTCATTCCTTTTTGAGACATATGTATCTATCAAGGATTTGTTAATACACATCATGTCTTTTATGGGAACTTGCTCCTACTTATTGCCGATCTCAAACAATTCTTGATGAAAATCCTCTGGTACAACTTGTTATCCTCTTGTATGTTTGGGACAAATGATTAAATTTGTATGGAGATCTGCTCTTATGGTCTTATTTTTTAAGATGTTTGAATTGATGATTGGGATACAAGCTGAATAAAAGTTCTGTCTGTATTCAAACTACTGTACCATGATTTCAATGTATGCTTATATTGCCTTGATATCTTTTTCATGTTTTGTTTTCTGGTGTTTTCTGTTGCATTGACCTTACTTATGCTTGTTCATATCATATACTGAGATAATTTGTTTTCACCTCAAAGACATTCAAAACATTTTAAATTAAATTTTATTAACAGTTTAATGAATACATTTGATTATTTTTTGGACACTTTTTAAAGAAAATGTTAATAAATGACATATTGGAAATATACTATTCTCTGTTATTCTTTGCCGATATGCTGTGACCGGGTTAACTACTTAATGCACTGTAATGAGTCATTTAAGCGTAAGACAATACTTGAGTCAACAAAATTAACATAAGTCATGAATATCTTTCGAAGAAAAACATTATGCGTAGTCATATAACTTTTCATTTACACATGCTTTTGATCTTCAAGTTATATTTTCTTTACAATAATAAGGGATTGGGAAAGACATTTTTGACAATTGGCCATTTTAAATAGGCATTTTCATTTTTTTAATTAATTGTGCAAAAAGCCTATGGCCTTTCTTTCCCAATCCCTGGTAAAATCAATTAAATTAACCAAAAAATAACAGATTTGGTTTCACACTTTCTGTAAAAGTACCAATTCGTTTAACACTCAATTTATTCAAATGATGAAAATGAATGAGCTAAGTTTCTTATGAATAACCTAAGCTTATAAAAGGGATAAGCTATTTATTCAGTCAGTGCTGGCAATTTCTTCTTGAAATATCATCAAGTCACAATTGAAAAAATTACTCTTGCAAATTGTGTGGTCCCAGATTTAACCATTGCAACATTCATTGATTCACAAAATTTGTTTAAAACTTAATAACACAATCAACGGGATAATGTTTCCAGTAGATATGACATGTTATGAAAACTGTCACTCTGAATGAACTTTGAGCCGCAATTCTAAATACAGTAATAGTCATATTCTACTCAGAAGTGTCTTGTGAATCATCTGACATCTCAATGTCCCACATGTCCAGGTTCGAATCCTCGTCACTTTCTTGACATTGTTCTGTTGAGAAGGATGGATGTTGATAAGATGAACAATCTTGCTCCCCACACTCACATGATTTTGCACAGATATCACAGCACAAATGGTCTTTTTGGTCAGATTTTGTTGCTTGATAGGAATCTAGTATCACTTGCCGACGACAAGAGTCCTTATTCGTTACATAGGTGAGCATTTCTTGTCCATGTCGGTCTTTCTTCAAAAGGCCAATATGCTGACCGTGGTATAGGAGTATGTGGTAGGACTGCTCACCATCTCGACCGGCACGCCCCAGCTGCTGCACGAAGCTGTCCATGTCTCTTGGTGGCCCATAATGGACAACATCATGGACACCTTTAAAATTCACTCCCATTCCTGCAGAACTTGATGCTAGGAGAACACGAATATTGCCGTCAGTGTTGTTCATGTCTTCGCATATGATTTCCTTTACAGATTCAGGTGTCACTGAGTGAAACATTTGTACATATTGAAGACACTTTGTAGGCAACATCTTGCGAAACATGCTAAAGATAGATCCACACATCCTTATTGTCGTGAAAATTATGTGTCTTGGACAACTCTCTTCCTTCTCTGTTATTAGCGTCAAGAGCCACTGGAAGGTATCTTCTAGGGGCAGAACGGTCTTTATCACCTTGGTGAAGAGTTTAATATTCTCTCTATCAGGACTGTCAACAATATCAACACAATTGACGAGGGCCAACTTTTTGTGGAGTTTTGCTCGTTTGCTCTTGCTTGCTGTCGCAGTTATGACCAGAATAGGACAGGAAAGGAATGATCTAGCCTCGCCGATATTACCAAACCATTTCCTGAATGGCTCATCCACAGTATTGTCAGACCTGCAACATATTGTAAAATGATTTAGATTTCGAAATGATTTTATTTAAAACAAAATTGATTTTTTAATACAGGATTGGACTCAAAGCATCCATTTAATTTGTGCCTTATCAATCAATTCACCAGTTGTCCAATAATAGGCTATTGTAATTATTTAGGAGTATATATATATATATAGAAAGAGATATTTTAGATTATCAATCTAACACTATTATAAAATCATGGTCAAGAGACAAAACGTGTCTATGTTTGAAATAGCTTTGTTTTAATGACAACACTACCTGCAAAGCAAATATTATTAAAGATAAATATTGTAGATTAGGGTTTAGTTATCATAATAGATACATCTTATATAAAGTGTACATGTTCGTCGGTTCGTCTTATTAACTCTTATTTAAAAAAAAATATTTTGCGACGTGTCTTTCTGAGAAGTTTTCAGTCAAAATCCATTTACTTACCATAAAATGACGGTGTGAGCTTCGTCGACTACAAGTAGATCTATCTTCTGGTTCTGAAGCCACTCACGCCATCGTGCAACCGAGAGAAGAGATTCTGGTGAACTAAATATGAACTGAACTTTTCCACTGTAAATTAAATCATCGTCGCTTTTGCTTTGTCCAATATAAGATGCTGAAAATCCAAGATCTGTGAGTTCCTTGCACTGTTCTTTCATAATCGAAATCAAAGGCGATATTATTAAAACTTTACAGTCAGAAGTTTTCTCTTGACCTAAAACCGGGAATGCCTGATAACAAATCGATTTGCCACCGCCTGTTTTGATCGACAAAAATACATCACACCCTTCAAATAGATGCCTCAGTGTCTTCTCTTGAATAGGAGTCAGCTTTTCGATGCTAAATCGAGAACATACCGTCGCGAAATCTATTTCTACAGACGCCATTTTTGTTTATCGACGAGTTGGGGGTGTGTCATGAGAGAAGCCATGCGATTGGTACGCTGAAGGAGACAGCGTAGATACCTGATTGGATGATATGCCACTAAGGGGAGGTAATTTTTGAAGCGCCGAGAGCCCACTTTGTTTCCAGAGGTTAGTGGAGATTTTATCGGAACGTTACCTCTGGATTATCGAGAATGCAGCACACCCGAGTCAATTTGAAAGAATATAGTTCAAATTTGAAATCGTTGTTATGGTAGAATGGAGATAAATATACTGTGTTCAGAAATCAGCTATAATAATTCCGTTATATGCTGCTGATTTCAAAACACAGTATGGTGATCTCTTAGTTGATATCATAAACAGATCACGTGTTTTTCTAATGAATCGTTCCGTCACGAGCGAATCATGCAATTAAAATGGTTTTGATTTGTCAACGAACGGCAACGGATCGCACGTGGAGCTCGTGCACGTTCTACAAAGATGGAAAAATCGTGCAAATCATGCAATTGGCTGAGACGTATCGTCTGGTCTTCTTGAAATTAGGCCATGGATTGCAACTGAAGTGGTAAGTACACTTCGCTGCGATTTTGCATGTTCATTCAGTATCATTTTACTTATAGAACAATATATATGGGATTTCTGTAACACTTATAATTATATGCATATATAGGGCCCGGTACATGTAAAATAATACTACTAACAATTCTTGAATACATTCACAACTGCCAATATCAGATTGAAAAATTGTCAATATTTTACTCTTAGGAATCCTTTTTGTCGCCGATAATGACTAATAATACTGTTGACATACGGTAACTTAACAACACCTCACGGCACGCATTCACTTTCCGTTTAAGGGCTGGGTTATTGCGGATAAAACTAATACGGGCAGTTTTGACACAAAGATATATCTCAGCGATGTATCCATTGTTTTAAAAATAGCCCAGACACAGTCTTTCATTTTCTTCAAGAATGAAAACAACAAGAAAAGCCTTTAAAAAGGCATGCTTGGTGCCACATAGGCAGATGAAGGAGATTGTGATTTGTCGAACAATTCGGGGGATAAGTGAAATATACAACACTGGATAACAGCACTAATATTAACACAAGTATTACTCAAAGTTAACTTCACAAAATTAATTTCTATCAACACGAATTGCTGAAAGTTATGAATATTTTTTACATTCATCAACGATTGTTGGTATATTTCATATCAAAATACACGAGGGTGACAATCTATTTATCATCCAAATTCACTCTTTTTGACATCTCAGAGAAAAAATGTAAATCTCTGAACACAACAACACTAGATTTCAAGACAGTGATGTCATTGCACAGTGAAGTCACTATGTTTATGATGTTGTGGCATTGTGGTGTAGTTACTTGAAGTAAATTTAAAAGCACTGTGTTGCCATGTAGCGTTGACAATGACAGGAAATTGTGCAAAACGTACTGCCTTGTCATGCTGGTTAATTATTAATAGTAGTATAACAGATAATAAAGAAAATACTTTCCGACGATCTGACGGGATTTCAACCCAGGTCCGCTGAGCTAACGTTTGGAACCAGCGATGTAGGTCATATTCTAAATATAGCATGAGTCAATTTCAGTACTCTGATAATAAATACATGTTTTCAACGTAAACATTTAGTGACATCGTTAAGTATGACTTGTCTCGTGGTCGTAAGTGATTTACCTATTAGTAAACATAAGTCTTATTTCGATGTCACCATCGTACTTACACAAACATTACTTTTAATTCGCCAGGCGAGCCCAGCGTGAAATTAAATCGCGTGGGTTATAAAAAAGTGGATTCTGCGATTATTGAATGCGAAATAGTTAATGCTTTATCTGGAACAAATGCAGACTCTTCTTCAAATGAAGATGTTTTTGATTGAGTCTGTTAACATTTATCAGCATCTTTAATAGAAAACATTGTTTCTCTTTTAGTATAACATTTAAAGCGAAATCATATTCCACAGTTTAATGTGCCAAATATTTTGTATTACCCACATGGTGACGTAATGCATTTTTTGCTACAGCTCTGTTCATTGGTCTTTTGATTTGGATACAACACATGTGATTGGCGCGGCTTCCCTTTGAAAATATCAAGAGTAATATAGAGATAATTCAGAAAAGTTTTAGAAAAATCAAATCATAATGCTTGGTGCCCTTTGGGGCACCAAGCAATAACAGTCAACGTCAAGAGCTAACAGAGGTTTATTTGCCAACAGATTATTTTAACAATATATTTTAATGCAGGGCGCATTAGGTCATTTGTGGCCCAACGATACACGGCGAAGCTGAAGTACATGTAGAATATATATATCCGACTAAAAGATAAAAGATAAAAATGCAACGAAATTTTCACAATCCGTTTGTAAATCGACCGATAAATAAAAAAGTTTTTTTCGATTATTTTTTTTTTTTAAAAGATATCTATCTTAAATATGTCAAATGGTCTCAGGAATAGGTTTTAATATTTATTTATCAGAAAAAAAACCTGAAACGATTTGTATTTTTTGCCGTGGTTACCTAGGCTATCAATGTCCTAAATCATTTGTGTCAAATGTGATAATTAGACCAAACCAGTTCAATTCAAAATATGCTCGTACAACTAAACAAATTTTTCACAGTGGTACAGGAACGATACTAGTAGCACGAGTGACTCGTGAGTTGAAAAAGTTTCAACGTTTACATTGTTTCATCAAATACACTTTTCATTGCGACGTTCATAATCATAACAAGCTTGATAAATTGAATTAATTTGAAGACATAGTTTGGTAAATTAGGCAAATATTATTACAGAGGATTAATGGAAAATATCAGCATAAAAGAATGTGATAAAAATTATCAGCAAATGGTTGAAAGGGAATATTGGCCAAGGAGATTATTTGGCCTTTTGAAGTTTTGATTGTTCCTTGAAATAATGTGGACTGGTTTTTCCCCTTTTTAAAGAGTCAGTAGCATGTTTTTTAGATAATTTAATGTTTTTAAATTTGCACTGATAATAGTAAGTTTGTGATTAATGTATTATTTTGATAGTGTCAAAAATTTCACACAAACAAACCAATCATCCATAGTCAGAGGACAAAGTATGAAGATTCGCCTAAAATCCATGGGCGGTCATTTTGTGTGAACACTTTGAATTCATTTGTGTAAGAAAAGGGAATAACATGGCTAAACTTTACGTTATATATTTGAATTATTACTGCTCCATTCAGTTTAAATGCGTTGTCTTTCAATTGGAACCATTATCTTTCATTTTCCTGACATCACCTTTTATTCCCCCTTAAGACGTGCTACTGCCCCTTTAAGACATTATTCAGTTATGAAGCTTACGTAAAATACTGATATGCTAGAATAAATATACAACACAAAGACGATATGTTCCCCAGTTATATATTTTTTCATTCCATTCAATGATGTGAGTTGATTGAGTGATTGTGTTCGAACATTGGATCAAGTGTTCGTGTTTTGTCTTATTTCAGCATCTAACCTCTCATTTAGATTAAACATACAGTGGATCTAACCTTTAAATGGGAATAGCCTTTTTTACATCTGTTTAATAGATGTCACGGTTTATGAGTAAAATAACGTTAACCCTTAACTAATACTAATAGACAAAAATTTAATACAATCAATGAATTTTCTCAAAAACAATCACTTTTTTTATTTCCAAGTTTTGGACTTGCTTGTTATTGTATGCTTGTGAAAAACTAGAATTAAAAGCTTGGTGGTTTACACACCAAAGCTTGCAATAATAAGATTCTAACAAAGGTATTGATTTCAAATGCCAACTGGGAGACGGCAAAGGAAGATAATAAAACTCGATTCGTGGGTCAATAGTCGAGAATTATATAAACGATTACTCTGCATGGATTATCGAAGATTATAAAAAGGTTTATCCTGTCAACTCGTTGTTGGGTAGTCGTAGTTACTTGTCATGCAGATTTCAATTGTGTTACTCAACTTAACCATATAAAATAGCGCAAACATTGTTTACAATTACTTGTAATCTATTCCATGCATTTGTACATTTGTGCAACACAATTTTATCTAAACCATAATGTATATGTTGGTGCTCTTATAATTATGTTATTAGTTACTAGATTGATTAGTGACTAATATGACTCGGCGTTGCTATCCGTTCCAGTGTTGCTAAAAAGATTTAGTTTTACTTTGGAGTTTACGCTGTGAAACTAACTAACTCGTTAACGATATATTGTCAACATATATCGCTCGCATTTTGTAACTTGGTAATAATTTGAAACTTGAAACGCATGCACTTCTATAATCTCCAAGGACTTTCGCATGTTTCTTGGCAATGTAACGGAGGCCACGTAAATCCTAGATCCTCCTCGATATATTAGATTAGGAACACCTTTCTGGAAAATGTTCTCCGCTCTCAAGGAAAATCGATCATGTCAATTGCAAATAAAAATGCTACTCGAAGGTCTGATAAGTCGTCACGAAATTTACAAGTGTGTGCTTGTTATAGGCTGAGAAACAGTAAACAACTTGTGATGCGATTTACGCAACTTTCAAAAGGCCTCTCTGTCAAGTACACCACAGCTGATTATATAGAGCTGAATTAAAAACAAATTTACATACATAAATCTCAGAATATAGGCAAATATGTGTTACATTCTCTCGTTGATTCATAAATAAATATTTCAACCGTTGATAAAACCTTTTAAAAACTCGCAAAGCATTCAGTTAAGATAGATTGGACATGTTAATGTGCCTTCCTCGAATACGTGTGACTGTATTCAGATTTTCATTAAAATCAAATAATATTTGTTAAATAATTGACACTTGAGGATGGATTTGAGAGATTTTTGAAATTTATATAATGAAGTATGCCATCTGCGTTTGTATCAAAGTTAGTTTCAACCAGGCTATGGTATTAAGGTACTAATGTAAAGGAAATATCAGTGATAAGTTTTATTCATGGTGGTACATGGTACCGTACGGTAACAAGGCACAAATGTAAAGAGGAAAATAGTGATCAGTAGGATTCACGGTGTTACAGGGTAAGTAAGCAAGGTATTCATGTTAAGAAAAAAATAGTGATAAGTTTTATTCATGGTCGTACAGGGTAAGGTAGTAAGGTACTGATGTAAAAGCAAATTAGTAATTGGTTTTATTCACGGTGGCACAGGGTAAGATAGTATACACGGACTTTCATAGTTTATTTGTGAGCTATGAAAGTCTTTGGGTAGTATGGCAGTTATGGTAAGAGAAAATTACTGATAAGGTCATTAACGGCGGTGCAGTGTAAGGTACTAATGTAAAGAGAAAATAAGTTATTAGTTGTGTTCACGGTGGTACAGGGTAAGGTAGCAAGTCACTAGTGTTTAAGGGATATGTTCTCAAAAAGACTGCAGTTTCAGATTGTCCAACGTATCGAGCAAATGGAAGCTTCTCATAAATCAGTCTCTTGATAACCGATTTATTACCGACCTACATGTATAAAAGGACAAATGAATTCTTTCATGTTTAGGGCCACCATTTGGGAGTCAGTTGACATTGCTGCTACAGAATGACGACCTTCTCATGTTATCAACCAATCAGAGCGTACGACTCGCGCGGGGTTTAAGGGGTTTGAGATCATACCAAGAACGCATGAACAGTCTATGTTTCCCAAGGATTGAACAACCATTTCCACGAAACGATTAAGTTACGTGACACTGTTTACTGAACCCATATTTTTTAAGATGAAATGTTTATTTTACACAAGCATAGATATATCATGTTTAATCGATGTTTTTGTCATTTTCTTAAGGGGACAGCAGCTAATTTCTTAAATATTTAAATTACAAGGCATTGTCACACGTGAAACATATCAGAATATGACGCACTCTATTTTCATTTGTTTCATTGGCCAAATATAAATGTTAAAAACATTTTTTTCAGACGTTTGATCTTGAGATGACCTTAAAGGTACAATGTCAAGATGGTAACATATATGAAATACATCAACAATGATTAAACAACAACTCCATTGTGACAACACTTCTACTGAAAATGTTTAACTGAACTGATTTCTAGCCTTCTTTCCATCAAAGGCTCCCAAACTTTATATAGAATATAAGCAAAAATTTTGTCTTATAATAAGTAACATTTATTTTAGTTTTTGTCAGATCCATAAATTTACACACGTTACTGCCTACAATTTGTAAAATAACGTTGTTTGTTCACATATGTGATCTCATGAAGGGGTTAATTATTGTCTTTGTTAATTATGTTAATATTTTTAACGTAGTGTGCCATTTCAAGATCATTTGAAATTTGAAAATGTTCAAACTCTAATTCAGAAATATCTTAATTTAATTGTGTTTTTCGATATTTTGTAAATTGACCAGAATTTATTCTCCAAAGCATTGTGTCGTATTGTGAAGAATGTTTCGTGGCAGCATAGAAAAAGTCCGAAGTAACTTTTTTAAATTAAGCTTGTTTTGAACATTGTAATATCAGATTCACTGTACTCCTACGATGTTTTATTATCGCCTATATTGTATGAACATAACACAGAACTGTGTTATTTACAATGATCGTACTGATAACAGTCTGCCTTCTCCTGAGGAGCGAATTACAGTTTCCAAGAAATAATAAATAGATTTTAGTACTACATGTACATACATGTACATGTATGTGTTTACTTAACCTACAAAGGTACCTATACATGTAGGTGACACTTGACATTTTCTGCACCCGATTCGTCGACAGCTCCTATCTATAAAACCTGAGGCACATATGAAGAGAAAGACTTTTCTCGGATCTTCGCAATAACGCCTTGGGTAAGTATAAAGTATACTGGCGGGAGTGTTTATTATTACAGTCTTTGCTTAAGTCATTTGTGAGGAATTATTCGTGAAATGACGAAACGGTTTTAACAGGGAAAATACTGTTGAGTCTCTCATGTTCGAATGCTTTTGTGACCAGCTTTTCATAGATATTGTAACTCAAGATTATAGTAGTTTTATGATTTAAAGAGTTACTCTTTACAAGGATGTAAGGAAATACAAGTCAATTTAAATGTGCAAAATACTCGCTTCGAAACAGCAAACATCAGAGGGCATATAATTTGGTTATAGGAGAGAGCGCAGTCAATTGTAACACGGGGCAATTGTTACAGGAGCGATTACTCCACTAATTACGTTTAAGTAGAGTCTATTGTAACAGTCAATTGTAAAACAATGTTTGAACGGTTTGTAGAAATAGAAAGCATGAAATTGAATAAATTTCAGACGACTTCGTCTTTGCTGGATAGAAAATGTTTAAGTTGATTGTAACAGAATGATTATTACCCAACAAGAGTAAATTTCAAAAATGGGAAAAAAAAGTATGGTCACAAAAAACAATTTCAATATGATAAATACAATGGTTGAAATTGCTCTATACATAACTATATGTCGCTGATTTCTAAACACAGTCTGTCTCCTTATTTATGATTGGCATATTAAGGTTTCAGGATCACATTTTGCTTTAAATGTTGAAAAATGTGTTCTTTGATTGTTCTCTCAAAAGGACTTTCTGACGATGTATTCTAAATTACGCTTCGGTTCTCACAAACCATAGGTACATTTACTTAGATATTAAAGCTACGATAACCCCAATGCATAAATGGTATGTACGAAGTGTGTGCTTGGTTATATTTAGGATGATTATTTAAATACCTATCTGTTGACTAGACCTACTATGCCGTTGCCTCCTCTTATGCATCGGCTTAACCAACCTTAACACAGACGAAAGTTTGAAGAGTAGGAATTTTACACATCCCCTCTCAAGGGCAGTCATTCGGTGGTCTCATGACGTCACTCCCATGAACCTTCACTTTCCTTCCAGTTGTTGAGCCAAGCAGACATGTTTGTTTGCGCTCTCGACTTAGACTCAATTTTAGTCTATGAAATTTTAGTCTCTGAAATGAAAATACACGTTAAATACAGCTTTCTACTATTAAAATTGAAAGGAGCCCACTGAAGCTGTTCATTTTCAGTGCCTGAAACTGCAGTGAGCTAGACTTGCTACTTTAATATAGACTTGTGTGGGTCTTTAAGGATATTTTGTTTCAGGGGCTGTCAGACAGACTACTCTCGACTAATTGGCTCTTGTTAGTGTTATTTTCCACTGCTTATCTAACCCCTTGTTATTGGTATATTTTTCGTCGTCTCAATCTCTTTCTTTTTTCTCTCAATAAACAGTTAGTTGTGTGTTGGATTGAGTAGCTTGGTGACATGTGCTAGGCTTGGACCTTACAGCTCGCTCTGCACATGCAGCCCGGGTCACTTGATTCTCCCACCGGTATTCTTCTCGTCGGCTTGGTGGTTGGTGCGTGTATTGTTCGTACCTTCCGACAGTCTTTCGTCCTGGGCCAACAGATGAGTTTGATTCGGAACCTTCTCGTGGTTCGGGGGACGCCGTCACTCCCCTAGGTTCTCCTCGCCCTCTTTCTCCAACTCGTCGCCGTCGTCCCCCCCCCCCCCCCGTCACGGGAGTAGGAGGTGTCTGTCCCCGCTAAGATTGAAAGAACGGTGCCTTTGTCGCAAGACAAAGAATAAAAAGTTATAGGTTGCGACGTTTAAACCAGAGCTTCTTGTCACGTCCGTTAAGGACATGGTCTCTTCCTTCTTAGAAGGCCGTTTGGGTTCGCTCATCAGTATTACCCCGCTTCTAGATGGGAGACACTGTTCCAGATGGCTCACGTCAGTCTATCCTAGGGGGTTCCAGTTCGGTTTTGGGCTTTCGTTCATCACGTATCCCTACCCGTCGAGTCACAGTTATATAGCTAGGCGGTGACTCCTCTCCCTAATCGGATGGCCGGGTTAGGGTTAGGAAGACCAAGTGTGTAGTCGTGTCAATTCCTTCGATGTACCGTCGGTCGCGGACTCAGTCGCCATGTTGTCCAAAGTGGCTTTGTTTGCGGAGGTTCCATTTAACTTGGTCCGATGCTCTTGACCTTGTTCGTCAGTAGCCAGAAGGGCTTCCTTTTGCAGTGAGGGGAGACAGCTTCTGTTCTTCTCGCTCTACCTCATCACAGACTCCTGCTGGACGCCACTGAGGATATGGAGCACGTTATAACAAGTGGTACTCCTAACCGGCTTCTACATTGTACCTCCGTTAGTAGTGTCGGACAAGCGCCCTGTCAGGCGATGCTCAGCTGTGCCAAGCAGGTAGACATGGAGGCGGGCGACCCAGTGCTCTCCAAAGCATTCGGCAATGAGGCTTTGGATCCAGCTGCCTACGCCCAAACGTCAAAACGTGCAGTTGGGATCTAGGCATAGTAGGTCTAATCAACAGATAGGTATTTAAATAATTTTACGTTTTTGATTAAACGTAATTATTTATACTTACCTATTGACCTACGCTCTAGTCCCGCCCATCCTCCCTGCTTTGGTCTTCTTGTTGCTCCTTTTTGGCGCCTGTTCGGAGATTAAAGAAGGTTCCTTGAAGTGGCGTCTTGAGATCACCGAATGACTGCCCTTCAGTAGGGATGAGTAAAATTCCTTCCCTTTGAAGTTTCGTCTGTGTTATGGTTGGTAAAGCCAATGCCTAAGAGGAGGCATGGCATTGTAGGTCTAGTCAACAGGTAAGTGTAAATAATTACATTTAATCCAAAACGTAATATTTTCACTTTTTATCATAATCTGTCCAGTTTATACCCAAATATCATTATGATAACAAATCAAACTTAATTGATATTAGTGGTTATGATCCAATAATATATGGTTCATTATGTCTTTATCTTTGTATTTAGGAAGACAAAATTAACAATATGCCTGTAGAAAATTAATAATATGCGCTCTGTGTGCAGTCTTTCTGTATGAGCAATTTAGGTCAAGTGGTCCAAAGTACATAAATATCTCTGCGACCTTCTTCACCCATACACTCCAACCCGATCTCTCCGCTCTGAATCCCAACAGCTATTCATTGTGCCGAGAGCGAAAATGTGCAGATACGGACAGAAAGGTTTCTCATATGCAGCTGCCCATCAGTGGAACAATCTTCCAATATATATGTGTTCTTGTCCTACCTATGAGTCATTCTGTTCACATCTAAAAATACATTTGTTCCAACAAGCCTTTTCCTGAACTCACTTCTCTTTCTCAACGCTTTGAGCATGATATATATCTTGGAAAGACGCTCTATAAGTGAACTATTATCATATACCCGTCACTTAACTTTTCAGAATTATGTTTCTATGCACCATTTTTCCTAAAAATGCTCGTTTTGGTACGTTATTTGACTGTTATTTTATTATATTTATTCATGATTTCCGATAAGAATACTGAATAATTTGTATGGTAAGAAGGATTTTTAAAGAAAGAACATTCTTTACTTTGATCCCTTAATGCGCAGATTTAGGTTTTTAACTCATCTGGCCTGTAAGGCCCGATGGGCTTATGGCATGGCTTGGTGTCCGGCGTCCGTTCGTCCATCCCTCCGTCCGTATACATTGTGAAATTTCGACTTCTTCTCCAGAACCATAAGACCATAAGAAAGGCACATAAGGGCCACAGGGGCCACGCCCTAAAAAACTAGTTTTATCTTCTTCTCCAGGACCATGAGGCCTAGAAAGCTGAAACTTTGTGTACCGACTCCGTGGCTAGTAAACGATTACATATTGTAGCTTTGGTGGCCTTGTGATCCCTCGTAAGGGCCACAGGGGCCACGCCCTAAAAACCTATTTTTATCTTCTTCTCCAGGACCATGAGGCCTAGAAAGCCGAAACTTTTTGTACAGACTCCTTGACTAGTGAAGATTATAAATTGTAGCTTTGGTGGCCCTGTCACCCCTAATAAGGGTCACAGGGACCACGCCCTAAAAACCTATTTTCATCTTCTTCTCCAGAACCATGAGGCCTAGAAAGCTGAAACATTTTGTACAGACTCCTTGACTAGCGAAGATTATACATTGTAGCTTTGGTGGCCCCTTTTAAGGGCCACAGGGGCCACGCCCTAAAAACTTATTTTCATCTTCTTCTCCAGAACGATAAGGCCTAGAAAGCTGAAACTTTGTGTACAGACTCCTTGACTATTATAAATTGTAGCTTTGCTGACCCTGTTGCCCCTAATAAAGGCAACAGGAACGTCCTTAAAATTTATTTTCATCTTCTTCTCCTGAAGTATAAGGCCTAGAAAACTGAAACGTGTTGCCTATATACTTAATTTTATGATTGGTGAACCTATGGCCCCTACAAAGGGGGAATCATTTTGGCCACACTCTACAGCATAATTGATAATGAAGCCTGATGAGCTACAGAGCCAATGGCTCTAATTTTATAAAACCATAGTTTAAGGAAAAAACTTCAACTTAAACATTTTATTCCCGTCTCTTATTTAAATAACACTTAATCTTGTTTTTTTCATGTGCAGTTTTTTGAAGAAGAGAACGCCTTGATTTTTTTTGAAAAGTAAGTATACAGAAATGTTCCCGTCAGATTCACAAATTGTCACACAAATCTCCTCTCTAGCTTTCATATCACTATCTTTCATTAAACGATTAGTATTTCCTATAAGATTAATCATTGTTTATAACTAATTTTCTTATCCGTCTTTAATCGTCTGTGGTAAAAAGGAAATTGCATTATCGTTAATTCACTGAATTTGTCATCGCTTCGTCTACAGAATTATTATTTTTCACGCGATATGGCATTTCATTCGGAAATTTTCATTTTCATCATAACGGAATCAAAGGACGAAGCACCCGAGCACTTAAAAGCTTTCTGATTTCTCCTCAGAGGGAATATTCGAAGGAAAGGCAGGAATATACGGTAAGCAACTTCAGAATCAAAAGAAATGTATCTTAAACTTTTATACAAAAATCTCTTTTGAAAGTATCTTATTAAATTTTGTGTATACCAATTACAAACTGTCTTACAGATGACGCTATCACTGATGCTGGTCGGACGAAGCGGCTCGGGGAAGACCAGAGTTATGGAAACTTTGTCTGGATCTGAAGTTAAGAAGCCTAGGGATGTACAATTTGTTGCAAGGTTTGGGTCCGAATTTCAGGCGAAAGAAACGTACGGATTTTATTCAAATGATCGCGATCTACAAACATGTATAAAGGATCTCGAAATGTGTGTTACTTCTTTTCCTGGCATTGACATCATCGGTTTTGTAATCCGGGTCGGTAGATTCACACCTGAAGAAAGGGACATGATAAACATCTTACGAGACACACTTGGGGAGATTGCCTTTAACTTCACGATTGTAATCTTTACCAATCTTGACAGCCTCATTTACGACGATGTTCCTTTGTCCGAGTTCCTGGAAGAAAGTCCTCAGGAACTCCAGGATCTGATACGTCTCTGTGGTGGAAGGTATGTTGGCTTTGACAACACAGGATCTGAAGAGGACAAGCAAGGTTATGCCAGGTCGTTGATTGAAGCCATGAAAGCTCTCCGGGTAAAGAACAAGTCAGACAAGTACTCCGTTGAAATGTTGGAAGAAGCTAGGTCAGCCACCTTTGCGATAGAGTATGAGAAGAAAGAAGTGGAACAAAACAACATCCGTCTACTCAAAGAGCAAATTAAACGTGACATACGCACGGAAGTGGAAAGCAAGATTAGGAGAGAATTAGATGATAGTCTGATTGCTCAGGACATTGCCCCCGGGCGGGACAACAACAAAGGTCCACTGGGCGTCTGGTATCGTGGTAGAAGAGAACTAGATGATAAAAGGGATGCCGAGGATATGCCGTATTACAAGCAACAGGGAAGTAGACAACCAGAGAATATGCCGTATTCTAAGGAACAAGTTAGAGGTCAACCAGGGAATATGCCGTTTTCCAAGGAACAGGTTAGAGGTCAACCAGAGGATATGCCGTATTCCAAGGAACAGGTTAGAGGAAAGTTAGGGGATATATCGTATTCCAAGGAACAGGTTAGAGGACAGCCAGGGGATATGCTGTATTCCAAGGAACAGGATAGAGGACAACCAGGGGATATGCCGTATTTCAAGGAACAGGTTAGAGGACAACCAGGGGATATGCCGTATTTCAAGGAACAGGGTAGAGGTCAACCAGGGGATATGCGGTATTTCAAGGAACAGGTTAGAGGAAAGCTAGGGGATAAGCCGGAGCAAGGACAGAGAAAACCAGAACGAAGATGTGATGATGCTATTGAGGTTAACATAAATGGAACAAAGTTTTATACACCATCTGGTAATTACTTATTATCTCCAATTAAATGTTTGATTATTTTATTAAATACTTCTCTCCTTATGTTTTGATACGGCAATTGCAAAAGACCTTTTTTGTACCTCTCGTTATGAAATCAAACATTTCTTTGCAACGCTTGAGTGTAAATTTATAGTATATTGAATTTGTAATCAACTTTGCTATCTTCCCTTATTTTAAGAAGTATGAAAATGATATATGGGAGATTACAAATTAAACTTTCAAAAGATGTAAAGTAAGGGATAGTAGGGGGAATTGTTGGTGATGCTTGGTTGGTCTATTCGGAATAATAGCTGGTTTTAGTAATTGTAAACATTGTTTCCTCCACTGTTTGTAGACGAAGGAAGTGTTCCAAAGAGCAGACACGGAAAAAACAAGCCTGAGCTTAAACCAAAACCTGCCCATCTAAAAGCAAGAGGAAAGGAAAAGAATAAAAGGCCATCAGGTATTAAGTTGCATTGAATGATGGTTTTGGTCCAAAATATTGTAAATGTCATTTTTAATGACGGTGATGTTAATTCTAATGCTTCGAGAAATATATCCCTTGTAAATGTTTGTTCTTTTAATTTATCGGAAGGTGACAACAATGCAAATTAAAAAAGCGGCCCACTATGACACATTAAAAAAGATTCAATTTGTTTGCTGAAATTTATTTGGATTTAATCCATTCAATTCAATTGTCGTTATTTTCATTAACACGACAATTCACTTCATTTGACAATAACATGATATAAGTAAAAGGTTCTGTTTTTGCTTGAAGCACGTGTTAATCCTTATGTTTAACCCTCAAAATAAGTTTAGGAGTTTTGCATATATATATCATCATTCTCAACAATCTTTACTTACATATATTTACATTACGCTCTTTGATTTCAGAACAGAGAAATGATACAGGAGGAACTCCAACCGGAAGTTCGTTGCCGCGAAGAATGTATGATACTTTTATGCAAGCATGGCGCTCAGTGACTGGACGAAATTGAATGGTGACTCCCTGAGAACAACGGTGGTTCCAGGAATTCGATCATTTCATTTATCATCCGTGAATGATATTCTTTGCTGCCGCTCACTCAAATATGTTCTCTTCCAAATTGATGTACGTGTATATAGAAGCCTCCTTAGTCTCCTTGTTAGGAGAAAAAAATATTCATCCGGACCGATATAGCAGCAACATTTACCTGGATTTAACAAAAATATCATTTTTAGAACAGCCATTGAATGGTTGCAAAATGATCGCGGCCATAGCTAGTTACCTTTATGTGTAATTAGCAGCCCCGTCTAAGGACGGGGCTGCTATCAGTTTTTGTGAAGTTTCCACCGCCGCCGCCGCACTCGTTCTACTAGCTATAACTTTTTTCCACTAAGCTTTCCAGAACTCTTATTCATAACTTACTACTCATACCTCGGGGGAACCATTTTAACATGTTCACTTTCAAGGTCAAAGGTCAAGGTCACGAGCTATGTAATCACTCTAAGAATTCCTTGTAAACACGGTAACTTGAAAAGTTTTTGTGCTATGAAGCTCTAACTTGGTATATATCATCCTTGGAAAAGTAAAAAAAATTTAAAAGGTTTTGGCTACAATCCGTCAAAGGTCAAGGTCATGACTCAAGCATGGTTCAGCGAAAATGCTTAATTTTAACTATGATGACTTTTAATCAATACATGATTGTTATACTCAATAAAAGGTGTTCAATGATTGTGTGACCTTGAAGGT
The DNA here is from genome assembly GCA_916613615.1 of Steromphala cineraria. Taxonomy (NCBI): domain Eukaryota; kingdom Metazoa; phylum Mollusca; class Gastropoda; order Trochida; family Trochidae; genus Steromphala; species Steromphala cineraria. Next base: position 33,299,399 of record OU744729.1, on the reverse strand, counting down.
CAAAGGTCATAACTTGAAAAGTTTTTGTGCTTTGAAGTTTAGATTTTGTATATATTATCTATTGAGAAGTACAAAATTTTCAAAAAGTTTTGGGTACGAACTGTCGAAGGTCAAGGTCATGGCAAGGTCAACATATATGGACAAAATGGATTAAATTACCTTTTAACACCTTATTTCATTACAGTAATGTTATACTCAATGAAATGTGTTCATTGATTGTGTGACCTTGAGTGTCAAAGGTCAAGGTCATGAGAAAATGCCCAATTTGGTGAGACCTGTAAAAGGCGGAACAGGGTAAGGTGAAACCCCAAGTTTCGGGGCTGCTCTGCTTTTGCGGTGTCCCGCAAACGCTAATCTAGTTTTTGCAAAATTTATAAAAAAAGTCATATATTAATTGAAGTGACTGATATGGATAGAAAATGTGGTCGATTTTCATTTATTCGAGGTAGCTTTAATATGTGATTGGTTTTGATATGATATAATAAATCTGAAAGGAAAGTTTGTCAAATGTTTTGTTGTGTGTACTTATACTTTCTCACTTGTAATAATAAACCGGCTAACCTTCGTCATATCGTATGATCTCTAAGATGACCTTGTGGGGAAGCAGTTTACGTACTGGCGACTGGAGTCAAAGGCCCTGGTGACATTTTATGTAAAGTCCCTGTGATCCCTGTGTTACACCTTATCCATATGATATATGGCCCGCTCTTTCCAAATGGGTACCTGATAACAGTCCTACATGTTCATGGTCGCTAATTCGCTCCTCTAAAATAGCTTTTCCTTCAGGGCCATGATGTGGTCCGATTTTCCCTAGGTTGGTTGGTTCCAACAAGGAAAATGGGTCTTGAATTGGATATAATAAAAGAAATAAGATATCCAAACAACCTGGGAAAGTGCCTTTCAGTGTCATTACCAACTCGCACTTTAATCCCCGAAGAACATTCCGGTTTTGTATGTTTTATATCACCACGTACAGAGCTCCGATATTAAATCCGGTTCTAACCTCTGTTGTGATTAGATATTTTTCATGGTTAGAAGTAAGAAGCCTCATTCCATGCATTTAAATGTAGTGCTGCAATCATCGATATTTCAGAAAACTACAATTTATCAAAATGTGCACATTTCATTGACTTAGTTTTCCCAGAAAGTTTATGGTGCAATGTGCTATGTTTTGTCGCTACATGTAGGTGAATTTGCAAAACTCGAGAACTCCTCTTATTTCCCACAGAGGAAAGATCGGTATCTTTTCACTGTAAGAAGAGACCGATCATGTATAAGAGGGTTTGTAAAGCCAGATAATACCTTGACTTACATGGACTTCAAACCAGGGAATGCTTATTTTGAGATGAAAGTAAGCATTTATAATGTGGACATTTTCAAATAAAGCCAGATGCAAACTTACGAATGTCAGTCTAAGTAAAGCTAGCCTCAATATTACTCGCTTCACTCCGATATTGAGTCTAGCCAGACGCAGTAACTGATCGCGTCAGCCTACCTAACGAATTGACCAATCAGGGGTCATCTCACCAAGCCGCAATAGTCTGAAATCGCACATAACGTTCGAATTTCAAATTTCAAACAAATGATACCATTAGTAGCCGCTTTATGATTGGTTAAATCCATTTCGCCACCTCATGTGAGGGTATAGGTCATAGGTCGTCTGACGCGACCTTTTGTTGAATCTTACTAGACTCAATATCGGAGCATAGCGGGTACTATTAAGACTAGGTTTACTGAGACTGTACAAATGTTTAAGTGAAAATTTCACATTGCTGCACACTGAACGAATCGTTCATACTACTGTAACCACAGCGACTGAGTTGAATACTTTGGGCTTTGTTTTTATTTACATGATGCATTCGTTACAAAAATCCGGGAAAGCGTCTCTATTTTACCGAGACCATTCTCTCCCCACAGAGGCAACTCAATCATACCCCAGTTAGCCTCTGTTCTATTACGGCTAACATACGGGATAGAAAAGTAGAAATCTGATTGGAGGCAATCGAAGTTAGTTGTGCAATCAGCGACGCCGTTTCAAAAGTAGTCATTCGCAAAAGTTCGGCTATTCCTGTGTGGATCCGCATCAAAGGGAGATAACTCTTCCTTCTACAAAACAATCGCTTTTTACCTTCTCATTGGTTTTTATTTGGTGAATTATTAAAATAAAATGTATCATAAAACGAAGAACAATTTACACAATTATAAAACAATATGTTTCTAATGAAAAACCCTATACATATCTGATTTTGAAATAGATTCCCTCTCTGAGACTCACACTGTTAATGAAAAAGAAACCTAAAGGCGTGATTCTTTTGAAAGTCACTGAGCGACCGTTGAGTATTCCCGAAGTCGTGGACATCCAAAAGGTGTTATCATTGGCTGCCAATAAGGGAGATATCTCAAGTTACAACTTTTTGCCGCTAGGGCGATCTGCCGGAACCCCAGGATTTTGGCGTAATGGAACAGAGGCTAATTCAGGTATGACTGAGTTGCCTCTGTGGGAAGAGAATTTACCCAAGACAAAAACATGACTAAAATACGGAGATTTTATCTTTATTACAAGTGTCGTTTTGTAGTTTTCTACACATATGTCACATATGTCAGCGGCAATAAACAGCCTTCTTGAGATAGGCAGAGCATTATGTCAATGCAATAAACAATGTGATTCTTTGGAAAGCACTTGAAAATGTCAATTTAAAACAATGTAAATACTATGAAATTATGAATTCAAGCGACATGCTCCCTTCTGATTGGCTCTACCAAGGTCATGTGACGGGTATTAATTTCAATGAACCCTCAAGTAAAACTTATACCAATCTCATTGAAATCAAATCTTAGATTTTCTCTCTCTTGTTTCATATTATGTTGTTACTTGTCACCAATCTAAGATCTGACGGAATCCCGTAGAGAACCATGTCCAGGTGAACTTTGAACAGGAAATGACCCCGAATTTGACAGTCAATCAGTTTGTAGGGTCGGTCCTGATGCGACCAATCAGATTCCATCTTCCTCCGTCATTTCGGCGTATCGATAAAATAATTAACCCCGCTATAGATGCTTTGTAATAATTCATATAACAAAACATACAAATATAGGTGCACAGGCTTTGGTGTGTCTGGCTATCCATTGTAAATCACTGTGTCAACACATGGAAATAAGCTACCGAGGGCTGCATGAGCGCGTCGGTATTGCAAGGGGCTTACTTGATTTGCAACCGTTGTTTTGGAAAAAAATCCGTTTGATAACTTACATGTTTGACCGAGTTTTGTAATAACCATACAAGTTTCATTACATATGTTATGTTTAAAAGCGGATATGTCACTGACACTGACAAAACGCTTCTGAATTCTTTACAAAGCTATACAAATCCTGAAATTTGTTGATAATCAAGAATATAAGGTACGTGAAAAGATAGAATAGAATTCAAGATCCATAATGATCAGCATTTCGTGGTGAATTTTGTATAATAGCTGTATGCATTTTACGGGTCTGAATTTGAGTAGTATTTTCAAGAACTCAATTTAAATTCTTCTTTTAAACTAATCTTCATATCCTGCAAATCTCACCGCAAAACGTGTGACTAAGATGTTTTGAGAAAACAATATAATTATCAGTTAATTAAAGATTAAGGTTGTACTTCAAAGAAAAAAAAATTGGTATTTCATGAATTTTTCTCAATCTTGTATACCTTTGATTTCGATCATAGTCTAGATTGTAATGTATCATAGGATCATAGGATTATTTTACAACGCGTATAATATGCATAAGATTTACAGAAATATCGTATCTAGTTTCCGATAATCTGAAATTCGATCATATTTTAATAATTCTGACGACAAGGATGTCAACAAACATACTGCTTTCATGTTGATGTAGCAAATCAAGCGTACCCAAACATTCAGAAAACCTCGGCATTTTCCGCGTTACATAGAAAAGCGATGGTGTTTGAACCTTTAATCTACTTTCACAGCTTTGAAAGCGCAACCGTGACGAGTTGAAATCTTACTTCCGGTGGACAAGGACCTCTACGAGCTTATACAACATAACTTGCGCAGTAAATGCAAGTTTTACGAATGGATTGGACGAAACAATGTCAAGAGAAAGAAAGGACTATCTAACAATCGTAGCCTTTTGCGGTATTGAAAGTACCATAACATACTGATTTCAAAAATATTCCCGCGGAACGAAGTTGGTGGGGGATATTGAAATGGGATTTGTCCGTTTGTCCGTCCCAATATGGTTCCGGAGAAAAACTAAAATACCTATAGTAATATAATATATAATATAAAACTGTAATACCTAGCTCAGCAAAACTTTGTATATGGATCACTCATTTTGTGTAAATGAGTCTTGTGGTGTTTTAACGTCTTTTGTGTTTATAATTCTGACGACAAGGATGTTAACAAACATACTGCTTTCATGTTGATGTAGCAAATCAAGCGTACCCAACATTCAGAAAACCTCGGCATTTTCCGCGTTACATAGAAAAGCGATGGTGTTTGAACCTTTAATCTACTTTCACAACTTTGAAAGCGCAACCGTGACGGGTTGAAATCTTACTTCCGGTGGACAAGGACCTCTACGAGCTTATACAACATAACTTGCGCAGTAAATGCAAGTTTTACGAATGGATTGGACGAAACAATGTCAAGAGAAAGAAAGGACTATCTAACAATCGTAGCCTTTTGCGGTATTGAAAGTACCATAACATACTGATTTCAAAAATATTCCCGCGGAACGAAGTTGGTGGGGGATATTGAAATGGGATTTGTCCGTTTGTCCGTCCCAATATGGTTCCGGAGAAAAACTAAAATACCTATAGTAATATAATATATATTTAATAATATAAAACTGTAATACCTAGCTCAGCAAAACTTTGTATATGGATCACTCATTTTGTGTAAATGAGTCTTGTGGTGTTTTAACGTCTTTTGTGTTTATTAGTTTTGGCGATTTCCATGGAAACGTATCTTAGAATTTCGTTTCCGGATAAACTCTCAAAAACTGTAAGGCCTAGCTATAAGAAACTTTGTATTTGGATCAATCATTATATGTAGATGTGCTTTTTGGGAGGTTTCAACTTCTTGTAATTATTATTTTTGGTGCTTTCCATGGAAACTTAAACGTATCTAGAATTTCGTTTCCAGAGAAAACTCAAAACCTGTAAGACCTAGCTAAACGAAACTTCAGTTTTACTTCAATACTTAAAGATGCTGTATCATACTTACATGCGGTTCAGGATGAAATTTAGCTATTGAGAAAAGAAATACATCACTTTGTAGAAAAATCTTTCGTCGAAATTTTGATATCATATTTAGATTGTTTAATCAACAATAACATACTTATTTCGACGCTCAAAGCACAGTACCCCTTGTAGAAATATGTAGGAAGGGCATAGCATTTAACGAACCCGCTTTCGGTGACGTAATCATTATACCTGTAGGATTTACACCGTGTCTAAACTACCGTAATTGCGTTCGATGGGTATCAAGTTTGACAGCAACGAATACCTAATTCGGGAAAAAAGAAAATGAAATCTAGTTGAGCGCGATAAAGACGGTTTTCAATCGTACATTTAGAAACCGGAAGTTGTGAAATGGCCACACTTGATTCGCCCTTATGTCGACTGCCGTTTCGGTATTTTTTGGTAAATTATCTTCCTTTTAATGAATTTTGGTCCGATTTTCTCAAGGTTGGTCGCTAAATTTTTCTAAAAATACAACGAATACATTTAAAATACTTTTAAAAATATTGCAAGTATGATACAGCATCTTTAAAGGCCACAGGCCTAAAGTATAAAAGATATATGTACAATGAAGCGCGCGTCTATACATTTACCTCCTTCGCAGGGAATATATTATCGTAATAATTATAGTTTTACACTAGTAAAATACCATAATATAACATTTCTCAAAATAGACATCATATCACAGAAAATCCGAAAAGCAACCCCCAAAAACGAAACTTAATATCTTGATTTACCATTATGTGTAGATGTGCCGTTTGAAGTTTCATCTCGGGGTAATTATTTTTTACGTTTACCATTGAAACGTAAAAAAAATTCGGTTTGGAGCAAAACTAATATCTGTTACATAGAGGTCAAATATGTTATGCTGTTGTTTACTGCCATTAAAACCTCCTTTTAATTTTAAAGTCGAATCTGAAGGAAATGAATTTCATAATGTGTTTTTTTTTACCACACGGTTATAACGCGGGCCCCGCCAGTTATACAAGTTTTACTTACGAGTTTCAAACACGTTATAACTGTGTAGACGAACAAATTTAAACATCCATTTCTTAAATATTGTGTTTTACCTTTTGGGAATATATTGTACGTATTGCACGTGAAAAGGTCATGCATGCATGCAAAAAACATATTACTGTATTATATAACCATCATATGTAAGAACCGTTCCTGTAAAATCATTTGTCATATAACGCTAAGTTGATTTTTTTCTTATAGTATTACTATCATTACCATCACCTGGCGGGGACATTGCTGTCTCTGTCTGCTTGTTTTGCATGTGCTTCCTATTTCGTTTCAGTGTGGGTCTGTACAGGATGTTTTGAGAACAATGACAACGATAGTAAGTCATGTAGCCGCTGTGGGAAAATAAGGATGATTCCATTGAAACGTGGACAGACATTTAAAGGTAATCTTATCTACTTGTTACCACTTCTATAGTTACATTGGGGGATATAACAGTTTTATTGACATCATACCCGCAATATCATCAGAAGGTGATATTGAAACATGAAATGCCGGCTGTCAATTGGTTTAACCTTCGTTTCTCCCTCAAAGGAAGACTTACCGACTGCATTGTCGGGCTATAGCTGATATGGGCTGCTTTCAGTATTTGTACAAATTACAGAGTTCCATGTTTTAAAGTTTGTCATTTTCAATCATCAGGAAATGTCGGACCGACTGCAGAAAAACGATCCATCTGATTCGTTTAAAATTTTGCACATTTCTTCTAACATACTACGAGGAATGCACTGCCAATTCGATAGCGATTTTGTTTATTTTGGATTTGTTTTACGAATTTATATGTTTTGTTCTTAGTTGTTTAACAATATCAGAATGTGTGCCATCGATTGCAGAATAACTGTTAATCCAGATCTTTCAAATTATGCACATGTCTTTTACTATACCTTATTGGGAGAGATGAACAACTAGATTACAAGGCATAGTAAAAACCATTTCATGGCAGAAGACTTTCTCGGACGAATTGAAGAAAATACATTCATTCATTATTTTTTTAGGGGAGGGATGGTGTCACTATGTTGTGTATGAGACGTCTAGTTATGGTCTACCTGGATATTAGTGAGCCACGCTCACCCAGTCTGATTAAAATCGACTGTGATTCGAGGGGGAAAAGTGTAAAAATATTGTCTCTAGTGAGGTTTGAACTTCAACCAGCCGGCTTCCCTCTCATTATGTCCCCAGCAAAGCTTTGCGGGAGACATAATGATTTCAGTCCCGTCCGTGGTTCCGTGGTTCCGTAATTCCGTAATTCCGTAACGATTTCGTTTCCGGACCATATCTCCAAAACCGTTCAATATTTTTTAACGAAACTTGGTATGTGGTTAGATCTAGTACTGGAGAGGTGCCTTTTGCTATTTTGGTTATTCTGAATCTTTTATTTTTTATGGTTTCCATGGAAACATTTTGAACTTAGTGCATATTGGGGGATGCTTTCGTTTCCGGACCATATCTTCAAACTGTTCAATATATTTTAATGAAACTTGGTATGTGGTTAGATCTAGTACTGGAGAGGTGCCTTTTGCTATTTTGGTTATTCTGAATTTTTTATTTTTTATGGTTTCTAAAGAAACAAGTTGAACTAGGTGTATATGGGGGGTAGGGTCTGTTTCCGTGTTTTAGCTAAATAACTATTCAAAATATTTTTACTAGACTTGACATGTGGTTAGAACTACCGGAAGAGTGGTGCCTTTTGTTACTTTGGTTATTCTCAATTGTTATTTTACTGGTTTCCATGGAAACAATATGAAATTTGTACATAATGGGGGTAGGGTCACTTTCGGATTAAATGTTAGCGGGGGACATCACAGTGTATCACATGCACAGATTTCTAGTTCACAGTCTGGAGGCACCCCTATTACCCGCATGTTCTGACGCAAGCTCATCTAGCCAATCGCAAGGGGCGCAATTAAAGCTTCGATATCATGCAGGGGCAGGTAACTCCAGTGTACCATTCGTTATACATAATCGCCGCTAAACGCTATTTAAAAACGAGGACGTAAATGGATAGCTTATGACTGGGTTTGTCTGCGCTAAACTGGTCATAGGAACATGCAATAGAGGTGGGTGCATTCAGACCGAGACGGAGAGGAATTTCTGGCTGGTTCAACTCTGATAGAGATAATATTTTTGATATTTTATTCCTCGGAGTACGGTCGATTTTAATCAGAGTGCACGCTCACCTTGTTTACTTGCTTTTTCTGTACTTGTTTCAAATCCTTTTTTTAAGAAATGGGGGGACCAAACACCGTTAATGAGGATAAAAATGCGGAATCGAATGTCCCAAATCCAGAAGACCGTCCTGTAGATACTCCACCAGGCGGAGTCAAGAAGCAGACTGCCGTAGCAGATGCTGGAAAGAAGATTGCGATGGTTCAACCACGTATAAGAAATGGTGTAGGTATGTACGAACAGGAGCGTTAACACTTTCGTTTGGTATTAACCAAAAGGCATTTAAACTTAAATAGTGAACCTTTTCGACTCAAGAAGAAACTTTGCTTCATCTTGTAATGTTACCATCAAAATGCGCGCTTGTTATTAAAAAAAAATTTAAATATGTAAAAGTAAGATAGCAGTGAACATGATACACACATTGATGTAGATAAACCATTTGCATTACTGTATATTTTTTAACTTTTCATTTTTAGCTCATCTGGCCTGTAAGGCCCGATGGGCTTATCTCATGGCATGGTGTCCGGCGTCCGTCCGTCCGTCCGTCCGTCCGTCCGTCCATCCGTCCGTAAACTTTGTGGAATTTCGACTTCTTCTCCAGAACCATAAGGCCTAGAAAGCTGAAACTTTGTGTACAGACTCCTTGGCTAGTGAGGATTATAAATTGTAGCTTTGGTGGCCCTGTGACCCCTAATAAGGGCCACAGGGGCCACAACCTAAAAACCTATTTTCATCTTCTTCTCCAGAACCGTAAGGCCTAGAAAGCTGAAACTTTGTGTACTGACTCCTTGGCTAGTGAAGATTATAAATTGTAGCTTTGGTAGCCCTGTGACCCCTAATAAGGGCCACAGGGGCCACAACCTAAAAACCTATTTTCATCTTCTTCTCCAGAACCGTAAGGCCTAGAAAACTGAAACTATGTGTACAGACTCCTTGGCTAGTGAGGATTATAAATTGTAGCTTTGGTAGCCATGTGACCCCTAATAATGGCCACAGGGTCCACGCCCTAAAAACCTATTTTCATCTTCTTCTCCAGAACCATAAGGCCTAGAAAGCTGAAACTTTGTGTACTGACTCCTTGGCTAGTGAGGATTATAAATTGTAGCTTCGGTGGCCCTGTGACCCCTAATAAGGGCCACAGGGGCCACAACCTAAAAACCTATTTTCATCTTCTTCTCCAGAACCATGAGGCCTAGAAAGCTGAAACTTTGTGTACAGACTCCTTGACCAGTGAAGATTATAAATTGTAGCTTTGGTGGCCCTGTGACCCCTAATAAAGGCCACAGGGGCCACACCCTAAAAACCTATTTTCATCTTCTTCTCCAGGAGCATAGGGCCTAGAAAGCTGAAACTTTGTGTACTGACTCCTTGACTAGTGAGGATGATGAATTGTAGCTTTGGTGACCCTGTTGCCGATAATAAAGGCAACAGGAACTTCCTTCAAATCTATTTTCATCTTCTTCTCCTGAAGTATAAGGTCTAGAAAACTGAAACTTGTCGCCTATAAACTTAATTTTATGATTAATGACCCTGTGGCCTCTACAAAGGGGGAATCACAGTGGCCACACTCTACAGCATAATTGATGATGAAGCCTGATGAGCTACAGAGCCAATGGCTCTATTTTTACATTATACATTTATACATATCTGTTAAGAATTTAATAAATTTCTACTGCTTCAGATAAGCACGAACAACGCCTTGTCTTGATCGGTAAGACCGGAGTTGGGAAGAGTGCAACAGCAAATACCATCCTTGGCGCCGAGATTTTCAAGGCGAAGACGTCTGCTAAATCTGTAACTGAAAAATGCGAATCCAAGCACATGGAAAGGTTCGGGAAAAATCTTTTGCTAGTCGATACACCAGGCTTTTTTGACACTTCCACATCAAGACAAGTAATTGAGACCGAAGTTAAAAAATGCATTGGTATATCCGCACCTGGTCCCCATGCCTTTCTATTTGTGATGTCCTTTACAAACAGGTTCACTAAAGAAGAGAGAGAGGTTCTCAAGGAAGTAATCGACATGTTTGGTGAGCAGATGATCAAGTACCTGATTGTCGTATTCACCTGCCGAGATCAGTTTTACAAGACTTCCTCCATTGAGCACCATATCGAGGAATACATCAAGGGATACCCTGAAGACTTCAGAAGTATTGTCCAGATGGCAGGGGGCGGCTATGTGACCTTTAATAACAGGGGGGAAGAGTCAGAGAAGGAAGATGACGTCCAAAATCTTCTCATACGCATTGACGAAATGGTTAAAAGAAATGGTGGCGACCATTTTACATCGGTGATGTTTGAAGCAGCTGAGAAGGTGATCCAACAGCGAATTGCCAACGAACTAGCAGCGAAGAAGGAAGAAATTCGGAAGGAAGTAGAAGCCGAGATTCGGAAAGAGCTAGAGGAAGAAATGAAAGGAAAACATGATACTGAGTTATCTCGCCTAAAGGAGCTACGAGAAGAGGACCTTCTACAATACGAAATACTGAAGCGGGAACTGGATAAGGAACATATGAAAAACAAAAAGAAGAACGATACCCAAAGAGACCTTAAAGGGGAGTTACGGCCAATGATTATCCAAAACATGAGTGTAAAAGCAGAAAAAAAACTCATTCAGCAAATTGAGAAATGCGAGGGACCTGAGAGAGTTGAGGTTCATCGCCAACTAGCGAGCGCTGGTCAGGAGATTCAACAACTCCTTCAAAGGAGGAGGAAGATGGCTGACCCAGATGCTCCTGAAGAGGAAGGCGAGGCTGAGGATGAAGAGACCCAAGAATCTGAGACAAATGAATTTCAAGAAAACGCAGATCGTGCGACTGAAAAATATCTTGTTGAGTTGAGGGATAATGAAAGATTAAATATTGAAAACGAAAAGGGACTTTTGCAAAAGATCAAAAGGAAGATGTCTGGGATGTTCTCTCCCTTTTTATCTCTCTTCAGGAACTCTGATTAAAACCAGAGACTAACTTTCAAATAATTTGCATAGAGTACTGAAATACCCATTTAAACAGTATGAATTCTAGCTTTAAGATTCGTGCATTTGATAAAATTTGATGACCCGGATCCGTAGATAAATGGGATTATAAACTGTTGATTTAGTGACTGTTTCTCTTTTTAAGGACTCGTGGCTCCCGTAAGGTTGGCCTATAATCGTTAAGTGAAAGCTTAAGTGAATCCCAATCAGGGCCACTCTCTTAGAGGTTACTTGTTTTTCTTCTCAAGACGCAAGAAGTAGCATTTTTGGTATAAACTCATTCGGCCTACATTTATAAAGGGCCACATCTTTTTTCAGCTATTCTATTATCGCCTGTCTTATCGCTTTATAGACGTTTGCTTCTTGTGACTTTCATTTAATGATACTTTGTTTATTTCCATCAATAAACTCAAAATATTATATGGCTTTTGATTTTTGTTCTCTCATCAGGCCTGTAAGGCGCTAATGGCTCATCACTGTACCTAAGGTGATGCTGGTAACGATCGTGGGATCAAAAGGGACATATTTTCTCAGAAACTGTTTCAGATACGATGACCAAATTTGCTGTGTCCTCGAGATATGAATGCCTTGGTGGAGTTCAGACATCAGAAGCATGAAATCATGTGTTACCTAGTTTTGGCCTTTGTTCCGTGATATTCGGCATTTGGGAAATGTTCGGAGCTCTCATAAAAACCAATTTGGCGGGGGATGTTGATGACTTTGTCTTCTTGTTTGGCATTAATTTGTTAACGCGTCTTTGCTGTAAGACGGTGTAAAACAAGCAAAAGTGTTCAATTTATCTCTGCTACCTCGCTCTGTTATGGAGATTCCAAATCGACACGTTTTAAAAGACATGTTTAAACATGTTTCGCGCAAACATGACTAGATAAAGTTTCAAAATTATAAAATTATATACCAATGTTTCTGTCATTTCAATCACACGTGGATTGAATTATCTTGTAATTTGTTTGGTAGCGTTTCTTTGGACACTAGTATATATGCTTGAACCTTTGTCATGTAAATGATAAATGTTCTTATAAACCTTTAGTGACGTCACTCGATTGAACTTGAAGGTAGTATGATTTTATTATGAAATGATAAAAACCTTTATCAAGGGTTCGGCTAAGGTAACTCATAATTTTTTAACATATTGACTTGACCCGAAAACTTGGCGTCTGAACATAGTTATTTGAAGATGGGATCAATGCAAACAAGAAAAGCCTTTAAAAAGGCATGCTTGGTGCCACATATAGGCAGATGAAGGAGATTGTGATTTGTCGAACAATTCGGGGGATAAGTGAAATATACAACACTGGATAACAGCACTAATATTAACACAAGTATTACTCAAAGTTAACTTCACAAAATTAATTTCTATCAACACGAATTGCTAAAAGTTATGAATATTTTTTACATTCATCAACAATTGTTGGTATATTTCATATCAAAATACACGAGGGTGGCAATCTATTTATCATCCAAATTAACTCTTTTTGACATCTCAGGATTCTACGATTATTGAATGCGAAATAATTAATGCTTTATCTGGAACAAATGCAGACTCTTCTTCAAATGAAGATTTTTTGATTGAGTCTGTTAATATTTATCAGCATCTTTAACAGAAAACATTGTTTCTCTTTTAGTATAACATTTAAAGCGAAATCATATTCCACAGTTTAATGTGCCAAATATTTTGTATTACCCACATGGTGACGTATTGTATTTTTTGCTACAGCTCTGTTCATTGGTCTTTTGATTTGGATACAACACATGTGATTGGCGCGGCTTCCCTTTGAAAATATCAAGAGTAATATAGAGAGAATTCAGAAAAGTTTTAGAAAAATCAAATCATAATAGTTGGTGCCCTTTGGGGCACCAAGCAATAATTGCATGAGGGTAAAGGACATTATCAAGATATATGCCCTTAACAGAGGGTATTGTCAAGATAAAGAAAAAAGGATTAGTAAGACAGGATTGGCCTTACTACGGCAAAGGGGCAACTGGTTATTGCTGTCCAACTTCCGGCCAACATTATGTGGCCGTAAAGATCGTCGGCTAAAACTTCCCACCATATTTATATGAATAGAGGATGTTTACCCTAGTGAACTGTCTGAGGGTCATCACCTAAGTACCCTAGGCATAATGACTTGCATATATGCGTGAATTTGTCTTAGTTTGGACGACAATTAAAGGGACCATCCGAGAGGGGTATCGGAGTGCTCGAAAAATTGGGCGAGATTGTCAGCAAGTTCAAAGATTGATCTATGATTCCAGTGCATAGTTTTGCGATAAAATTTAATTTTAATTGCACCGCACGTTAAAAAAATCGATGTGCTCAGTTTTCGATCAGGTTTTAACGACTGGAGTGTCCCCCTTTCTTTATTCTATATAATAGGTAGAGATTACGCTAAAATCCATATTTGTTGACCGATTTGGTTTGAGGTGTAGGTTTATCTCAACATATGAAAATGATATATGAGTGCAAAAGGTCAGGTTTTGGATATTTGGATATGTTTTGTTATATTGTCCACTCGGACATTCGAACCCCTGTGTATCGCAATAAAATTTGAAAACCCAATATATTGATTAGATCTTAAGATGCACTTTACGTATCAAAAACAAGTCAAAATTAGTCATAAAATCATTAGGGATATCAAAATATATCCATTGTGTAGACCTACATATAATAAGAAAACTGTTCTCATTTTTCAAAATAAATCAATCCAATCAAGCAAATGGGTTGACTTGTCATTAACATCGAACAAAAAGATATAATGACAGTGTGTTTTGGGATCGTAAATATCCTGCATTAGGAATAGACATTGTATTTTACGAGCCTTGGCGAGCTAAATTCGTAATGGATGGTTCCCTGGTTCCATACACCAAGTGATTTGGTCGAGCGTAGCGAGGGCAAATCCCTTGCCGTCGAGAACCCGTGAACTATCTAATTTAGCGAACTATCTAATTTAGCGCATGAACAATAGGAAATTCCAACGTCAAACTGACGTCATGTTGATTTCATTCAAATAACATGTTTTACCAAGTCGCACCAAACGATTTTGTGTCATCGAAAATTAGCAATCAGATTGGCTGAGACACTTGTACCATAAGCTAAATAGTGTTCCTATTCCTAATGCAGGATATTTACTATCCCAAAACACACGAGCATGACAACTTCTTTATCATACAATGTCATTGTAAAAACTTGTATTCGAAAAATGCCTGATAATACTATCCTTATAGTTGCCCTCATTTATATAAGCAAATGAAACAGTATAATGACTTTAAGCGTGAATTGACGATATATAATTCCTCCTTGTAAAAGCTTAAATGCCCTCATACTTGCATGCCGTTTGTGATGAAATTTAACAATTGGGAAAAGAAATTCAGCAATCGGTAGAGGAATCTTCCATCAAAAGTTTGATATATTACCTACATATTTTGATCAACAATAAAATACTGAATTCGACCTCCAACGTACACTACCCTCTGCAAAAGTGCCATACCCTTAAACGAACCCACCTGATTCGGGGGAAAAGAAAAAATCTAGTCGTGCGCGACAAAGACGGTTTCATGCGTAAATTTTGGAACCGGAAATTGTGAGATGCCACACTTGATTCGCCTTCATGTCGAGATGCCGGGGAATACGTTTAGGTCATTTTGGTAAACTGTCGCCTATTAAATGAATTTTGGTCCAATCTTCTCATTGTTGGTCGCCAAATATTGCTAAAATACCACGAATACACTGAAAATACTCTTTACAATATTGCAGTATGAATATGGGTCTTTAACCACATTTACAAAGTGTTTATATAGACACGATAAAAGAGCATGGATGTATAATATGGCCCTATTTATGAGTAAAAGAAGATCAGCATAGGAGACAGTTCCGATAAAGACAGAAGCAAACATTGTGGTGATCGTAGTATTGTTTTGAGTAAGGTCGATACGTCGGTACATGTAAATGTACTTCTTTTGCATAATTATGTGTAAAAATAGCCATGTGGTGGAGCTATCAGTGTTGTGGCATCGAATCTACAAAGTGTGACAAAGTTTAGGAACCAGACAAGTTGTAGAGCTCTACTATTAAACTCTTACTTGATGATGCTAGATAACAATCTTAAACAAATGCAAGTGTTCCAAAGAATCCAAACTCGGTAATAAATGTATCTACAAGACAACGCGGTATCAGCATAACGTCGTAACGAAAGTATGATATATATAGTTCAGTCATCGAAGCAAAAAAAAATGCAGTTTGGGCGAACAAAGTTGCTATATTTTTATTCTCAAATGATTATGGCAAGAAATCATGTCTTTGAGCCGGGATAAATAATCAAGTTTAGGCAGGTGCTAGTGCACTAATTTTGACGACATTCAACATGGTCGCCATTACTAGCTCGAAATAATCAAAGCTGTCATATAAGCAAATAAGGTGTATAAACCCATGTTTTGAGGTCAGGGAACTAATTAATCATATTCTATTTAATGTTTGTTTTCTTTACTGGTGAAACTATAAATATCGGTGTGTATTTTGACAGTCTAAGTAAACCTAGCCTAAAGATTACCCGTTTCACTCCTATACTGAGTCTAGGAAGGTCTAGTAGAGGGTCGGGTCAGCCGACCTTTCTGCGACCCATGACCTTCCAACGTTATACGTCCGTTGGCAGACTATTGTGGCTTGGTAAGATGAGTTCTGATTGGTCAATTCGATACATGAGCTGACGCGACCCTGTACTAGACCTTTCTAGACTCAATATCGGATTGAAACGGATACTATTGAGGCAAGGTTTACTAAGACTGGTATTTTGAAGAAAAACACATAATATGCGATCGAACTAGGTGCCAGGAAGCATCACGTAAACTCTGAAGGCTGCAGACAAGATCAAAACTGAATTTTGTTTAAACAATATCTCAAAAACCTTTAATGGCATCGCATGAACTACTCTAAAGGAAATATTTTAAACCAACGTCATGTTCTGAGATAAAATTGCAACGACACGGTATCTATAGAGCATCTTTAAAAGGCATCGCTTGACACTTGGAACCAGGGGAAAACGTTTGGCATGGCAAAAATAATACTCAATTAATGCTTACGTTCAGTTTTGTAGTGCAAACCTTTCTCCATAAAGTCGTTCGTACGACAATTCCTATGAATCCGTATCGACATCATATTACCTTTGCAAAAAAACAAGGATGGTACAATTCTACGGTTTTACCAATAAAGGCAATATGAAACAGCACAGATGGTTGGATGGAGATACGTATGCGACACGAATATAACATGACTTAAACTTTGCAATGTTGCCGTCAGAGACAGATAAACTAAAGATCGCGTATGATGTGTTTACGAATTTGCTTACATTTCTTTGCGAGTTAAGTACGTTTTCAAATACGTGTTTCAATCCTTGAGCAATTCGCTTTTGCCTCGCCAACTTTCTTTTTTAACTCTTGAATGAGTACGTTGCTTTCCTCAATTTGTTCCATGAGTTTCTTTTCTACATTTGCTCTCAATTCTTCCATGATCTGTGGACGTAGCTCATCTTCAACAGCCTTCCGAATCTCTTCCTTCTTCGCTGCTAACTCATTAGCAACCCGCTGCTGGATGATCATCTCGACTTCCTCGAACATCTCAGAGGTAAAATGGCTGCCACCGTTTTTCTTCACCATCTCATCGATGCGGTAAAGAAGCTTTTGGACATCCTCTTCTTTCTCCGAGTCACTCCCTCTGTTGTTGAAGGTGATGTAGCCACCCCCTGCTTTCCCGATTAGACTCCTGAACTCTTCAGGGTACTCCTTAATAAGGTACTCTATTGAAGAACCTTCGTCAAATTGGTCTCTGCCTGTGAGTACGACAATCAGATGGTTTATCACATCATCTCCGAAGAGAGTGCTTATTTCATTTAAAACCTTTATGTCCTCTTTAGTGAAACTTTTTGTAACGGACATCACCAGAAGAAAAGCATGGGGACCTGGTGCCAAAAGTCGGATGCAATTCTTAACCTCGTTTTTGATGACATCTCTTGGGGTTGAAGTGTCAAAAAAGGTTGGTGTATCCACAAGTAAAATCTTCTTTCCAAACCTTTCACTGCGATAGAAATAACACTTTTCAGTTACGGGTTTAACAGACGTCTTGGCTTTGAAAACATTTTGACCTAAAATGGTATTTCCTGATGAACTCTTCCCAACTCCTTGGTTTCCGACCAGGACAATCCGGTATTCATTCCTATCTGAAGCAGAAAAGATTGAACTTTCTAGAATCATGTTAATTAGGTCAAATAATATCAAAGGTCAAACACTTTTCCAGCTCGCTAGGACCAACAAATTTAAGGAAATAGACAAAGTTGTTCTTGTTATAGAGTTGGTCGTATTTATCATATTACGGTTAACAGATTTATCCTTATTACCAACATGTGCTTCCTGCCATGATACCTACAAAAAGGGAAAAAAAACATGAAACATGACATTAAATATTCATTGACCATACCTATGCCGTGATGAACTAAAGTGTTTTCAATACTGGCTTTTGAAGTCGTCTCGTTTCCGTCTGAAGTTTCTGTCACAGGACCTTTAAAAAAAAACCAAAAACATCAAATCTCTCATCGAATACCACAAGGAATATATAGGTATTCTGTGTTCTTCAATTTTGTAAATGTATTTTTACTGTATTCGTTGTAGTTTTGCGGACTAAGATCGGACCAAAATTAATTCAATAGGAGACAGTTTACCAAAATGACCGAAACGTAAGCCTTGACATGAAGGTGGAGTGTGGCCGTCTCACAATTTCCGGTTACTAAATATACGCCTTTGTCGCGCGCGACTAGATTTTTCCTTCTTTTTGTACGAATCAGGCACTAGTCGCCGCCCAAATTCATACCCATCGGACGTAATTGCGGTAACTGAGACGCGGTGTAAAACCTACACACATACTGATGATGTCACCGAAAGCGGGTTCGTTGGCTATGATACTTTTGCCGAGGGTACTGCACTTTTGATATCGAATCAAGTATCTTATTGTTGATTAAAACATGAAAATATGATATCAACCTCTCGACTAAAAATTCTGCTACCGATTGCTGAATTTCTTTTCTCAATAGTTATATTTCATCACGAATCGCATGCAAGTATGACAAAGGGGATTTAAGTGACAGGAAAACGAAACTTTCTCCTAATATATCCATAAGCTACCTTTTGGGGTTAGAATGGGATTCATACTATATCATACATAAATGATTATTATATTACGTTACCTTCCATTTCCGACTCAAGTTCACTAGGAGTTTTCTTTTCTCGGCCACACCTACTGCAAAACTTATTGGTGGTGTTTTGGTGATGACATTTTTCACAGTCCCACACTGAAATAAGCAATTAAAACGTTGAAGATATAAAACAGGGATCTTATCAAAGAAAACAGCTTTCTTTCTAAATGGGATGGCCCAAATTGGACACCCTAGAATTATTTGAGTTACAACATTACAAGTGGTGTTCCTATCGATAAGTACTAACTGTAAAAAAAGTGTATACATGGAAAGTATGAAAAGTGTCACTAAATTCGCGGTGTTAAATGAAACAATGGAGTCAAATTAGGTATCATACAAAATATGAATAGCCTTTAATGGCTATGGTCAGAACGAAATCTCGATCTCTTTACTTTTCAGGTTTAAAGCAAAATCAAATTTCATTTTTTAAATAAATATTCAAGTGTCCTGACATGTTAACTGTAACCATTTGGTCGTGGTAAACGCAAGGAAAAAACTTCTCTATCTCGTCAATATTTGTGAATTCTTACTTTTCAACAGTCGTCGTCTTTATCACTTATCTCCCGAAGCTGTCCATATAGATAGAAAATTGCATGCATTTGGTAAAATTCAAAACGACGGATTTCTCCAATTAGTCCATCATCGTGAAGCGTTTAAGTAAGTATTCTCAATTCTTAAAGGGGCAGTAGCACGTTTTTGAAAAAAAATAATATATATCTATTTTTTTCACTGATAATTGAACATTAATGATAAATGTATTATTATGTTAATGCCAAATATCTCATTACACAAACCAATCACTAACAGTCAGGGAACAAATTATCATGAATCACATAAGTTCATTGGCTGCCATTTTTGTGTGAACACCTTTAATTCATGTTGTGTAAGAAAGGACTCGCATGGCTGAAGTTTACATTATATATTTGATTTATTACTGCTTCATTTAGTTTAAATACCATGTCTTTCAATAAGAAACAATATATTTTTTATTTTCCTGCGTGACATCACCCATCCTCGATAATCCAGCGCTTTTTGTTCCGATCCGATCCGATCGGAACAAAAAGCGCTGGATTATCGAGGATTGACATCACCTTACATTCCCCCTAAAAACGTGCCACTTAAAACGAAAATAAACTGATAAATTTAAGATGTAAAAACATCATATGTGTATAAAGGCTAAATGTGTATAAAGGCTAAGATAGTATTTATCAAGAATTTAAGCTGTACATAAATTATGTGAACTGCTATGTTTACTCATAACGAAATACAAGTGACATAAACAACATACTCACAATCTCGGAACCCTAGAGAAGTAAACTTGAAATGGGGATGAATTATTGGTGTTCGTTTATACACATTCTCCTTGATAAGACATGTTACCCTCACACTATTAGGCAGACACTAACGGTAAAAGATTGTGCAAAGTTTTTATTTATTCACCATAACTGAATATAACTGTTAAGTTGTGTTGGAAAATATTTTATGGCTATTCAACCCTTTGTGTTGAACTGTGATCATTGAAGACGACATTTGTTGGTGCTTGCTGTTAATCTTTGAGTAACGTGGCCCATGCTTTATTCAGTTTTGCATTGAATTTCAAATTCTTTTAATCCAGTTATCAAAGCCGATTGTGTTCCAACAATACCATATGAACGCTTTCAAGTGAGCTGTGAAAGGCTATACATAGTTCTGAAAGGAGAAGAATTCGAAGTTGTCGTTGAAGTGTTCAACGGTATGTCAAAAGAAGTATTGCCATTTAGATCGGGGTATTAGAATCCATGCGGGGAATAGGGAATAGGGTAGCCTATTGAAAGCAAGACTAAAATGACTATCACTTCTTCCATTCACCGTCACAAGACATAATCATGAAATGTGTACTCATTCGATAGATGTCGCTGTTGTTATTATAAGAAAATTAATGAACTAAAGATTATGTACATGAGGCTAAATAATGTATATATGTACTCAACATAACGTAAGAAACTTCTAAAGCGATGTTGCTAATATCACTGATAATCTGACTGCATGGCTCCTTTTATATTTATTTCAAACACCAGGGATTGGGAAAGACATCTTTGACAATGGGCCAATTTTCAGGGTTATGTCAATTTTCTGTTATCAAAGAAAATTGTAAACACGAAGAGATGTTTGTGCTATGAGACTCTAGAGGAGTTATCCGAGATATTGTATTTAATCCGTAAAAGTCAAGGTCTAATAAAGGGGAAGTAACACAATTTTAGGGGGATATAAGACGATGTCAGATTAAAAGAAATTAATTGGTTCCAAAAATTGGTTGAAAGGCGATGTATTTAAACTAATTAAAGCAGTAATAAATCCAATACATTATGTAAAGTTAGCCATGCTATTCCTTTTCAGCTCATGTGGCCTGTAAGGCCCGATGGGCTTATGGCATGGCATGGTGTCCGGCGTACGTCCGTAAACTTTGTGGAATTTCCACTTCTTCTCCAGAACCATAAGGCCTAGAAAGCTGAAACTTTGAGTACAGACTCCTTGGCTAGTGAGGATAATAAATTGTACCTTTGGTAGCCCTCTGGCCCCTTATATTGGTCACAGGGACCACGCCCTTAAAACCTATTTTCATCTTCTTCTCCAGAAGTATAAGGCCAAGAAAGCTGAAACTTTGTGTACAGACTCCTTGACTAATGGGGATTATAATTTATAGCTGATGTGGCTCTGTGGCCCCTAATAAGGGCCACAGGGGCCACACCCTTAAAACATATTTTCACCTTCCTCTCCAGATCCATGAGGCCTAGAAAGCTGAAACTTTGTGTACAGAATCCTTGACTGGTGAGGATTAATACTTATAGATTATGTGAACCTGTGGCCCCTACTAAGGGGGGAACCACATTGGCCACACCCTAAAGCAAATCAAATGTAAAGCCTGATGAGCTACATAAAGCTGATAGATGGCTCTATTTTTCTTACACAAATTGAATTAAAGGAGTTCACACATAAATGTCCGCCAATGGATTTTATGTGAATCTTTATAATTTGTCCTCTGACTATGGATGATTAGTTTGTGTAAAAATGAGATTTTTGACAATATCAAAATGATATATTTAGCATTTGCATACAATGATCAGTGAAATATTGGAAATATAAAATGTTCATAATCCGAGCTACTGCCCCTTTAAAGAGGTAGCAAAGATTTCTTATTCTACTTACTATATGTTCAATGAAAATAAGCATTTTGATTTATTTTGTGATAAAAAAAAGTCATTTTATTATATAATTAGCAATGAAATATAGGGTTATACAGTGAAAATATAAACCATATTTTAAGAAAAGCAATAGAAAGTCATATTTTCACTGCAGTGAAAATATAATCAATATTTTCACTGCGGTGAGAAAAGTAGGACCCAACCTATTACCTCCCTTTGAAACACGATTATCTCCCTTTGAGGAAATCGAACGCACGCCTCTCGTCACGGCCGGCGTTGTTTAGGATTGAAGAAAACTTGACTCTTTACGATGTTTTCGGTATGTAACTGTTAACATTTTGCAGTGCCAATGTATCCTTCGATATCGAAAAGCCACCGAAGTTCATATCTTGTTGCTGTAGTTAATTATTGTTCATTTTATCGCAAAATAAATTTACGAAGCGAGAGATCTGTCACACTGACATAGCGCTTCACTCATTGTAGGCCTATCAGTTCGCGTCCAAACTGACTTTCTAAAATACGAAGGCGCCTATGTTTCACCTAGTTCAAACCCAAAACATATCTTGAATCTGATTTTAATAAACATTCATAAATAATATGTTTTCCCAAAACCATTTCCGATTAAATATCGAATTATTTCTATCGAACTAATTTTTACCGAGAAATGATAAATGGAGTTGTTAGACTGTCGTTCACCACAACAGCAAAACTTTGCCTTCCGACTGCGTTTTACAATCTTAAAATTATATAATAAATAGACTATTTCATTGATTTTGCCGAATATCATTTCTATCTCATCTCGTGAAGTGAGAAAGTGACATTTTCACTCGTGGCTGCGCCACTCGTGAAATATCACTTTCTCACTCCACTCGATGAGATAGAAATTATATTCGGCAAAAACAATGAAATAGTCTCTATATATATTACTTACCGATAATGTTACGATTTATTATATGGCGAGCAGTGAAATACTGGGATTTATCAGTGAAATAAACTGTCTATCAAGCTACAGTGAAAATAACTTATATTTTCACTGCGAACGGTGACTGATATAATTTGACGTCATAAAACAATGGTCTCACGCGGCGAATTGGCTTATGACGTCACAGTGTTACTGTGGTGACGGCTGTTCCTAGCGGCCGCTCGGCGTGAAAATGACCCTTTTCGGACGTAATTACAACGGTAAAATCATATAATAAATAGAATATCCGTCAATTCTTGACAAATACCATGTCTATTTCATCTCGTGAGGTAGAAAAGTTATATATTTTCACTCGTGGCTGCGCCACTCGTGAAAATATAACCTTTCTACCTCACTCGATGAGATAAACATGGTATTAGTCAAGAAAAGACAGATATCCTCTATATATCTTTATCTATATGTCTTTATCTAGTATATTATCAAAATAAAATTTAAATTGATTATATCTGCATTTTATAAGTGTTTTTATCAGTAATTGTATTAAATATCTACGATTTCAGTCAGTAATACTGTAGTTCAGCTAGAGTTTTGAAATTAAAAATAGTTCTTAATTTTTTCTCTATGTTAATAAGATGCTTCTCTGCTGTAAGCAGGGAAATATAAAACAAAAATTATTCAGATTTGTTTATTAAATGAATATCATATTTAATATTATTATAGAATTATTACAATATTAGAATTATATATATTAATATCAACATTTTTGCAAAAAATAATTTCGAAATTCCTCCGCAGAAAGTTTTGATTATGATTTATTTTCCTCAAGTCCCCTCCATGACACAAAATGTTTATGCATGGAGGTAAATAATTAACAATAAATATTTTATTTATTACAAAATATATATATTAAATTAAAATATGTTGGCGCCTTCTTATAGCTAAACTTCTGGGGATATGCACATGGCATTCACATTTTTTTTAATTTCCATTTGATTTTATTGCTGTTTTTCTAATTGTGGACTCTATTGAGCATCAATTGCCTGTAAAAATAATATTAAAAATCGTTCTGGATTCTGAATTAATACATGCACATACACTAGATATTAATAGAATAAAATGATTCCTTATATTCAATAAATATTTTGATAATTGTTTCAGACGTCTTGGTAAAAACATATATTTGTTAATAAATTAAATGTTTTAGAATTTCACATAAACAAGATAATTAATTGACTGACGAAATGAAGTTATTGTGTATATCAAATTAATAATATTGTCAATGTTAATTTTTTTGGGGATATCAGAGTACAGAAATAAGTAAATAAATATTTTCCAGAAAAGCCACTTCAAATATTTAATACCGTATTTCCTCTAATACAACCCGGGCCTCCATTACAACCCGGGCCTCGAATATAACCCGGGGGGTAAGGGGGTGCTGACATTAATACAACCCGGGTCTCGAATAGAACCCGGGGTCTCGAATAGAACACGGGTCTAACATAAATACTGGTATAATATGTCGATAGAATATACTTCACGGAAACCGTATATTGCAGGGATTGATACGGATTTTGATAAAAGAATGAATATCAACAGAAATGCCACGAGATATGTAGAATTAGATCAATAATTTTCCATGAAAACGCCATTCCTAGAAGATTTTGAAACGTCAATTCAGACCTGAAAAAATACAACCCGGCCTTCATTATAACCCGGGCCTCGAATAGAACCCGGGGGGTAAGGGGGTACTAAACGAAATAGAACCCCGGGGTTGTATTCGAGGAAATACGGTACCTGTCATTATTACTTTGAGTGATTGCTCAAGAAAATATGACATATTTTAGTTTGAAATAAAGAAAATAAATGTGCTGTTCATTCAAATAACAAACAAGTTTTAATATGGAACATGAACTATTTTTGTATGTTATATACATTTTAAAAGAAAATAGTTGAGAAAAAAACCCACATGCATTGATTTTTTTAGTTTCAATTATATTTAACAAATGCCTCATATTTGTTAATCATGGAAACATTCATATAAACATAACTAAAACATATACATCATCATTGTCCCAGAAATCACTGGATAAATATAAATTTTGTTCAGTCACATTTATTTCCAAAGGAAAATTTCCATTTTATGTTTTACATAAAACTATTCTTGAAGGATGGAACATTCTCTTCCAATAAACATTAAAATATGTATTTATGAAAATTAAAACCATAAGAATTACTTCCTTCATTGTTTGCATGAGCTTCAAAGTAAGTAAAAAATAGTAAATGTTTATTTTAGTGAGTGATGCCAGATCATGATTTTGAAATTGGACAACAAACTTTAAATTTGATAAATCATATTTACTACGTATATTGTCGTACACTGATGTAAATGCCGTTTATCAAGAAATGCATGCGGCGAAAACGAACCAAAGGCAACATACTGCAAACACGGACAGCCACGTTTCGAAAGACGGCAGATGTTTTTTTTTTCAAGGCTAAATATTGAAATATTTTCACACATGCAAAAGGAATTTTAATACGAAGATGGTAAATGGAAGATTCCATACACAAACAGATGAGGAAAAAGACACAACGACTAACTCACCAGAGGCAAACAGTGCAGCCCACAGGTTTTCCGACTATGGCATTGTCAATAATTGACATTAATGGGAAACAGTAGTGAGTTATCTTCTCCTGCCAAAATAGAGGGCGCGTCGAATGCATTGGTCCTTTACTTACTTCCGGGTTATCAACTTGCATTACCGCGTAGATATGAATTAGAGAAAAACACAATAAAACAACGATCAAAATGTGACAGTACTGTACGATTACATTGGAACATTCGCGAGGAATGACAAAGTGAGTGAGTGAGTGTCTTTATAAAGGATATTTACGAAAATTATTCTGTCGTGGCTGGCAAACAGTGCCAGTTGAGACGGCAGTGTGTTTATGTATTTTGTGTGTACCTCATGTTGACATATTTAAAAATGATATGATTGAAAAATTATCCAGCGTCAATTTTTCACTATATAATTGTATTTGGCGAAAAAGTATTTACGTCTAAATAACTTAAATAACGACTATGTCTTATAAACCAGAAGTAAGTAAACCTGTCAGCTAATTTGTGTTTGTAAACAGGTCGAAAAGAAAGACCCATTTTACTACCAAAAACATGAATGGCAACACTTTTCATATAATTTAATTTGCTGTTTTTGAATAGAAGGATGAATATCAACAACAATACTTCATTCGGCCTTAAAACTATTGATTTAAACAATATTTTTTCTATTATCAAGACAAGATTACAGAATACATTTATTACAAATACACAGGAAAATGACGAGCAAACAGGCTAAACGGCCTATATCAATGCTTCTCTTTCAAAAGAATCAAAACAAACAAAAATCAAGTTTGTAAATTCATAAGAGGTCAGGAAATACAGTAAATCCCCTTCAGTAAATAAGTGCCAATAAATTGCCTTTGGTACTGAAACGAAAACGTCTGGTATCGGCAATGAGATAATACACAGATTTTTACAAAGGATTCGTTTTCTCTTCATAATAATAATAATAATTCTAGATTCCAGATTCAAGATGTTTATTTGTAGAAAGGCCAAAGACCCAAAGTACAAATGAGATTACAGAAAACGTTTAACTATTACAGAGTTGTATAGCGCTATATCCATACACAAGGTGCATGCTCAAAGCGCATAGTATATGAGAATGAAAGGTAATGATTGATATCATAAGAATGAATTTGAAAGTATGAGAAAGAGCATGATGATAAAATATGAATATTTGAAGCATATAAAGTCAGTTGTTAAATTCTGCAGGGAAATATAGTGAAATAATGTCTATGAATAACAGTTTGAAAATAGGTAAGTTTTCAGTTTCGTTTTAAAAACAGTCAAAGTTGAAGACATCTTGATGGCGTGAGGAAGTTGGTTCCAAAGTCGAGGAGCAGCATTACTATAGGATTTCTGTCCAAAACTGATATTTTGGTGACATAGATTCGTCGCCGCTATGAATAGCTTTCAAACTAATATTATTTTGAAAAAATGTGTTGGTTCAATCTGAATCAATTATATAGAGGAGACTGAAGGAAGTAATGAAAACGATCCTCCTGAATTTTACCAGATGAACAGGCACGGCTTTCTGACAAACCTCTATCAAATAGAGTAAAATTTTACTTTTTCGTTGACCAAAGGATGTTTACTTTTTAAATGTTGGGGATAAAGTTTTGTCGCATGAAACGAGTATTTTGAATTGCGATAATGATACTATATTCTTTTAATATGATATATTTACACAACCACGGATATTGTAAAACTACATTTTAACACAATCAACAAAATAAAGACAGAATTTTAAATATTTTGCACATTGATAGGGACAGTAAATTAAATTCTATTGAGGAGTTGTATAGAAAGTAATTTCTTTTTTTACCACAATAAACTCATCCAAATCATGTCTAATCATTGACTTATATCATTGACATGTTATTTCATTGGTCAACTCTTCAAACGCTAATACGAGTTTGTTCAAGCTTTAAAAATCTATTATATGATGTTTTTACCTTGGTTGTACTTACATGTAAATTTTGACATTATTCCTCAACCAGTTTGTGTATGACAACAGTTACTATTACATGCAATAATATTGCAGCTATCCTTGAGTTATTTATCAATGCATGCAATTTAACGTATATTTTGAAAAAAATTAAAACAAATAATTGGATGTTGATCTTTTAATCGTACGTGACTTGTTTTTCAGTCTTCCGCGAATGATATCATAGAGTTGCCGTTTTAATGGGTTTCTATTAGTAGAATTTATGCAATTAAACATCCGTTTTGCTCAAAAACAAAATTTATGACTGAAAAATGTTATTCAAATAAGTGTCAAAAGATGTTTTTACTTTTTCAATCAAAATATGTTGGTGACTTACATACTTACTAAGTTACTTACCACTGTATTACATAAAATTAGATAACTTTCTATATACAATCATGAGCTGTAAAATATTGCCTTACTTTCAACTTCAATTTGTTTACGGTTACAAATACTCATTTTACCATGGCAAAGCTCAAAACGGGTTTATAGACGGGGTGTTTTCGGAAAAATATATAATATAAATATATAGAACGGAGAGTTTGTATCATTGCATAAACAAAACGTTGTTTCTTGTTTGCAGAGATACGACTCTTGTTGAAAGTGAGCTCTATATTATCTTAATTTTTCGATGTTACCTTTCTAATTTTCATTTTTTATATTTTGTTACTTTCTGTTGTTAATATAAATAAATAACGATTCTGATAAGAAAGGATTGACCTTTTTACATTGAATCATTTTAACATTGAATTATCTTATCATTGAAGAATTGAAGCCTTCAGTCATGGAATCATAAGATCATTATAAAAATAGAGCCATTGGCTCTGTAGCTCATCAGGCATCATATCAAGTTTGCTTTATACAGGCAAGATGAGCTAAAAATGAAACTGATGTTACCTATTGCAAGAAAACCTATAAAAAAATTACAAAACAAATGTAACGATTTCGGAATAAGTTTCCATACCCAAATGATTTATTATTATTCCACACATTCTAGATCACCAATATCAGACAGTGAAAGAAGTCCACAGTAAAATATCCAAGGGGAAAAGAATTTGCCATAGACTGTCATCTAATGGAGAAAAATAGGTTTTTAAGATTGTGACCCCTGTGACCCTATTTGGGGTCATGGGGTCACAAAACCTACAGTTTAGAATCCCAATTGACCAAGGAGTCTACATGCAGTCTTTCAGCTCAATAGACCTTTAGGAGCTAAAGATGATGATGAAAATAAGTTTTTAAGGTTGTGACCCCTGTGACCCTATTTGGGGTCATGGGGTCACGAAATCTACAATTTAGAATCCCCATTGGCCAAGGAGTCTTGCACATATAATTTCAGCTCTCTAGAACTTTTGGAACTGGAGAAGAAGATGAGAATTGGTTTTTAAGGTTGTGACCCCTGTGACCCTATTTGGGGTCATGGGGTCACAAAATCTACAATTAAGAATCCCGATTGGCCAAGGAGTCTGCACATATAATTTTCAACTCTCTAGTCCTTTTAGAACTGGAGAAGAAGATGAAAATAGGTTTTTAAGGTTGTGACCCCTGTGACCCTATTTGGGGTCACAGGTTCACCAAAGTTACAAATTAGAATCCCCATTGTCCAAGGAGTCTGCACATATCACTTTTAACTCTCTAGTCCTTTTAGAACTGGAGAAGAAGATGAAAATAGGTTTTTAAGGTTGTGACCCCTGTGACCCTATTTGGGGTCATGGGGTCACAAAATCTACAATTAAGAATCCCGATTGGCCAAGGAGTCTGCACATATCATTTTTAACTCTCTAGTCCTTTTAGAACTGGAGAAGAAGATGAAAATAAGTTTTTTAGGCTGTGACCCCTGTGACCCTATTTGGGGTCACAGGGTCACCAAAGTTACAAATTAGAATCTCCATTGTCCAAGGAGTCTGCACATATAATTTTTAACTCTCTACTCCTTTTGGAACTGGAGAAGAAGATAAAAATAGGTATTTAAGGTTGTGACCACTGTGACCCTATTTGGGGTCACAGGGTCACCAAAGTTACAAATTAGAATCCCCATTGGCCAAGGAGTCTGCACATATCATTTTTAACTCTCTACTCCTTTTGGAACTGGAGAAGAAGATACATAAAAATAGGTATTTAAGGTTGTGACCACTGTGACCCTATTTGGGGTCACAGGTTCACCAAAGTTACAAATTAGAATCCCCATTGTCCAAGGAGTCTGCACATATCACTTTCAACTCTCTAGTCCTTTTAGAACTGGAGAAGAAGATGAAAATAGGTTTTTAAGGTTGTGACCCCTGTGACCCTATTTGGGGTCATGGGGTCACGAAATCTACAATTTAGAATCCCCATTGGCCAAGGAGTCTGCACATATCATTTTTAACTCTCTAGTCCTTTTGGAACTGGAGAAGAAGATGAGAATTGGTTTTTAAGGTTGTGACCCCTGTGACCCTATTTGGGGTCATGGGGTCACAAAATCTACAATTAAGAATCCCGATTGGCCAAGGAGTCTGCACATATCATTTTTAACTCTCTAGCCCTTTTAGAACTGGAGAAGAAGATAAAAATAGGTATTTAAGGTTGTGACCACTGTGACCCTATTTGGGGTCACAGGGTCACCAAAGTTACAAATTAGAATCCCCATTGGCCAAGGAGTCTGCACATATCATTTTTAACTCTCTACTCCTTTTGGAACTGGAGAAGAAGATAAAAATAGGTATTTAAGGTTGTGACCACTGTGACCCTATTTGGGGTCACAGGTTCACCAAAGTTACAAATTAGAATCCCCATTGTCCAAGGAGTCTGCACATATCACTTTCAACTCTCTAGTCCTTTTAGAACTGGAGAAGAAGATGAAAATAGGTTTTTAAGGTTGTGACCCCTGTGACCCTATTTGGGGTCATGGGGTCACGAAATCTACAATTTAGAATCCCCATTGGCCAAGGAGTCTGCACATATCATTTTTAACTCTCTAGTCCTTTTGGAACTGGAGAAGAAGATGAGAATTGGTTTTTAAGGTTGTGACCCCTGTGACCCTATTTGGGGTCATGGGGTCACAAAATCTACAATTAAGAATCCCGATTTGCCAAGGAGTCTGCACATATAATTTTTAACTCTCTACTCCTTTTAGAACTGGAGAAGAAGATGAAAATAAGTTTTTTAGGTTGTGACCACTGTGACCCTATTTGGGGTCACAGGGTCACCAAAGTTACAAATTAGAATCCCCATTGGCCAAGGAGTCTGCACATATCATTTTTAACTCTCTAGTCCTTCTGGAACTGGAGAAGAAGATGAAAATAGGTTTTTAAAGTTGTGACCCCTGTGACCCTGTTTGGGGTCACAGGGTCACCAAAGTTACAAATTAGAATCTCCATATGCTAAGGTACTTGTACACAAAATTTCAGCTCTCTAATGTGTATGGTTCATGAGGAGAAGTCGAAAGTTACAAAAGTTTACGGACGGACGGACGACGGACGACGGACGCCGGACGACGGGCCATGCCATAAGCCCATCTTGACTTTCAGTCCTGATGAGCTAAAAATGTATCATTTTATAACTGGAACACTAAAACAAACATTGGCTAATATAAATAATCATTGAACTGTTTGATTGAAACATGTCATTTAACAATAGAGTGGAATAATCAGATTTCATCAAACATTTATTTCAAATCCGTCCTTTGGTTAACTTTATGTTATCAATTGGTTCAAATGCAGACATTAAACTTTGAATATACACATGTTTTAAATGTTAACACTTTATACAAAAATAGAGAAAGTGACAGAGAATTAGAGTTATGATTCAGAGGTAAAATTACAAAAAATACGTTTGAACATCATACACACCATGTAACATAAAAGAATTAACAACATACACGACTGATCTTACCCACATTTTAAAATGGGAAATCTGAAATTCATCAGCATTTGCCATGTACTTTAACCTGCATCACATTCACTTAGATATCTTTCAAACATCTTTGAAAATAATAGTTTTGCATTGACTTGTGTATAAAAGAGATACGTATACATTATATAATTTCATTCAAATTAAACCCATTGAAAATCGTTTGCATTAGATAGTAAGAACTACGTATATAAGCAGATATATTAAACGTGAATGATACTGAATCCCAAAATCAGAAGTACCAACAACTATACAGAAACGTTGTATCGACATTGCACATGATAACGAATTAGAAAGCGATGATTTTACAAACACTTCGTTTGGCATTGACAATATGTTTAAAACAACAACGGTTAGCCACACAAATAAATTCAAAACTCGCTTTTAAAATGAGTAGCAAAGGAAGTTACCATGTGTCGGACAAATTTAATCAATTTTGGTGAGGAAATACTATTAGGTTCTTTCAAGGAAAAAATTATTTTGTTTTTCTTGAGATCTCTTAATTTGCCTTAAACAATAAAGAAAACTGCCAAAATACAGAGGCGACCATGCGCATGCTTTTTTCACAGTAGCTTATAGTCCGATATCATAAATATCAAAAGGAACGTTATACTTTCGTACCTATTTTCACTTTAATCAGAGTACTGTTCCGTTTTGGGACTTTTCGCC
Organism: Steromphala cineraria; assembly: GCA_916613615.1. Lineage (NCBI taxonomy): Eukaryota > Metazoa > Mollusca > Gastropoda > Trochida > Trochidae > Steromphala > Steromphala cineraria. Next base: position 33,267,471 of record OU744729.1, on the reverse strand, counting down.
ATAGATAAAGCAAATTACAATATCCCTGCGTATATATGGAATGTGTCAATAATTACCTATCTGATTAGCTTGATGAATATGTCTTACAAATTAAACTCTACTCAGGAATACTCGAATCGTAGTATTGAACAAATTTACGTTTCAATTGATGTTAAGGATATTTTGCATGATCCGACTAGTCATATGGCAAAATGTTGATCATAGAGCGATATTTTGGGTGCAAGGAACGTAAACCCTGTTCTTTAACCGTTTACACTGTGTAATCTTCACGCTCACCATGTCTTGCCGACTTCACCACGGCCGGATTGCTTTTGTAGGTTCTCCACAAACTCTGAATAATGTCCCCAAGAACGATCTCGTTGGAATTCTTGCCAATAACTTGCAAGACGAAGACGCCGTCACTGCGGAGATACTGTTCAGCGAACTTCCGGGCTAACTTTCGGTCATCATCTCCGTGCAGCTCGTCCATGACCTTGAGGTATTTCTTGACGTAGCTGAGTTGTCTCCCTTGGACGCCAGTTCGGAAGAGCCAGGTTAGAAGGTTAGCAACAGTGATGATGGCAACCAACAAGTACCAAAACCAGAGGAAGGCGAAGATTATTCTGTTGAGGAGGTTGTACGGCAGTGTGCAGTGGAGCGTGTAAGGGTGTTTATTCGCAATTCCTCGAACCTTCACATCACACAAGGTGGCGACGGGGAAGCGACGAGAATGCACCCATGTTTCTTCGGAACCATCGCTTGAGAAGTTGTTGAAGAGTTGGAAGCCGTAGACGCTGTACCAGCCACCGAGAAAGGCGTTGAGAAGGAACAGTTGACTGCAGACGACAACACAGTAGAGGATCTTGATGAAGATGTAGAGTCTGGTGAGGTACACCCCGTCCCGCTTTCCACACATACAACAGAAGAGTCTGGACAGACGATGCCTGATCCTCACGCATATGTTCCAATGGTAGTCTCGATGAGCCTGCAGCCATCGGTTGATGTAGTGGACAATATTTTTGGTAGTTTGTTCTGCCTTTTCGGGGGAACATAACTGTGTATCAGTTGCCATGGTAACGATCTTATCCAGACTGACTCCAGTCCCGCCATTCAACAAACGCCAAAGAACAGAGGGCAGTTTAAAGAGAAGCGCCATGAAAAGAAGGATGATAGGGACCCATTGGTAATACTTCAACTCTGCTTGCCTTCTCTCTGGTTGACTCCCAGGAACAGCATCTTCGATAGGAACATAGTAGGTGTTCTTGACCCAGCAGTAGGACTTGGCATAGGCGTTGAATAGGCCTTCAGTAGACTTCACGGGACTGTAACACTCGATGGGGTTGCCGAGATACTGTCCATAGCTTACAAAGACGGCGAAGACTGTTAGAATGATGACTGTGTACAGGTGGTTCAGTCGATCTACCCAATCATCGTCACTGCTTGACCTTAACTTGGAGAAGGTCGCAAACCCACCCAATATGTAGTTGACCCTGTGGATAGAATTCGATCATGAAATTATATTTGATAACTGATAACAACCATTGCTGTTCCTAGAGGGGGAATTTTGGCAACCCATTTGGGTGTGATATGAATTTATTATTCAGACATATATACCCTAATCATTTGCAAATGGTCAATGTATATTATTTATATAATTTGAGGATATGGGCATTCTCTCCCCACAGAGGAAGAGCAAGTCAATAAATGTTGATATGCCTCTGTTCTAACTCGCCGAAATCCATGGGTTCCGCCATCCTCGATAATCCAGCGCTTTTAGTTCCGATAAATCTACACTACAAGCCCTGGAAAACTTAACGGGGTTTTACCTCAAATCCAATTACCTCCCTTTGCAATGATTCGGCTAAACGCTTGCATTTTTTAAAATAAAAGTACCGAGGGTACAGAAGCTCACCTTAAAATGAATGATGTGGTAATATGGTTTAATTGTGTAACCATCTTTTATATGATAATTGATTATGGCTGCCATCATGATTTTTTTATCTTTTAAAATGCTATTCTTCTGTTGGAAACCACTAGAGCTTGAACAAACATTAATACAAGAATGATATAATCATGATTTGTTAACAAGCAGTAGGTTTTTGTATAACTTTTTTGTATATCTATGGCTGAATTGCTGACCATCTTGGACTTTTTAATCTTCAAAATGCTACTTTTATGTGGGCATCTGTATTAATTTCATTATGATATCTTGATTGGTTTAGGAGTATTCATTTAGTCACACTCTCAACTTCCAAAGAACTAAAAAGATGATGCACATAAACATTTGGAATATATCCCTCTGACACAAATCACAAATTCAGCTAGTGATAGGTCCAATTGCCAAAGTAAACTGTCCAGGTCAATGTCTCATGTAATTCTGAAACTGAAAATTTCTGAATATCTTAAATCTTGACATATGTTAGTGCAATCTGATTGGTCAGAATAGGCTAGCAACATGGGGGTTTATGCTAATTACTAGATATGATGACCTTATTATGACCTCTTGCACCTGCATGTAGCTTATGTAACTTATCCTCTTATGTAAGTTACTGTTATTCCATATAGTGAGTGTCCTCCCCTCATTTCAATATGCAATACAGATTCTCTTTAGAGGAGAGTTGCAGGAGAGGGGCTGGAAGGATAGATGGGATGGGGAGATGATGGGGGGGGGGGGGGGGGGTAGAAGGAATGTGGGATAGAAGAGAGGTTTGCAATGGAAGGACAGGAGAAAAAAGGGGAGGAGGGAAAGGGGGGATAGAAGGGGTGGGGGTAGAAGAGAGGTTTGCAATGGAAATAATCTGGAGGTCAACTCAGTAATATGTTTATTGAAGTATCTTAACTAACAGAGAGAATTGGTGGGAAAGACTTTGTAAAAGAAGAATTGTTCAGACAGCTGTTCAATTAGTTTTGAATATGAATATTAAATGATATCTTTTATTAGCATGACAAACAAAATAAAAGATAATTTGTTATTCATTAACCAAAATTTTCAATTTGGAATAAATTAATTGCATGGGAACAAAGGACTAAAAAACCTAACAGTTAGTGTTGGGAGTGAACAAATTTAATCATTTTAAATGCTTTTGAAAAGGATTTGTTTGAATTGAATGATCATTATAATAATCTAGATAATCATTGTTCAGACCGTAATCAGATATAGATGATTATAAAATGTATATTTATCCCTCACTGGCTATGTTATTTGCCATATATATGAAGTGTCAGGAATTATGTAAAACGGAAAGGATTTATTAAAACAGTCATGCTTCAGGCTGTTCGCAGATAAAGATGATTCATACAGTTTTTTGTAACTGTATTTATAGTGTTGATAAATATTACAACAAGCGTATCAATACAAATATAATGACATCGATTTGATTGATCAGGAAATGTATTCTTTTCAATGAATTTCATGAAATCTAATTGAAAATTCAATATAATTGACATATTGACCATCTTGGATTCTTGATAATAAAATAAATGCGTCTTTGTCAGGAATCACTATATAAAAAAATACTCACTTTTCAGAATGATATCTTAATTGATTTAGTAGGAGTAGTACTTGGCCTGAAATCTAATTGAAAAATAATGACTTCTATGATGACATGTTGTTCCCAGAACCCCTTCAGCATGATACAATTATCATTTATTTTTACAGGTATTTATAAAACACATGATATTGGAACTGGAACCTGATACAAAATACCTCTATTATTAACTTATGTAGATTACTGAACATAAAAGCAGATTCTTGACTTGTTAATATTAACTCATCGTGCAGATTGTTGTACACAAAAGCTGATTCTTGACTTGTTTAAATTGTTATTTGAAAAAAGTATTACTATTAATAGAATACAAGTATCCTTTTCATAAAGACAATTTATATACTTTCCATAAAGTCTATTATGTTCTATTTATCAATTAGGTCAGGATTACTATGCAATATACAAGCAGGCAGGGCTGCTAGCCCCAGATCCTTGTTTAAGGAGAGTGTAGCAATTTGTTTATTTGGCTTTGTGTACGTATATTTTGAGAAGCATCCTAGTGTGCTGAGCATGTAAACCTGAACTCTGGCTAAGCCCTTATGTGTGGTATTAAAAGACTTGACGGGAGAGAACATGAATCGGTGTGAAAAATATATATAATTTCACAAAATATAGTTAGCTTATGTCCTAAATTGATTTTGTGTCAAGAAGAACTTCTGTATATAGATATAGAAATGGTACAAATATGAGTAAAACAAAGGAACTGGAACCTGATGCAAAATAACTCTTTCCACATCAACTTATCATGTAGATTGCTAAACACAAAACAAGTGACAAGTTTTGTGTAAGTCGTTATTCTTAGAAAGAACATATCACTGTCATGAGAATACAAGTCTTATTTCCATAACTCTTATTGCATACACATGGCCATAAAGCATAATGCTCTACCATATCAATTGGGTCAGGTTGATTATGCAACAGACTAGCAGCTGACACTATGATGCTTCGCAGCCTGTATTGGGATGTGTATTAGACAGCATAGTGGACTCAACAGAAATATCTGAACTCTGGTTGACCCCTTATGTGTGGTATTTAAAGGAATATAAGGGAGATACCATTGTTCAAAATCTAACATGATGTTTAATGTCATTGGGTTTTTGCAGCTAGTTGGCATAAATATTTTAAACAAATTAATTAATTATGTTTGTCTTTCATCTTAATGTTTTAGAAACACTTAAGGTTAAAATATAGAACAACTTGCATGACAATCTTAAATATTCTATATTCAAGATAATATTATGATTAGTAAGTTCAAATTAGAGAATTTATATAGTGCGAGTGATCACTTGATGAAAGCTTAAAATTTAGTAATAATGATGTGTCATCTGCAGCTGAAAATTCAATATGGCTGCTATCGCGGCCATCTTGGATTCTCAAAACTGAAACGTCTACCTTTCTGTGCCGAATCACCATAGTTATAACATACTACAATTTCAGAATGATATCTAGATTGGTTTAGAAAGAGTAGTCTTTTCATGAAATCTAATTGAAAATTCAATATGGCTGCCATAGCGGCCATTTTGGATTCTCAAAACTGAAACGTCTACCTTTCCGAGAGGAATCACCATGGGTATAACATACTACAATTTCAGAATGATATCTGGATTCGTTTAGGAGGAGTAGTCTTTTTCGTGAAATCTAATTGAAAATTCAATATGGCTGCCATGGTGGCCATCTTGGATTCTCAAAATTGAAACGTCTACCTTTCTGTGAGGAATCACCATGGGTATAACATACTACAATTTCAGAATGATATCTGCATTCGTTTAGGAGGAGTAGTCTTTTTCGTGAAATCTAATTGAAAATTCAATATGGATGCCATGGCGGCCATCTTGGATTCTCAAAACTGAAACGTCTACCTTTCTGTGAGGAATCACCATGGGTATAAAATAATACAATTTCAGAATGATATCTGGATTCGTTTAGGAGGAGAAGTCTTTTTCCTGAAATCTAATTGAAAATTCAATATGGCTGCCATGGCGGCCATCTTGGATTCTCAAAACTGAAACGTCTACCTTTCTGTGAGGAATCACCATGGGTATAACATACTACAATTTCAGAATGATATCTGTATTCGTTTAGAAGGAGTAGTCTTTGTCATGAAATCCAATTGAAAATTCAATATGGCTGCCATGGCGGCCATATTGGATTCTCAAAACTTAAACGTCTACCTTTCTGTGCGGAATCACCATAGGTATAACATACTACAATTTCAGAATGATATCAGAATTCGTTTAGAAGGAGTAGTCTTTGTCATGAAATCTAATTGAAAATTCAATATGGCTGCCATGGCGGCCATATTGGATTCTCAAAACTGAAACGTCTACCTTTCTGTGCGGAATCACCATAGGTATAACACACTACAATTTCAGAATGATATCTGTATTCGTTTAGAAGGAGTAGTCTTTGTCATGAAATCTAATTGAAAATTCAATATGGCTGTCATGGCGGCCATCTTGGATTCTCAAAACTGAAACGTCTACCTTTCTGTGAGGAATCACCATGGGTATAAAATAATACAATTTCAGAATGATATCTGTATTCGTTTAGAAGGAGTAGTCTTTTTCATGAAATCTAATTGAAAATTCAATATGGCTGTCATGGCGGCCATCTTGGATTCTCAAAACTGAAACGTCTACCTTTCTGTGAGGAATCACCATGGGTATAACATACTACAATTTCAGAATGATATCTGTATTCATTTAGAAGGAGTAGTCTTTTTCATGAAATCTAATTGAAAATTCAATAGGCTGTCATGGCGGCCATCTTGGATTCTCAAAACTGAAACGTCTACCTTTCTGTGAGGAATCACCATGGGTATAACATACTACAATTTCAGAATGATATCAGAATTCGTTTAGGAGGAGTAGTATTTTTCGTAAAAGTTTACGGACGGACGGACAGACGGACGGACAGACGGACAGACAGACGGACGACGGACGAAGCGCCATGACATAAGCTCACATTTACTTCGTAAAGGTGAGCTAAAAATGGGATCATCTCTAAAACCAGTTTTCTATCTCTCACTATGCCTTTCTTTCCGTCTTTTCCCTCATCCTTTCAAACCCTTTCTCCCTGATCTGTCAATTTTTTTTTGGATGGCAACATCCACGTGTTAAGTAGCTGAAAAATTGCTGACAACACGTTAAACCCGCAACTCACTCACTCCCTTGATGTCGCGAACGGTCGAGTTGTTTACGCACTTGGGGTCTGCGTTTCGTTTCTGATTGGATAACATGTACGTAAAGGTAAGTAATTGGGTTTGAGATAAAAACCCGTAAAGTTTTCCAGGGCTTGTAGTGGAGATTTATTGGAACTAAAGCGCTGGATTTTCCGCGAAAATGATGATTTTTGAACAGCGTTGCTGATTTCACAACTAACTTTGATTGCCTCTAATCAGGCATCTCCCAATTTAAAATGAATATATCCCACAAAATCGGCGTAATAGAACAGAGGCTGCATCAACATTTCATGACTTGATCTGCCTCTGTGGGGAGAGAATGGGAAATGCAGTGTCAAACCAAAAGAATCAATTATGGCGGTTTGATACATTTGCTCCGAATGAGAAAATCATCTTTATACAGTCACAATTGCAATTTATGTGATTAATTTTAAAACTTATCTCTCATAAGCTTTATATCTCAAAAAGCTCATCTGCATGCTGTCACAAAATTTAAACAAACAAGTGAAACAACCATTCCATTAAATCAATCAGTTGCACCAAATGTAAATGTTAGTTTGAAATTAAAATGCTTTTCCGTTTATCTCTCGATGCCGTGTCCACTTAATGGCAAACACAGAAGATTATAGGAGTTTTAAAATAATGTTTATCAAAAAGGTTGCAAAGTAGTTTTACTTACGACATGGATTCACTTCTTCAGGCGTCCAACAGTATGTTATATGAAACTGCCAAGTTGCCAACTGAAAATATATATAAAAAGCAAATTCAACAAGTTGGGAAAGAGTATGGAGTTAATCAAACTAATAAATACTAATCAAGTTAATGCACTCTAGTGAATACTAGCACAGGGACATGTATCGCTTAAAAACAGCGTTAGAAAATATAAATCAACATTACTTTTCTTTTACAAATATGTTTTACAGTATGAAAATATAGTAGTGAAGTAGATTCTTTTTATGTATTATGATATTTAAATATATTTGTTACAGTGTTATTTAACTTATTTCTATGTGATTAGCTGATGAGGTCATTTTGCCTATTCTGAGCTATGGGGACCCTTCGCAATGGTAGAAGTATCCTACGGTATTTCCTCGAATAGACGCCCCCGGCGTCTATTTTTTTAGACCCCCTTTACCCCCGGCGTGTATTCGAGACGGGCGTCTATTCATTTTAGTAGGAATTTCGTCCACGTCACATGTACAGAGTCTGAGAGAAATGTTTTTTACATGCAGCTACGGGGGCATTAATTTACACCTTATCATCCGGCGTGTATTCGACACCCGGCGTGTATTTAATTCAAACAGCCCTACCCCCGGCCTCTATTCCAGGAAATTCTATTCTCAAATCAGGAGGGAACACCAAGCAATAAGGGTGGCAAAGACCTCTTACATGTTAGGGCCCGGGTCCCTATTTTAGAGGAAATACGGTATGTGAAGACAGTCTGACATCACAAGAAACGACTTTTGAAAGCAAGCAGTTATGGAGGTAAATAACCATCTTACAGACAACAGAAGTTATTAAAGAGAATTAAATGTACTTTGTTTTCAGAGTGATATATAATTTACTTCATCGAGTGTCACGGGTAAAGTTGATATTTCACGCGTGGCGAAGCTTTGCGGGGGGACAAATGCATTTCTGATTTCTTCATTTGACATGTGAGTCATATCGGGATAGAGTTTCTTATTTTCACTCATGGCTTCTGATATCAAATATTTCAACACACACTTATATATTTTTGTAAATAAATCAGAACACATGAGGGTAGAGTCTATACATAATTAAAAATAATATTTTTATAACGTTTCCATGAAATATGCATCACTTATGGCTACTCCGACATTAGTCTTCTAATGTGATTCTAACGCCGTCGCGTTCGACTTTAAATTAAATTTAGAGCTATAATAATTCCGTTATATGCTGCTGATTTCCAAACACAGTATGTTTATCTCCTAATTAATCCCGGAAATTTGACAAACGCAACTATTTATCTTCTAAATGTATAACTCAACTCGATTGTTAAAAATATTTTGTCAAAACGATATCTCCTAGGATATATCACTTGATATTTTGGGTAGCATCTTATTCTACTGTTGGATAGTTATGGGTGTTATTAACTTGTAACTCATAATCTAAAATTCAATCAAGTTCTGATAGATAATTTGATCTAGACAAGACCATCAACTTGAGTCTTCAATGTTTACCAAATTTATTCATAACATTTTCACACTAATTAGCTTATCCATTCATATACTACACTTTCACGTCAATTGTTGAGCATTTTTTTTTTATTATCCTTTTTTTCTTTTCTAAAATTTATTAAAATAGTCAAAGGTATACATGAGTATCAAGCATTGTCAAATGTATTCATAAATTTCAAGCAAGTAGAAATATCAAACATCATTAGCTGCTAGAACTGGAATGAGTGAAGTGCATTTTTTGCATGAAGATTTGAAAGTCATTGTTTTTCTTTCAAATGAATTCTTCTTAGTATCTGTGTATAGTTACTGACTTTGAATTAGATTTTAATGTTACACACTTGAATGTTTTTTGGCAGAGATAATGATTTGGTTTGGTTTGATATTCTATGAAACGTTAAAAAATAATTAAAACAAATCTGGAATTTGGTAAATTTTACCTTGTGTGAAAAGAAATAATTGATCCAAAATTCTAAATCACCTAAATTACTGGCCATGGTCTTGAGAAATAGCTTGCAGATAGTTGACAAAATAGCCATACCAAAAGGGTGCCGATGGTCAAATATCCCCAGGACCCCCTCTAGGATCTGACAGCACTGATAGCTATTATTTAGATTAAATCCATTGTACGGCCACAATGAATATCATTGCAGTGATCGAAATCGGATGTTTTAATTGATGAACGGTTAATGAAAGGTGACATATCAAATTGAATTATTCTTCACTGCAAACACAAATTTAATCTTTCAAAATTTTTGTTTGGTTTTGCGTCTATAAACATTAATGTTAAGTTGGTCGGGGTAATTTCGCCCACAAAAGTCCACATGGTATCCGTTGTGATATTAATGATTACAAGTATCCTCGTGTTAACTATTTCCGTGGTAATAAGCAGTAAATCTCCGTAAACTTGAGCACTGACAACAACAAACATTATGAACATTGTAATTGATAAGAGACATATTTCCCCAACATTTGATGTTAATTTAACAATTCTTTTGTTGATTTTTTTTACACTTTCCAAACAGGTGCCAATATTTGTTAATTCTTTGGGTGTCATATGTTTTCATGGTAATTTTCTTAGGATAAATTATGACAATACAACACAAGTCACAATGAAAAAGTTTATTGTGTTTAAACATAGGGCGATGGTGTGGAACAACATTTAAATTACAGATGTCAAATGTTTACATTATTTCCACACCAATTCAATTAATTTTCTGTCACAAATATTTAGCAAAATTTGAAATTCTGGTAAATAAAACAAATCATATGGCAACAAGGTATTTATTTGGTAATAACAATTATTCAAGAAGCCAAATGACTTGCAAGTCATGAACCTAAAGATTTTTCTCGGCGAATCCGAGAAAAAATGAATTAAGGAGTTAAAGCAATACACTACTTTCTTTGGCCTGAAAACTTCTGAAAAATAGCCAAAAATAAGAAATACCATTTCTGTAATTCCAAATAATTTTTAATAGAACAGGGATAACCATCTAAAACTATATGATTTAGGATTTGGGTTACATTACCTTGCAATAAAATAATGTTTAAACAATTTGGAAAGGATTTTCTTCTGTAAAAGTCACCCAGAAAAGTTGTCCAAAATGTATTTCGTGAAAGGCTTTAAATATAGTTCAGTTGTCTTCACTCAACTGAGGAGTTAAACAGATCAGTTAAATGTTAAATATTTTATGCTCAGATTAATGCAGACCAACTGGTCTAAAAAATAAGTCGTAACGTGATAGGAACAAAAGTTGAGTTAGTGAAATATAACACAATTTGTAAATACCACGAAAATAGGTGACCCTTGAAAACAGGTTACGATAAATGGGCCGGCCAAAGCTCATTTAACTGTATCTAGCAGAAAAGCAGAAAAAACTCTAATTGCTTAAGACAATGAAAACGTTGACAATGCGTTTATTTTTTAGCAAAATCTTTATTCTTTTGACTAAGAAGTTACACCAAAGTAAAAAAAATGCAAAATGGCAACAACACCACGCTGTGACGCGTCTTTTCGCAAACAGAAACGTCGATGTTTTAATTTTGATTCAAGTAAAAGTCTCAATGTTAAATCACCTGATGCCGGAAAATATTAATAAGTGTTAATAACTAAATTGAAAGCCTTTATAAAGATGTTTCGCAGGAAAATAAGTTCACGAACTGAGACACCACATTTCTATTCCACGTGTCGTTCTCCAAAATGAAATAGTTTGGTCACTTTTGGTGTAATTTGATAAAAACATCTACACAATTTAACAAAGTGAAATAACTGATAGTAAAAATTAAGATAGTGTTCGTTGAATGTACAAATAATTATATCTATATACTTACCAGTAACCAGTACTAACCACACAGACCTTCTAACAAACACAATCCACTCTTTTCTGAAACGTAGCGCCACTTGATAACCTTGACCTTCCTTCGGGATGACGTCATATCCTGACAAAGGTCACTTGAAACGTCAGCTGACGAGTGAAACGTGTCATGTGATGTTAACAGACTGTCGTTAGATGTGGTAGTTCATTTGTTATCGGTTTAAATATCACATTTACAAAACTAAATTTTACTTAAAAAAACAAAAATTGTACAATATTTGATGCAAGTATTTACATAGATAATATATACGAATAATAAAAGTACCGAGGGTACAGAAGCTCACCTTAAAATGAATGATGTGGTAAAATGGTTTAATTATACATTTAACCATCTTTTATATAATTGATTATGGCTGCCATCATGATTTTTTTTATCTTTTAAAATGCTATTCTTCTGTTGGAAACCACTAGAGCTTGAACAAACATTAATACAAGAATGATATAATCATGATTTGTTAACAAGAAGTAGGTTTTTGTATAACTTTTTTGTATATCTATGGCTGAATTGGTGACCATCTTGTACTTTTTAATCTTCAAAATGCTACTTTTATGTGGGCATCCGTATTAATTTCATTATGATATCTTGATTGGTTTAGGTGTATCCATTTAAATGTCATTCATTACTTACAGGATGTTGGACACTTACATTTGTTTTGTAGTGAATCATTTATATGATTTCAAGATTATTTCACTGATGGTTATGCTGCATGGGATATTGAGAATCCCAAAAGTACAGATTTTTCAAGGAAAATGAATGACTGATTGAGAGGAAAGTCATAAACACAGCAATGCATAAGACACGTTTATTTTGTTCACATAATATTTACATGTCAAGTGACCATGAGATGTTTTTCATTAAAGTATCAATTTATTTAACACTCATACAGTACTATAATGGTAAACATTTTTGCATTGTCAAATCAACAGAGAGATATGACAAATCAAATTTCCTTACTTTTCTTACTAAACCCTTTTCGATTTTCATCTGCATATTTATTCCACATCAACTTATCATGTAGATTGCTAAACACAAAGCTTATTGTAGACAAGTTTTGTGTAAGTTGTTATTCTTAGAAAGAACATATCACTGTCATGAGAATACAAGTCCATAACTTGTATTGCATACACATGGGCCATGGCCATATAGCATAATGCTCTACCATATCAATTGGGTCAGGTTGATTATGCAACAGACTAGCAGCTGACACTGTGATGCTAGCAGCCTGCCTTGGGATGTGTATTAGACAGCATAGTGGAATATCTGAACTCTGGTTGACCCCTTATGTGTGGTATTTAAAGGAATATAAGGGAGATACCATTGTTTAAAATTTAACATGTTTAATGTGATTAGGTTTTTGCAGCTAGTTGCCATAAAGATTTTAAACAAATTAATCAATTATGTTTGTCTTTCATCTTAATTTTTTTTAGAAACACTTTAAATTATGGAACAACTTGCACGACAATCTTAAATATTCCATATTTAAGATAATATTATGATTAGTAAGTTCAAATTAGAGAATTTATATGGTGCCAGTGATCACTTGATGAAAGCTTAAAATTTAATAATAATGATGTGTCATCTGCAGCTGAAAAGTCAATATGGCTGCTTTGGCGGCCATCTTGGATTCTCAAAACTGAAACATCTACCTTTCTGTGCGGAATCACTATAGGTATAACATACTACAATATAAAAATGATATCTAGATTGGTTTAGGAGAAATAGTCTTTGTCATGAAATCTAATTGAAAATTCAATATGGCTGCCATGGCTGCCATATTGGATTCTCAAAACTTAAACGTCTACCTTTCTGTGCGGAATCACAATAGGTATAACATACTACAATTTCAGAAAGATAACTGTATTCGTTTAGAAGGAGTAGTCTTTTTCATGAAATCTAATTGAAAATTCAATATGGCTGTCATGGCGGCCATCTTGGATTCTCAAAACTGAAAAGTCTACCTTTCTGTGAGGAATCACCATGGATATAACATAATACAATTTCAGAATGATATCTGTATTTGTTTAGAAGGAGTAGTCTTTTTCATGAAATCTAATTGAAAATTCAATATGGCTGTCATGGCGGCCATCTTGGATTCTCAAAACTGAAACGTCTACCTTTCTGTGAGGAATCACCATGGGTATAACATACTACAATTTCAGAATGATATCTGTATTCGTTTAGAAGGAGTAGTCTTTTTCATGAAATCTAATTGAAAATTCAATATGGCTGTCATGGCGGCCATCTTGGATTCTCAAAACTGAAACGTCTACCTTTCTGTGGGGAATCACCATGGGTATAACATACTACAATTTCAGAATGATATCTGAATTCGTTTAGGAGGAGTAGTCTTTTTCGTGAAAGTTTACGGACGGACGGACAGACGGACGGACGGACAGACAGACAGACGGACGACGGACGAAGCGCCATGACATAAGCTCACATTTACTTTGTAAAGGTGAGCTAAAAAACCCTGTCAAATAAATATGGTTTATCTTACTCGCAAGGGGAAAATGGGAATAATTAACATACGAATGTTCATGTTTTTCCAATGAAGGACGCCCTAAAACATTATAAAAAGTCTATTTCCCTCTCCCACCTCGTTTTGTGGGGGAATTTCAAAACGAAATTTAGAAAAGCGAGTTATTTAGAAAAATCACCTACAAAAACAAAATTAGTAAATTTCGACAGTAAGATTTTAAAGACATGTTGTTGGTTGTATATTCATACCTCGTGGAACAAAATATCTTGCAGTTGAGTTGATGACATTTCTTTTGTTGCCATTTGTGTTAATATTTACTTCGGTCTATAATGAAAGTCACAATAAAGGATACACAAAATGGTTGTGAATAAAATGATATTGATTGTAAAAATAAGGCGAACTCCTATATTTATGCAACCTTTAATAAATATAGACTTAACAGGGAACAAAGTATGGAATATTCTTTATCAAGGTATCTCTTAATCAACATTTATACAAAATATGTTTTGCCACCCTGATTATCTTTGAAATCACTATGATATGATGATCTCACAAATATAATTTAGTAAAAACAGAACTTTCAAAACGCTCGACTTCAAACTATGATGAGTCAACCAAACCCCTTTTTCGGAGTCTTTAATCTTGACGGTCAATGGAGCTTAAAAGGGCGGTAATACATACGTTTTTTTTATTGAAAATTTTGTTTTTCCAAATAATTATCAGTTGATGATAGCTGTACTTCAGAGAGTCGAAGATCTCAATATTCAATCTGAATATCGGTTGCTTAAAAGAAATTATCAAGTAGTATGCAAACATTGTTGGCGACCATTTTGTGTGAACACCTTCTAAAGATATGAGGTTAGGAAATTGAATTCATATGGTACATTCGTTAACATCTGCTGCTTTAAATAAACAAATATGTCTTAGAATTTGTTAAATTTTATTTCGGTTTTCAGATCAAATTATGTATCTAAAAACTTGTAACTGCCACTTTAAATCAGGTGTAATATCATAATCAGAACGGGAGCACTTGCTAGTATTTATGCACCTGTCATGGCCAGTACGTGTGGTCGATGAGTTGATGACAGGTGACTGTAGGGGTCGACTCACCACATCAGCTGTTTAGTGTACGTAAACAGTTTACGTGGCAAACAGTAGGTTTTTAACTTTTTAGTTAATGATTGTTTTACTGTTAAAATCCATTAACATCTATCTCGACGTAAAAATATTCTGGAACCAAAGCTTCTGATTTTGGAGAAGGTATATTATGCATAATCAGTGGGAACAGTTTAAAAGTATTTAAAGCAATCTTTGAATATATATATTTAAGAAAAGAGCATTCCACTTTAACATCGGTTTATTGTAGGGTCATTTAAAGTACTTTGGGTTGTAAACGAATTTTATAAACATAATGAAAGCTACTACAGGATCAACAATGAGACATCTTCCTACGCAAAGTCTAAAACGCCAGTTTCCGAACTGTCTGTTTTATGCCTTGCTGCAGACCCCTGAGTTTTCTGTGCTAATATCAGCGCCCCTACAGACGATTGTTAGCAACCTCCAGTTACTTTCTGATTATTATGACTATTGCTTTCTCATAGCTATATAGAGAGCAACCACAGTAAACTCACGGGTCTGCAGCAAGGCAAAAACTAAAAGTTCGGAAAATGACGTTGTAGGCTTCGCGCAGGAAGATGCAATGAGGTGGCAATATTGCTTCAGCGTGAACAGTGTATATATGTGCACGTGCGTTGCCACAGCAACTGTGAAATTGACGAGCATAATCCTGAATCATCTAGCTCGTTGGGATAATGTGGACTGAGGAATGTCAGCAAATATCGGGAATTCTTCAAAAATATCATTTGTATAATACAGTAAGTATACAATACAATTATATTGGGTATATGGGGGTATGAAAGTGCTTTATAGTATTGTTTTCATTACCAAATTCAGATTACACGTTTTATACTATACAGCTTGCATAAGAATGTTTAGAATGTACAAAGAAGTAAGGGAAATCCAAGCACACAGAAAATGATGTAGCTAAGGCAAATTTTAGAGGTTGATATACAGTAGAACACGGATATATGTATTTCAAATTAGAATGAAGGACGTATTAAATCGCCAATTAAAACGTCTGGGTTTTTTTCCGAATATTGTGCAATGATTTTTCCTAAATACTATTATTCGAAAGTGTGAAGTGCGGTCTTTGATGATATAATTTAAGAAACAGTTCAAGTAGTTTAAAAGTTAAATTTCGCAAATATTGGGTCACACGATTGCCGTTACAGTTTTTGAACTCCTTTAGATTTTTAAGTATAATCTTGAAATATTTCACGCATTACTTAACATTTTTTAAGTAAGTTTGTAGCCAGATTAGGCATCAATCGTTTGACATATTTCGTATATACTTCGGCATATTTCAATTGTGGGCTTTTAAACGGACACCGTTTCGGGATAATACAGAAGTCAGTTTAAAATCAACCAAAATATTGTATAATCTTTGTATGTTTCATTGACTTAATATAGACACTTTAATGACGAGTTAGCTTAAGTATCACTTGACCATATTCTCATGAGGATTTTTTTTTTGTTGAATCAGACTTTAATGGTGAGTTATTGTGTAGCATTACTTGTAAGTCAGTCTGATTAAAATCGACAGTGCTCCGAGGAATAAAATGTAAAAAATATTGTCTCTATCGGGGCTCGAACCATTCGGGATATCCTCTCCGTCTGTGAATGAGAGGAAAGCCGGGCTGGGTGAGGTTCGAACCCCGCAAGAGATAACATTTTTACTTTTTTCCTCGAATCACAGTCGATTTTAATCAGACTGCTTGTAAGTTATCCAGTAGCATCACCTGCAAAAGCTTTAATGCAGAGTTATTGTGAAGCATCACTTGTGGAGAATTCAATGGTATATTATTGTGTACCATCACTTGCAAAAATGTCAATGGTCAGTAAATGTGTAGCATCACTTTAGAAGACATCAATGGTGAGTTGTTGTGTAACATTAATTGTGAGTAATTCAAAAAAAGAGTATTGAGTGATGCACCGAGGGAAGGGTGGGTATATCTGACGAAAAAGAGTTTTCCACCATTCTCTATGTATATTTATCTTGACCTAACTAGATCAACAAAATATTAACAATACTCTTTTTTTTACGTTTTTTAAAACATAAACTGACTTCATAACATTAAAATTTGGTACTATGCATGGCTCATATAGGAAAATACAACAATCCAGAAATAGCACAACAAAAAGTACAGCTACTTGTATCAAGCCTCAGTAGCTCAGTCGATAGAGGCGTTGCGTCGCAACATTAAGGCCCCTGGTTCGATTCCCACTTCGGTCATTAACATTTCTCAAAAATTCTAAATTTTACAACTTGATTGATTTGCCTAAGTTTAAGATCTCTTCACTTGAGTTTATTTGGATGTGCAAAAAAGAAAAGGTGTATTGGAAAATTTGTGGTGTATCGGTCAATATACCTACAGTTAGAACAAAGGAAACCATAGCAACGAGACCGGAAGTTGTACCCCGGAAGTTGGGTACAACGGTCAATATACCTACAGTTAGAACAAAGGAAACCATAGCAACGAGACCAGAAGTGGGGTATAATTCTTTGTTATTGTGGTAAACTATCATGGTAAAGATACTTACTGGAGAAGTGTATTCCATTCAAAGTATAAATCCATATTGATAACACAAGATTTTTTCTATTATTATAAAAAATAAATTTATTATTAATTATGCATCACCTACACACATCAAGCACTACTTGAAGCATATAAAACATTCTGATTTTAATGTAACCAATTGAGAGGAATTGGGTGTATCAAAATCATAAAACAATGTAAAATGAAAATGATAATGCTGAATTATCAAATAATAACGAAATTATTAAAGCTTATGAAAAGATAAACATAAAAGTACGAAACTAAACATTAAAAATAAGATGACAATCAATAATCACACCTTTAAGAGTTAATTTTCAATAATAATGTTCATTTATTAAAAAATATTAAAGAAATAACTGGAAGTGTATATGGCAAGGAAGGAGCTTGGCGTCAATCCTCCAAAGATCACCAACTGTTTATGATATTTAACACATAATTTAAAGGGGCAGTAGCACGTTTTTATGGGGAATATTAGGTTATATTAGGAAAATGAAAATAAATGTTTTCAATTGAAAGACCATCTTCCTACGCAGAGCCTAAAAGGCCAGTTCCCAAACTGTCATTTTATGCCTTGCTGCAGAGACTTTACTTTTCTGTGCTGCTATAGTGCCCCTACAGACTAGAGAGCAAGCACAGAAAACTCAAGGCTATGCAGCAAGGCATAAAATGACAGTTTGGGAACTGGCCTTTTAGGCTCTGCGTAGGAAGATGTTGAAAGACATGTATTTAAACTAAATGAAGCAGTAATAAATCAAAGATATATTGCAAAGTTCAGCCATGCCATCGGATTCCGTTTTCTTACAGAAAGTGAATCAAAGCTGTTCACACAAAATGGACCTCATGTTAATCTTTATGATTTGTTCTCTTGACTATGGATGAGTGGTTTGTTTAATGAATTTTTGACACTATCAAAATAATACATATAGCATAAACATAAAATTATCAGTGAAAAATTTAGAATATAAAATTTTCAAAAAACATGCTACTTCCCCTCTTAGGTTCTTGATAATACAAGAAAACATGAAAATGGTTTTATTGATATAACATCATCAAAAGGATATGAAATAAGGCACATTTTTACAACTGTAAAGGTATAAAAAATCAGAGGTGTAATGTTTCACTACAAGACTTGTCACATTCTCATTCAACTCTCTGATTTTGCAAGCTCTTGATTTTCATTTTTTACAAATTGTTATTGAAGGATATTTATTTTGGCAAAATAATGAATAAAGAAACTTGATTTCTGGTGTCAGCGTAAGAACTTCTAAAAATGTTCTTCTACCATCAAGAACGCTTTCTGATGTTTTAACAGATTATCTAGCTAAATCTAGATCAAGTTTAAACACTTAAATAATGTTCAAATATTGAATTATATTCATCTACTCCAGTTAAACCTATCAATAGATTACTCTATTACCCTGTTTATGCAAAAGCTATGCTATCCTATTGTAAACACAAATTATGGCCACAATAAATCCAGCTGTTTCCTTGTATGAATTAGAAAATCACTATTGACTTAGCCATCTAATTATCTGCAACGAAATTGCATTTCTTTTATAAAATCATGGAATGTAATATTTTCTAGCCTAGATCAATACAAAGATATTGTAAAACTATAAAGACTTATTTTGTCAATTAAGGATAAAAAGATAAACATTCAGTCTTGCATGACAAGATGACAACAATGACAAGACATGAATGTATGGATATTGTACAGAATATGAATAAATCTCCGTGGATTATCATAATAAATATAGTGAAGGCTAGTGTAAGTTATCAAGGGGAAGAGATCGTTAATTATGTAATAAATATGGCTTGTGAAAATAATATTTCTTCAATGTGGTTTTTATGTGTTCAAAATTCATGTCAATAATGGTAATGTGAGTTCTTAGCACAACAATAAATTGCATATTCATAAATATTTCAATAAAAAGAATATTTACAAGATGTGTTTTCAAAACTAACCAATATATAAAATATTTATAAAAGATTAAAAATTCATTCATGCATCAAAATTCAAAATAGAGCTTCATCGTTTTTTTCTGCATAAAATAAAAGTTTTTTAAACAATTACAAAAAGTATATTCATAGATAGGTAAGAAAGAAGTTGTGTACACTAAAACATGATGTACAATATCTAAGTAGGAAAATGTTTCTATATTGTGTACAAGGTAAAACCGAATAGACAATGGCCTATGCCATTAGCCCAACTTGTCTTGTAGATCAGATGAGCGAAAATATTGAAGTTTTCAAGCACCTAAACAATTCACTAACGACACCTACAACTAGCTACTTTCCATCATTATCTATACATATTTATATCAATAAACAATCCAACAATGAACAATAAAGCAAACACTCTGATACTGTGAAAAATGATACTGTTTTTAGTAGCCCATAATCTCGCTTTCACAATATTTAGACATAAATCTCGCTGGAGTGACCACTTTTGAAATGACCATTGACTAACATGATAATTTCTTGTGACAGATATGATTCTAATAAAATGAGTTTAAGCAGAATTACAGCCGGAAGTTTAAGATAAATAATCTCCACTACAAAAGATAATTTCATTTAATTATCGGATGATTATGAAAATAAACTGCACCATTTTTCATGTTCACCACATGTAAAGAAAAAACAGTAAACTTACTATAACTAACACAGTCAATGGGACAGTTCAATCAGTTCTCATTCAAACACTGATCCATAGAAAGATGAAAAGTAATTATCTTATAAGCATGCCAGAGATAGTTTCCTAGTTGTAAATATTGTCTAAAGACTATCATTTGAATATTTCTTAGTGGTATACTATGTAAGGACTGGGAGTGACGTCCTTTTGGAAGTGGGCTTTTGAATGCTCCATGTTTCACTCTCATATCTTGGTTCAGTCAAGTTAAATGGTGCAGAATCTATTACTGCTTGTAATGTAACATGCCTGCACTTTGTTTAACAGAGAATTACGAAGAATGAAATTCAACCAGGAACATCATGCCTGTTTTTTCTGAGTCGTGGTTAGCGGCTGCTATATAGTGAGAAGACAATAGAATGACTTCCCATCATGGAAATTAATCTGTTAATGGTTATCAAACATGTATATCAATCAGTGTTCACTATATGTTGACTGGGCCAGTAAATGAAGGTTTGTGTCAAAAGTCAGCAGTAAACATAAACAATATACCATTTCATGACAATTCTATCATCTGCCAGTCTACATTTTGATATTATCAGAGCATTGTATCTAACATCAATGGGAAATCTTGTCAACAAATGTATCCATGAACACACCTTGATTTAGGACATTGCAAACACCTACTACCTTGGGACTATCTTGTAACAAGAACTTCAACAAGCGGGTTTGATCAGGTAATTATATATATTCATTAACACTGTTAATGAGTTGATAATTAATTGCAAGTGATTATAACAACCTTTTCCTCACTTTTGTCACATGACAAGCAGCAGAGATTGGATATTCTAGCAAAATACTGATGATAATTTGTAACGAGTCCTTACCCTGTTAAATTCTTTGGGCAATGACAAAATCCCTCTGCCTGTGCCAAGATTAATATAACACTTCAACATCATTAGACTATGACTTGCCTACTGAATAAATCCTAGATCTTTCAACTTCAATTCATCAGTATCAAATCACACTAACAGATCTAAAAAAAAATTTGATTGACTGTTAACCCCTTTCCTAGTCAAAACTGAAAACATGAAGTTACACATACATGACAAGTCAGTAGGAATGAATTCCCTCCGCCCTCCACAACCACTTGCCATTACTGTTCAAAGCTTATTTCCATAATTTGAAACAGCCAATTGAACTGAAACCTTGATATCATTGAATCTTCTCCAGTACAATATCTTTCTGCATGAATCTCTTTCCGTACATGCAGAAAACATTTCTACAACATGAAAATGACAATGTTACGACTAGCCAATTGAATGAATTTCTGACCACATCAGATCAACTCCACCTCACGAATCATGTCATTATGGGAATCAAACAGATCAATATTATTTTCGCAGTAACTAACTCCTACAGAATTCCTCCTGTCATAAATATTTCAATACTTGTAGAAAAACTTTAGCAATGTCATAAGATTAGAATGAATTTCTGATCTTTAAAAATCAACTCCATCTTGACTAACAAATTGTCATCCAATCAAACCTGTAGATAAAAAATCTCTTACAGTGACAAACTCTCAAGCAAGTCTCTTTCCTCCAGTTCCCTGTGTCAAGTGAGTGAGTTGTTGTTTAGCAATGCCCAGGCAAAATTTCAGCCATTAGAGGCGTTGCCTGTTAAAAGCTACACTTATACAACATGAAGTTCTCAATGTCACACGGATCACGAGTCTTCACGACTAGCACATTGGAATGAATCCCTGATTTCTCCTTTCCATCTCATACAGTTGTCTCGTGTTCTATGGAGTTGACTGATCTCGATGATCCTGACAATGTTCTTGTTCTTGATGGGTGTGTTCTTCCGATCCGCTTCACTTTACTCTCCCTAATTCTTCGGTCAAAAGATTCGTCAGGAACAAATAGATATCGGCTCTGGAATAGAAAAACATTTAGTGGCACATATGATATCTTAAAAAGTTTACAGCTCATTTCAATCTTTGCTTGAAGACATATTATTCAGCAACAAACTGTTATACTTTACATGTCAGTTGTGCAAGGACGACATGATATTATTGAGGTATACAAAAACTTACATCATACAATTAACTACCCTTTTGGCTATTATCCTATCTGAGATCACAAAATTTGCACTTTTACAAATTCATTTCATTTTTGGGCGACCAACATCCTCTGAATCAGGCAACCCCGTAAGAACTAGCCTATCAACTAAAGTGACAGTATTTATCAGAGTTAAAGTAAATTTGAGAATATTTGATTCTGATTTCCAAAGAAACATATTACTTACATTTCTCCATGCAGTAAAATCTTTGTCCTCCTCCAGTTTTCGTTTATCCTAAAAAAAATGAAATTATTTTACTTAAAAATCAACAATGATCAACCAGACAATAACAGGGCATGTGTGAACATAGAAATAAGTTTCTGAACATATCACAATAGGCTTTTGCTTAATTATCATCCAGCACATGCAAATGTCTTTTCATTTATCATTTATTCATGAGTATGCACAGTTAGTTGATAAGAAAGCATATCAGAACATCTGATATTTGGTATCAAAGCTGTATGATACTTTATGAAAAATACTCTTTGTCACTTTAAGATATTCAGTTATTCATAAAGGATAAAGTTATCGACTTAGTTTTGCAAGGAAAATATTCATGCACATCTGGAAAATCAAAATTTGTCTTGCCACACTGAGACTTTGAGTAAAATGCTAAAGAGTTTTATTTTTTATATTTATACTCACGATACAGCTGAAGATCCAGCTGGCAGGGATCCAAACAAAGAGAGACAGGACTATCACGGTCCCTACTATATTGCTCCTCATGATCTCAACTGAAAATAATCAAACACAAACATTTGTCATAAGCTTGTGATGAACTTACAAACAAATCACATATGAGGAGCTTGACTTCCTGTCTGGTAGGGATAACAGGAAGAGGATCAACTTGGGGTTGCAGAGACGGGACAAACAGAAAAGAAAAGGGGGTGCCGCTACCAGTCTGATTAAAATCGACCGTGCTCCGAGGAATAAAATATCAAAAACATTGTCTCTATTGGGGCTCGAACCATTAGGGATATCCTCTCTTTTTTTAGGTCTGAATGCACCCACCACTATCGCGTGTTGCTATACCCAGTTTAGCACAGACAAACCCAGTCGTAACCTATCCAATCACATCCTCGTTTTTAAATAGCGCTTAGCGGCGATTATGTATAACGAATGGTACACTGGAGTTACCTGTCCCTAGCATGATATCGAAGCTTTCACTGCGCTCCTTGTGATTGGTTAGATAAGCTTGCGTCAGAACATGCGGGTAATATGGGTGCCTTCAGACTGTGAATGAGAGTAAAGCCGGGCTGGGTGAGGTTTGAACCCCGCTAGAGATAATATTTTTACACTTTTTTCCTCTAATCACAGTCGATTTTAATCAGACTGGTGCCGCTACCAGGCAGTGATAACTTCAAGGACTATCTGTAATGTTTTGTCTCCCCTTAGAGCTGAGCGGCCTATTACGATCAAACAGTAATAATGAAAAGGGAGATAACTCTATAATCAACACAAGGAGGTGTTCTCCATGGGAGGAGTAGGAGTAGCGAGTGGAGCAGAGTTTTGTAGATCATGTTTCAAGGGTGAGAGCCCTTTCATCAGGCTGATGGCTGACTCCTTGTGTTGATGACAGATTCATCTCCCTCACATACACAAATGTGTATAAGGGTTTCCCTTTAGGGATTTGAAACCAGCCAGATTTGCCCACATTCTAAGTAGTATACATTTACACTCATGCTAAACTTATCAATATCAGTGAACCAATAAATTCTAAACTGAATCCCTCTTCATCATTTTGTTGAGACGAATAGATACAGCATGCGTTGCCATGTTTTATTAAGCCCAGGTCTTGTTCTTGTCGTTTGATTAAAACAACAATTCATCCGCACTGAGCATGTGCAATTCCAACCAAGTTGGCACTCATGTTCTTTAATCAAACACACTCATTAATATTCGAACAAGAACCACATTTATGTCTTGTGGTTAAATTGGACACTTAAATATAATATCCTCTATATAAGATGGCAATGAGAGCTGATTTACAAAGGAAGTTTAGGAAGTTCAAACTTACCGAATTTACTTGGTGTAAGTTTTTCAATAAAATCAAAAAACCTAAATACAAGTTCTGTGCTATTTTTCTTGCACTCTCCATCCTGAAAAGAAATGAAATGCTGAATTTAGAAAACAAAGGAAATTATTAGAGGTGTAACGATACAGGAGTGTTGCAATACAATATTTTAGCGATATGGGGGTCACGATACAATAAGTATCCAAAGATATTATCTCCTGAAATTATGATCTTTCCACAACATATTTGAGTCAGTTATGTTGATTAAAAATTTACTTGTAATTGTAATTAAATCAACTTCCAAATTTTAAGAGGGGTTATAGTGTGCAGATCGAAGTATCTTTTTAATGAATATCTCAGTTTTAAGAACCTACATTGAGAACTTATTATTATTCAATGTATCCAGATACGCATCCTATGATACGTTATATTGTGGCCCATGTACCACGACACGATAATGTATATTGTTACACCTCTAGAAATTATGATACAAAATTCTAATACATATTTGATTTATAAACTGACAGATCACATAAAGCTTTATTAAAAATCTTTTCGACCTAGTTGTATGTTTGGGTTGTTGGGGTTTTTTTTTTTGGGGGGGGGGGGGGGGTTAATTGTACTGAAATTAACAAATACATTTGAAAATTCACGGTAATCCAGGATGCTGAAGTGAATCAACTTGAAGTTCAAGATATATAGTAACATAACAATTAGGAGTTTTTGAGTTAAATGGAAAAGGAGAAAAGGCTAATTTGCTAAATTTTTGCAAAAGTTTCCAGCTTGAAAAAGACACAATGGTTGATAATTAAAATAAAAATATCAAAATTTCCTTCATTCTTTTAGTTTCGGCAGTAGTATTTGGCAACAAATTTATTATCGAGAAAATGTTTTCCAAATGTGTCAAAATCACATGCGGAGCATCTCTCAGTGAAAATCTTTGCTGCCTTACCTTGGAGCAGTACCCCTGAACGCACGGTCTCCCCTCCGGTAGCAGTACCCCCATCTCTTTACACTCGTTCTGGCTTCCATCATGCGGCTTGCAGCATCGACTACATGCATTTTTTACTGGAACAAAGAAATACCAACTCCAAAATGATAATCACAGCAGGGATCACTTTGGACAGAGATTTTGGACATTTACCCATTTATGTATCAAGATATCCCATTATCAAAAGTATAATGACCGGTAGGTCGGTAGATACTCCCTGAAACCAGTAGACTACCGGGTTAACCGGTAGACTTGGCAAGTCTGTCAATACTGATGAGGGTAGAAAGTCGAATTGCAAAAATCAAAATATTTTTTTTTCTCAAACTTCTCATTGCTTTCTCTGAAGATCCAATTATATTAGGATTAAGGTGGCCTGAGACCTACCTTTCATAAATTCATCAGACACAGCTTAAACATTAAACAAGGCAAAAGTGAGCGCAGCTCACATACCCCCGCCTGTAGTTTGACCGCCTTTCTTGGACGAAAATAGTGAAAAGTCATATGTTCTGATAAGTCCTAGGATTGTTACCGTATTTTTCCATCACATGATATAGAAAATAACATTAAAATTTAATTTGTCTGAATAGGTGTGAACTGGTATAACTATGATAATAAATGTTTTTCAACAAACTCTCACCTTCCATTCAGTTCCATGTAGGTCAATTTATATACCAATATATGTATTCTTTGCAGTGGTATCAACATTCCAATATATGTATTCTTTGCAGTGGTAACAATATCAGTCATGTTCTTTGTTCATACAGTGTCCATATGAGTATCACAATAGGTCACAATCCCTTTCTTTTGGTTACTTCCCAAAAGATAACTTGAAGGCAAAACAGTCACATTTACAATGTTTATACGGTATGTGTTTGTCATAAGGAAATATATTTACAAGCTTGATCCTCAACAAACTGTTTTCAGACTGTTTTCGTTCAAAATTTCAAAAATGATTTGAACTTTGGAATTAAAATCCTAAAAAGCACAACAGCATCATATAGGTTACTGCCATACCAAGTTTGAAAATTCCAAGTGATATATTTTTTAAATTATGATCCGGAAACGAGACAAAGTCCAAAAATCGGACGTTTTTTGGTCAAAATTTCAAAAATTATTTGAACGTTGGAGGTGAAACCCCTAAAAGGCACAACTGCATCATGTAGGCTACTGCCATACCAAATTTGAAGTTTCCAAGTGGTATAGTTTTCTAATTATGCTCCGGAAACGAGACAAAGTCCAGATAGTTTTTTGGTCAAAATTTCAAAAATTATTTGAACCATTGAAATGAAACCCCTAAAAGGCACAACAGCATTATATAGGCTACTGCCATACCAAATTTGAAGTTTGTTAGTGGTTTAGTTTAAGAGTAATGCTCCGGAAACGATTTCGGACGGACGCGCTCACGCACGGACGGAAGGACACGCGGAGCGCTATATACCCCCGACTACGTCGTAGCGGGGGTATAATCATGCCTATGGCTTCTAGCTTCACTGCTGATTGGAAAGGTCACCTAACATGACCCTGTTTTGACAGATCAGATCAGGCTGAAACCAAGCATTAGATGAGTTTGGCCTGATTTCAATGAAATTTATTACTCTGTAAATGCATATCCAGTTCAAATTACATGTATACAAGTTACACAAAACTTACAGTTACTACAGATACAGGGTTCCATATTCCTTAATTCGCAGAAAGACTTGCACTTGCCGCCTTTACACTTGCCACTGAATAAAAGAAGTCAAAACAGAATTTTATATATTGACAAAAGAAGGCAGAAAAACAGGAAAAGCAATGATAAATTTTCTTTGATAAGATAAATGTGACATATTAAACATTGGTTTTAAGTCTACCAAATCTTGAAATAAAAGTTTAATCCTTGTTTAGGAAAATTTTAACATTTAGGTGCAGTCTGATTAAAATTGGCCTAGTTCCGAGGAATAGAATATTCGAAATATTAACTCTACGGAGATTAAAAATTCTCGACACTAGGTGTCATTGCACCCCAGTATCCTGTAGGATTTTCACAAGCCCAAACCCAGTCTGTAGCGGACTTATCACATTGTCTCCGCTAACGGTGATCATGTTCAAAGCATGGTTAATAGGAGTTACTTGCCCCTAGCTGATATCGAAGGCTTTTGCCGGTGGCTTGTGATTGGTTAACTAAGTTAACATCAGAACATGTGACTGCGGTAAGAGTGGAGTGGAGAGGAAAGCTATCAAAATAACAAGTTCGATTCTCAACACAGTAGATATTGATATTCTAACCTTTCATTCCTCGGAACTAGGCCGTTTTTAATCAGACTACATTTAGGTGTTTAATATTTTGCATTATAGCTAAAATGGATGGAATTATCATGAAAACGCCCTCATGTTATCAGAAATGAGTGGGCCGCTGCAAATGATAATGGCCCGCTAAACCTTGACGACGGGCCAATATCACTTCGTAGCCAAGTGACGTCACATTAGAATTTAGTTTTGAAGTCTTGAACAAATATGGCGACCGTATAAGTATATCGACTCGAATATTTTGAACTAATTTAATTACTTTATTTTACCTTAGGACGCGAACTTTCGGCATATATCATCCTAAATATCATGTGACAATAGAACGGCATTAACTTATCGAGGATTTAAACAGATTTTAAAAGGATTATCATTCTTAGTTGCAACCACTAGGTTTAATGGTAAATTTATGTAGCCTAAATTAGTTTTATCCAACATATGTCAAAGACGATTTTTTCATAAAAATTCAAAGTTCTTATATTCAGTTTAATTATTAAACATATCTTTGCATCAATTAGAGAGTTTCATGATACAGAATGTTTCAGTTATCTCATTCCGTATGGGTTCGAATCAGCCAGATGACGATCGCAATTATGACGTCATCCTTAATTTGTGACGTCATAATGTGTGTCGGCTGTGACCCAATGCTTATTTGGTCGTTTTTGTTCATGTACAAGTGAAACTAAGAGTAAAAGAGTAAAATGCGTACATAAGAACAAATTCTATCCAATTTAGCTATAATAACGGTAACACAGTTTTTCAGGGCATTATCATTTGCACAAGCCCGCGGTCTTTTCAACTGCCCTCCTTCGTCGGGCAGTTAATTGAAGACCTTGGGCTTCTGCAAATGATTATGCCCTGAAAAACAGCGTTACCCTTATAATATACTCACTCATCCACACATTCAGAGTCTTCATCCTTGGGTGCAGGGGGCGGACAGTCAAAGCTTGTACCACTCACAGCATAAGGAATATAACATGTGATTCATGTCTTGAATTAGTCTAACCTGGCATTCCATGTGTACGTGCTGCGTGATGTGTGTTGCATGATGGATAATGTCCGATTCCATGTATCCGTAAAATTATGGCTAAGTATCCAATTTGACATTTATGAGTAATGAGTATTTAACACTTTGCACTTTAAAAGTTAACATTGATCCTACCTGGGCTTGATGCCTTATGCGTGATGCATAAAGTGATGACCTTATTTGGCTCTGTAAGTATGAAAGTGTGTATTTCATATTGGGACAATCTCCTGAGTGTTCCGGCGACAAACACTATGCATTATGCGTTGCGCACTATTGGTACATGGAATCAACTTCTACTATTTCCCTGTAAAGTGTTGAAAATGCATTACGCATTATGCTGAATAAAATGTGAATTTGAAGGATGGTTCCCTGCCAAACACTGACACGAGTGTCACCTTGGGCAAGAGACTTTATTTCAAAATCAGCCTCTGTTCAAACAGCAGGAAATGGGTACCCAGTAAAGATTTGTGTTGTGGTGAACTTATAGCGACTTATATGAAAGCTTGTATTAGATCAGGGTTATAATGTTGGTAGGGCCTTGAGTATGTACAATTGCATGGATATGTATGCCAAATAAATAACTAACTAAAACACAACAACCCATGCTCCATTTATGCATATTTTTGCAAAGGATACTTGCACTTGGTTGATCTGAAGCAACTGAACTTGGTCGTGAGTCGACAATCGAAGGTAGAGGGCGCCATCTGACAGTTCTCACAACACTCGTAGTTTACCTGGCTGTAACACAGAAGTTTCATTTGGATTTATTTAAAATATCAGGGAAGTATTGCAAAATGCACTTCATATCACAAATATCTTATTTACTGCGGTAATCTCTGTTTTAGGAAGGCTATATTTCTTTTTTCAAAATCCAAACTTGAAAATGTCCTACATCTGCCAATTTTTTCTGTTCTAGGTCATGAATGCTACTAATGGCTGAAATATTGCCCAAGCGGCATAAAACAACAACTCACTCACTCAAGGTCATCAGTCTACTGCATTAGAACTTCAGGAAAAAAATCTCTCATAATTAATGTTCCCCGGAAGGCCTTATAGATTTTGAGTTCTGAGTTCTGTGTTTTGTGACCATGGAAACTGCTGAATATTAAGGAAGAATGTGAGGCACCTCTTCTAAAGATGGGTATCCTTCCTCATTTCTGTATCGCAGATATGTACAGAAATGTGTATTGCAATACTTATTGCTATTTATGGATACTTTTCAAATTCACGAATTAGCATGCTATCATGTCTTAATATGAGCGTTAAGAATGATTGTCATTGCTCAGTCATTAGCCATTTTAGAAACGGGTATATTTCAATCACATTCAATAAAAGTTCTACATAGTGAATATTTTCAGAAATTTCTACTGATACGTAACATGTTGTTCCTGTATTGCAATATACTGATTTATCGATAATTCTGCGCATCCTAAACCACTACACATGAAGATTGGTCCCAAAATCAAGTTTCATTGAGTCATGCCATATAGTTTTTGAATTGTGGTCTAGAAAAGAACAGCCAGCACGCACGGACCTACAGAGTGGTAATTTCTACATCCACCAAAACCTACGTTCGAAGGGAAATTAAAAAAACATCCAGACCTGCACTGGGCTCCACTTTTAAAGCGGCAGCCTGAGGTACAACACTCGTCCCCGTCCGACCCAGCGTCACACATTTCCCCCTTGTCAACTATACTGTTCCCACAGTACGGGAAGTCGTCCTTCTTCTCTGGATCACACAGTAGTAAACTACATTTAAAGGGGCAGTAGCACATTTTTTCAAAATTTTATATTTTCAATATTTCATTGATAATTGTATGTAAATGCTAAATGTATCATTATAATGTCAAAAATCTCAAAACACAATCCAATAATGTTCGAAGTATGTATCACTTTATAAGTTCACATCATCATAACATCCAAAGAAGTTTCCAAATCATATATTACACAATGATTCTTCAGAGCTAAAGTTTCAAATGACAATAGAGTTATTTCCCTTTACCGCTCGCACTTCATTCTCTCCCCACAGAGGCAGATCAAGTCATGTTGATTTGGCCTCTGTTCTATTACGCCGAAATCCGTCGGTTCCGGCAGTTTCCCCTGGCAGAAAAAACCCGCAACACAATCCATTTGAATTTCTTTATCAAATGACAACGCTTCTCGCATGGAAAGGATGGTTTATATCACAATGCCTTTGCCTTGTTTCAGTAGCCAAAACGATGGTTTCAGAACAGGATCGCTGATTGTACAACTAACTTTGATTGCCTCCAATCAGGCATCTCCCATTCTAGACAACAAAGTTGGCGTAATATAACAGAGGCTATATCAACATGACCTGATCTGCCTCTGTGGGGAGAAAATGCTCGCACTTATAAGGACAGAATCTTAATTTTTTTCAACCAAAATAAGAAATTTGGTGAAACAAAGATCATGAGATACATACATAAGGAAGCAAATAAAGATGCTCAAAAATTCTTTTTTTTTCAGAGCATATGCCACAAAAGGCAAATAAGAGATTATAACAGTATCTTGAATATGTCGATTGTTTGAAAGGAATTGAGTGATTTTTCATTTCAGAATAAATGCCAAAGATACCCTTAGTGTTGATGTCATTTCTTCAATTAATTTCCATAAATATTTCTACAACATATTTAAAATCCAACAAACCTTCAAAACAAGTGAAAGCCTTTGCTCTTAAAACATCAGACACATAGCGTTTACTGCAGGGGGAAAATACCTGGCAAGAAATTGAAATATTAATAAACATTAACATTTGAAGTTGAGAAATAAAGCATGAAAGGCACAACACAAGTCAGAAAAAATTACACACAATAGATAAGTAACATACCTATTTAATCATTCATTTATAAAAATCTTAGACATGAATAAAAATAATCATTGAATTTTTCAATGATAAAAACTGCATAATTGAAAACGACAGAAATGTTTGATTTTTTTAAGAAAAGTTATAAAACCCTTTCTATGTAAGAACTTCGAATGAGACACAATACATCCTGTTAATATGGTTTTTTTTCCCTTCCAGCAAATGCCTTGCACCACTTAAAAATAATGAACCAACGACAAACTGGCTAAATGCCGAAATTATCTGAGTAAGAAGCTGGTACCATTAGGAGGCATATCCTTAAAAGGCAATCAGGGGAATATGAAATGTTCGTAGAGGAAATTTGCTGATGTAGCAGGATTGATGCAAATACATATTCATAAAATGTCTGATCTTATTCAGTTCATACCTTTCGTCACAAACACACAAAATCCAAAGCACAACTCACATAATTATTTTCCTCCCAGCCGCTAACTGCATAAGGGTACATGATGTACTTCCCCTTCTTGAAGGAGTTCGGGGCGCACTCAGCTGTATCCGCGTCATGTTCACTTCCCCAGTTGTGGCCTGGTAAGAGATCAATCTCATTAAAATCATTTCAAGCTTAATAACATCCAAAATCAATGTTGAGTATTGATACGAAATTGTATCAAGATTTGTGAGATGTCAGATTAAATACCATCATAATCAATAGTTGTTTTATGAAAAAAAGTCCTATTCAATTTTTTGTGGAATTTGACTTCATTTTGGGTCAGGCTTTAAGCAATAATGACATGAGTGAGTGACTTAAGTGAGTGAGTGTTTAGCACCACTTGGTATATATTTCAGCCATTAGCATTGTGTATAACAACATGAGTTACTTAACATAAAAGTATTGCAATCCAAGGTACCTTACCACCTTTATATTTTTAATAAAACAACCAGTGTCCTTTAAACGTTCAATATGGTATTCATCAGGAGCAAATTCTCATCTTACTTACCCAATTCTGTGTGTAGAACAGGACATGAAAAAGATAAAAGAAACCTAAAAAAACGGACCTTGAAAAACATGCAAAATAGTAATTATTCTACAGAATTTTATATGACAATAATACACATGTTGGAAGAACTCATTTATTCCAAAAGGCTGTCGTAATAACAAATACAACATATATATAGTAAAATAATGTTGCTGTATCTAAGAATTAATTGGTATCACTTTGCAATGTTGATAATAAAGGATGTTCATCGCTGTACTTTCTCTTGAATCTTCACATTGTAAAGATATGGTGCTTTGGACTAGAGCATTAACCAAGGGAGATAACTCTCACCGTGAGCTGTGACCAGCATGGACTCCTGTGTGAGTTGTCTCCCCCCTCCAGTGTTCATGGAACTGCTCCAACCAGTGTTGAGGTACATCCGTTTTCCTGTGTTTCTCATGTGCGCTGGGTTATATAAATAAGAAAGTATTATTAAATAAAATCTTTGCCTTCTGAAATATTTACCTTGTTCTGAATTTAAACATATGCGCCATAAAGATATGCCATTTTGCTGGTGAACAAAATAATGTAACATTAGTGTATTTGGGATCGCATCATCTGCAACAGATCAATTCTTGTACTTTTTGGGTTGAGACCCTTGCAGGATTTATAACCAAAACTCTGACAGCAATGACCATAATAAAAGCACATTTATTTTCCAATCTCAACTAGACTTTTGCTGAAATCTCAATTTGAACTCAAACATACCAAATAAATATGCCACAAGAATGACCATGACCCTTCTACAATTTAGAATTAACCTAAAATATACAAGTTGAGAGTTTTCCATGTTTGATCAGTTGATATTGGTCCAAGTTCAGTAGTGACCTCGAAAAAGTGATCACCTATTTCATTATGTTGACCAGAATATTTAAAAAAAATTTTTGGTATGACTTTTCTATTTACTTTGGTGTTGTTTTAGTTCATTTGCTATCATTTGTTTTTGAATTAAAGTATAACTCAACAGGATGATTTCAACTCAAACAGACTGTACATGTGATGAAGAGGACATTTCCTATGTTTCAAAAGTCCAACATTCGCAAAAAGGTTGAAAAAGAAAACATACAGGCTGAGCAGATTCCTCCAACCGTTCCCCGGCGCCGGGAGGCGATGTACGCTAGACCAAGAACTCCTCCAGGGAACTTCTGGTAGGTAAACAGATGGGCCAGGCAGAAGTGTCTGAAGTAGGTGTTGGTACTGAACTCCTGCAAATAAAGATAATAACATGGTGTGTACAGTCACCAACTCATTAAATGTTAGGTCTTTTTAGGGCCTTTTTAAGGATTCAAAACCAAAATATAAGGCTTAATTGTCACTGAATAACAGGGCATTTGTTAAAGAGAAAATGCATCCGAAAGTTATGATAGTGAAGCATCATAGGTTTGTGCATTTATTGCATTCGCACAGTGTAGTAATATACTCGTGGCCCTGTTCAAGAGATGGAATTTCGAGACATACAAAATTAACTAATGAAACCTGAATGGTGCAACTGAACTTATTTCACAGTTTGACATTTGTTCATAAATCTATGGCCTTTTCAAGGAGTGTCAAATTTTAGGCCTTTTTTCAGGCCCATGCCCACCATAAATAAAAGTACCGAGGGTACAGAAGCTCACCTTAAAATTAATGATGTGATAATATGGTTTAATTGTGTAACCATCTTTTATATGATAATTGATTATGGCTGCCATCGTGATTTTTTATCTTTTAAAATGCTATTCTTCTGTTGGAAACCACTAGAGCTTGAACAAACATTAATACAAGAATGATATAATCATGATTTGTTAACAAGCAGTAGGTTTTTGTTTAACTTTTTTGTATATCTATGGCTGAATTGGTGACCATCTTGGACTTTTTAATCTTCAAAATGGTACTTTTATGTGGGCATCTGTATTAATTTCATTATGATATCTTGATTGGTTTAGGAGTATTCATTTAGTCACACTCTCAACTTCCAAAGAACTAAAAAGATGATGCACATAAACATTTGGAATATATTCCTCTGACACAAATCACAAATTCAGCTAGTGATAAGTCCAATTACCAAAGTAAACTGTCCAGGTCAATGTCTCATGTAATTCTAACTGAAGATTTCTGAATATCTTAAATCTTGACATATGTTAGTGCAATCTGATTGGTCAGAATAGGCTAGCAACATGGGGCTTTATGCTAATTACTAGAAATGATGACCTATGATGACCTCTTGCACCTGCATGTAGCTTATGTAACTTATCCTCTTATGTAAGTTACTGTTATTCCATATAGTGAGTGTCCTCCCCTCATTTCAATATGCAATATGCAACAGATACCCTTTAGAGGAGAGTTGCAGGAGAGGGGCTGGAAGGATAGGGGGGGGGGAGGGGGGGATAGAAGGGGTGGGGGTAAAAGAGAGGTTTGCAATGGAAATAATCTGGAGGTCAACTCAGTAATATGTTTATTGAAGTATCTTAACTAACAGAGAGAATTGGTGAGAAAGACTTTGTAAAAAAAGAATTGTTCAGACAGCTGTTCAATTAGTTTTGAAGATGAATATTAAATGATATCTTTTATTAGCATGACAAACAAAATAAAAGATAATTTGTTATTCATTAACCAAAATTTTTAATTTGGAATAAATTAATTGCATGGGAACAAAGGAGTAAAAAACCTTACAGTTAGTGTTGGGAGTGAACAAATTTAATCATTTTAAATGCTTTTGAAAAGGATTTGTTTGAATTGAATGATCATTATAATTATCTAGATAATCATTGTTCAGACCGTAATCAGATATAGATGATTAAAAAATGTATATTTATCCCTCACTGGCTATGTTATTTGCCATATATGAAGTGTCAGGAATTATGTAACCCACTGATGGAGTGAACAACTTTTATCATTTTATGTTTTATTAAAAAAGATTTATTAAAACAGTCATGCTTCAGGCTGTTTGCAGATAAAGATGATTCATACATTTGTTTGTAACTGTATTTATAGTGTTGATAAATATTACAACAAGCGTATCAATACAAATATAATGACATTGATTTGATTGATCAGGAAATGTATTCTTTTCAATGAATTTCATGAAATCTAATTGAAAATTCAATATAATTGACATATTGACCATCTTGGATTCTTGATAATAAAATAAATGCGTCTTTGTCAGGAATCAATATATAAAAAAATACTCACTTTTCAGAATGATATCTTAATTGATTTAGTAGGAGTAGTACTTGGCCTGAAATCTAATTGAAAAATAATGACTTCTATGATGACATGTTGTTCCCAGAACCCCTTCAGCATGATACAATTATCATTTAGTTTCACAGGTATTTATAAAACACATGGTATTGGAACTGGAACCTGATACAAAATACCTCTATTATTAACTTATCATGTAGATTACTGTACATAAAAGCACATTCTTGACTTGTTAATATTAACTCATCGTGCAGATTGTTGTACACAAAAGCTGATTCTTGACTTGTTTAAATTGTTATTTGTAAAAAATATTACTATTATTAGAATACAAGTATACTTTTCATAAAGACAATTTATATACTTTCCATAAAGTCCATTATGTTCTATTTATCAATTAGGTCAGGATTACTATGCAATATACAAGCAGGCAGGGCTGCTAGCCCCAGATCCTTAAGGAGAGTGTAGCAATTTGTGTATTTGGCTTTGTGTAAGTATATTTGGAGAAGCACCCTAGTGTGCTGAGCATGTAAACCTGAACTCTGGCTAAGCCCTTATGTGTGGTATTAAAAGACTTGACGGGAGAGAACAGGAATTGTTGTGAAAAATATATATAATTTCACAAAATATAGTTAGCTTATGTCCTAAATTGATTTTGTGTCAAGAAGAACTTCTGTTAGATATAGAAATGGTACAAATATGAGTAAAACACAGGAACTGGAACCTGATGCAAAATAACTCTTTCCACATCAACTTATGTAGATTGCTAAACACAAAGCTTATTGTTGACAAATTTTGTGTAAGTTGTTTTTCTTAGAAAGAACATTTCACTGTCATGAGAATACAAGTCTAATTTCCGTAACTCTTATTGCATACACATGGCCATAAAGCATAATGCTCTACCATATCAATTGGGTCAGGTTGATTATGCAACAGACTAGCAGCTGAGACTGTGATGCAGCCTGTATTGGGATGTGTATTACAATTGCATAGTGGACTCAGCAGGAATATCTGAACTCTGGTTGACCCCTTTTGTGTGGTATTTAAAGGAATATAAGGGAGATACCATTGTTTAAAATTCAACATGATGTTTAATGTCATTGGGTTTTTGCAGCTAGTTGCCATAAATATTTTAAACAGATTAATTAATTATGTTTGTCTTTCATCTTAATGTTTTAAAAACACTTACAAATATAGAACAACTTGCATGACAATCTTAAATATTTCATATTCAAGATAATATTATGATAAGTAATTTCAAATTAGAGAATTTATATGGTGCGAGTGATCACTTGATGAAAGCTTAAAATTTAGTAATAATGATGTGTCATCTGCAGCTGAAAAGTCAATATGGCTGCTATCGCGGCCATCTTGGATTCTCAGAACTGAAACGTCTACCTTTGTGGGAGGAATCACTATAGGTATAACATACTACAATATGAAAATGATATCTAGATTGGTTTAGGAGAAGGAGTCATTTTCATGAAATCTAATTGAAAATTCAATATAACTGCCATGGCGGCCATATTGGATTCTCAAAACTGAAACGTCTACCTTTCTGTGCAGAATCACCATAGTTATAACATACTACAATTTCAGAATGATATCTAGAGTGGTTTAGAAAGAGTAGTCTTTTCATGAAATCCAATTGAAAATTCAATATGGCTGCCATAGCGGCCATCTTGGATTCTCAAAACTGAAACGTCTACCTTTCTGTGAGGAATCACCATGGGTATAACATACTACGATTTCAGAATGATATCTGGATTCGTTTAGGAGGAGTAGTCTTTTTC
Organism: Steromphala cineraria; assembly: GCA_916613615.1. NCBI lineage: Eukaryota > Metazoa > Mollusca > Gastropoda > Trochida > Trochidae > Steromphala > Steromphala cineraria. The sequence goes on along the minus strand of OU744729.1, from coordinate 33,230,143 downwards.
CTGAAATCTAATTGAAAATTCAATATGGCTGCCATGGCGGCCATCTTGGATTCTCAAAACTGAAACGTCTACCTTTCTGTGAGGAATCACCATGGGTATAACATACTACAATTTCAGAATGATATCTGGATTCGTTTAGGAGGAGTAGTCTTTTTCCTGAAATCTAATTGAAAATTCAATATGGCTGCCATGGCAGCCATCTTGGATTCTCAAAACTGAAATGTCTACCTTTCTGTGAGGAATCACCATGGGTATAACATACTACAATTTCAGAATGATATCTGGATTCATTTAGGAGGAGTAGTCTTTTTCCTGAAATCTAGTTGAAAATTCAATATGGCTGCCATGGCGGCCATCTTGGATTCTCAAAACTGAAACGTCTACCTTTCTGTGAGGAATCACCATGGGTATAACATACTACAATTTCAGAATGATATCTGCATTCGTTTAGGAGGAGTAGTCTTTTTCCTGAAATCTAATTGAAAATTCAATATGGCCGCCATGGCGGCCATCTTGGATTCTCAAAACTGAAACGTCTACCTTTCTGTGAGGAATCACCATGGGTATAACATACTACAATTTCAGAATGATATCTGGATTCGTTTAGGAGGAGTAGTCTTTTTCCTGAAAGTTTACGGACGGACGGACGGACGGACGGACGGACAGACGGACGGACGGACGGACGGACAGACAGACGGACGACGGACGAAGCGCCATGACATAAGCTCACATTTACTTTGTAAAGGTGAGCTAATAACATAAGATGTATGCTTGTCTCAAGGGTATTACAGTCTAATGTACGATATTTGAACCAGTGTCGCCAGAGGCAAGGAAAGTTGATAAATATCAATATAATATAGGTTCCTGTTTCTAACATACCATCGGAGGGATGTACAGACTGACTTCACCAGAACAATATCAAACTTTCGTCTTTGCCATCGGTTAAAATACTTTACACACCCCCAGTGATTGGGAAAGGCCATTTTGCACATTTGATGAAAAAATGTCCCATTCAAATTTTGAAGTATACTATTGATCTAAGGGGAAATGGCCCATTTGAAATTCAGAAAATTACCAAAACCCCTGAAAATGGCCCATTGTCAAAGATGTCTTTCCCAATCCCTGCACCCCTGAGGTTAACAAGATAGAAGCATCCCTTTAAAGAGCTACACTTTGAGTTGACAAGCTCTATGAAAAGTGTCATTTGAACGAGAAGTATCAACTGTTGCAGGAAAGTATCATTCAAAAGCTAATCAACATTATATATTGTGACAATAGGAAGGTTTGAAGTCATGATTGTGATCAAAATCCGGTCAATCAGTCAATATATTTTTTGTAACTTACTGAAAGCATTCAGAATGACAGTTGATACTGTTGATAAGTTGTATAACTAGTATCCATTTATAACTATTAAGAAAAATTGGACATTTGCCTTCCGCAAACATAAATGACTTTTTTATATTGTTATTGAAAACAAGTATTTATTATTAATTCTTCATTTTTAGATGAAAGTACAAGATTTTATTAATCTATATAATGAATTATGCCATTTACGTTCGTAGCAAAGTAAAATAATATATGATGGAAATTATAGAGTGGCGTTTTAGTTATCACAGAATGAACAAGACACAAACCTCCAGCAGCAAACGTGTGTCCCATGTGTGTTCACTGGTGGGTTCCCCAGCCATGTTGTAGTGAATCTCTCCCTTACGGACCACGGTCGGTTCATCATGGATCCGCATCTACCATCACAAGTCTCACATGAAGAGCACAAAAAACAGCATCATTTCAATAGCCTCCTGTTCTAAAATTAAATCTCAGGAATTGGGAAAGGTAGGGGCTATGGGCCATCTTGCACTTTGGATGAAAAATTTTGAAGTTACTATTGATATAATAGACAATGGTCCATTTGAAAATCAGAAAATTGTATGTAACTCAAACTTTTATATACAGCCTGTTTAAGTTCACTTCCAGGACAACACTCAGTTGAGAATTATGAGATATACTTGAGAAGGGTGTTTTCACTTTATAACAAAGGAGGGCTTTGAAGGTATTGAACATGGAACATTCCCCTTCTGATATATTGCGAATTTCAGAACTCAAGAGGCATGATATGAACCATTATAATGCAAACCAGCAGAAAGGCAAGTGTTTAATCATTTGTATTTGTAGATCAGAGTATCTTATCTGATACCTTATAATAAGCTGTCAATTAAAACACAAGCTACTGAATCTTTCAGTTCAAAAACAATTCTGAGTGACCTTAAAGATGCTATATCATAGTGCAATAATTTTTAAAGTATTTTTAATGTATACGTTGTATTTCTAGAAAAATTTAACGACCAATCTTGAGAAAATCGGACCAAAATTCATCAAATAGGAGATAATTTACCAAATAATACCGAAACGGCAGTCGACATAAGGGCGAATCAAGTGTGGCCATTTCACAACTTCCGGTTTCTAAATGTACGCTTGAAAAACGTCTTTGTCGCGCTCAACTAGATTTTATATTCTTTTTCTCCGAATTAGGTATTCGTTGCTGTCAAAGTTGATACCCATCGAACGCAATTACGGTAGTTGAGACACGGTGTAAATCCTACAAGCATAATGATTACTTCACCGAAAGCGGGTTCACAAAATGACATGCCCTTTCTAAGAGGGGTACTGTGCTTGAAGCGTCGAAATAAGTATGTTATTGATGATTAAACAATCTAAATATGATATCAAAATTTCTACGAAAGATTTTTCTACAAAGTGATGTATTTCATTTCTCAATAGCTAAGTTTCATCCTGAACCGCTTGCAAGTATGATACAGCATCTTTAATATCGTGATTTGAATCATATTTTGTAAACAAAGGAAGTTATCAAGAATAGACCATTTGCCAAATATCTGCTATATTCTGGCACCCAAAGAAAGCAGCTAAAGGTCAAGAGAAGTAATTTGAGGTAAGTACACAGACATATTTCAAGACACATCAAATACCTCTTTCAACTGAAAGCCGAAGCCTGTATGTCCACGATCTGGGTCCCAGTTTGTCTGTCTGTATATCGTCTCCAGTCTTTGCATCAGTCCGACCTGAACAAACATACCAGTCATTACTTTTCTTTATCTTAATCATTATAAAAGGCCTAGGAAAACAATTTTTTTTCCCCACTTTCCGCCCACCTCAGGTTGAAACCTAAGTATCAAGCTTTTTTTCAGATGTTGACAAGGTAAAAAAATGGTACTTATTCCTGTAACCTAGAAAAACATTGAAAAATGAACTTTTAAAATTTTAACTCATTTCTGTTTGTAAGGCCTTTCAATATGAGTTTTTGCTGTGATATTTCTTTATCTATTTTGTTATTTCTGTTGAATTTCTTTATGTTCATAAATAAAATTAAATTTGAAATTTTAAAAAAAATCATGGCATCATTTTTTCTGTATGCAAAGACCAGAAGCATTTTATTTTGGGCCTTATTAAGAATCCCTGTAAAATAAATGGCAAATTTTGCTGTTTTGCATTTAAGGGAGATAACTCACCTTTTAGAGATTGTAATACAACCAATAGTTATGAAATTTATATTTTACAATATCAATCAGTAGATTTGTAATAAAAAAAATTAAAAGAAATTTTTTTTTTCAACTGTGCCTGGATGGTTTGAAAAGCCTGTTGCCTAAGCAACAATGAAACATCAAATTTCAATGTTAAAAATTCATATCTTAACCATTGTAGAATAACACAGAAATTAAATTTCAGTTTCCCCTAGATCTGCCATTGCTCACCAGGTAGTTTGAAGTTCTGTGTTTGAATCCGTCTCCAATGAACTTGTTAAACTTGTGGTCGGCCACCAGCAACAGATTGCAGGTATTCTTGTTTACAAGCCAGGCTTGTCTCTTCTGTCTTTCATGATCTGTAACATCACAGGACAAATACATCAATACCTTCTACCCAGGGATGCAAAAATCGGTCTATTTGGTAGAAGTTCTACCAATCTACCCATCCTGTCTCAGAGTAGGAACGTTACGCAAACTCAACTAATCTGTACCCTGGGCTCAGAAGCTAGATTCGCTCACGTGGCCCAACTTGGGATATAGCCAATCAAATAATTTTCACGTTGAAATTTTATCAAGAAAGTGGCGAGAAAATGATTTGATTGGCTATATCCCATGTCAGGTCGCGCAAGCGAATCTAGCTTCTGAGCCCAGGGTACAGATTAGGGGAGTTAGCGTAACATTCGTACCCTGAGACAGGATGCCAATCTAACCAACTCACATCTCACAATGAATTTAAGAGGATCTACGATCAGAGATTATGCTCACAAATGACACTTCCATGGTTTTTCAATGATGATGCAAGAGTTTTCAATGAAGAAGATTTGAGTGTGTTTACATGAATTTAAATTCCATAAAATCTTGAACAAATACCCAAAATTGAAGAGGGTATTATTGATGATGATAATTTGTCAACTTATAATCAATGGAGAATATTATATGAATGTATATCATCCTTTCTTCTGATAATTCTGAGATTTGGTCACACGACAGCATTGATGGCATACAGTTACGTCCCATCATCCAGAATATCAGTGTGATGTCCCTTATATTTCAGCAAAGAAAAATGATTTCAGACCTGTGTTCAAATAAAAAAAACAATTATAGACTTCCGTTTCAGTTGATCCAATGATATGTCCGGGGGCGTAGCTCAGTGGTAGAGTGTCCGCTCGTCACCCGGAAGACCGGGGTTCGATTCCCGGTCGCGTCATACCAAAAGACGTTAAAATTTGGGAGTTGTTGCTGTCTTGCTTGACACTCAGCATTGTAAAGGCAGAACAACGATTTAACTGGCGCTGCACTGTGGCTGCCGGGTGCTTCGGCACAAGACAAATTTCCAATATATGTATGTACTGAGGACAATAAAGTGTTATTATTAATTATTAATTTAATTAATGTCCATGATGAATATCACGTGTTCATGATCGACGAATCATTGGATCAACCTCACTTGTAGTCACTAATATGTTGATTGTAAATGTACCTGTGTGTTCTGTGTCGTTTTCTTTTTCTAAAAGATCCTCAGTTTCTTCAGCAGGAAAGTCTGCATGTAAGTCTTCACAGATTTTATGTCTGAAACCAAAATCATTTAGCGACTGTTTTCGAAAAAACAAAATTTGGCAAGTTTACTCTACCAAGGCATTCAACCATTTCATTTATGAATCATTAACTTCTTTACAATGATAAAAATTAAAGGTTTGAAAAAAGAGTGAAAAAAAGAACCATCCACAAAATCAAAAGGTTTGAATAGATTATTATCAAAGAATTGAAATTCTGGGTTGAATCCTCTTTTAAATAGATAAACCATCTCATAAAACAAGATGACAGCTGGGTCTTATGATTCACTGGAGTTACTTGCCCCTAGGTAATGATACCCAAAACCTGTGCAACAGGCCTTGTGATTGGCTAACAGAAATTCAGTCAAACATAAAATAATATAGGCTGTCTTCAGACTGATTTACAGAGGAAACTCCCCCCATTGATCAAATTCATGTCCCTGTAGAGAAAATACTTTGAATTTTGTATGTATTTCAGGGGTTCAAAATTCCCATTGCCCGACGCCCGGGGCAAGTATATTTACAGTGTCGGGCAAGTAAACTGCTTACTTCAGCTTGCCCATGGGCAAGTAATGAAAATATATGACTGAACTTGCATTAAACGTTCCCTAAGTCAATCTCTGTGTCTTTGTTGTTTTTTTACAATGAAATTGATTGAAGTTACGGTCCTTGATACGTTTACAAAATAATGACTAACATGATAAGAGATTAAGAGTTACTTCCCTTAGTTCATAAACTGGCATCGACTGGGTTCTGTCTTGCACAGTAAAGCTACTATACATTACAGGCGCAATCGCGCACAACACAGTCAACGTATCTATTTAGTTTCGTACTCAAAACGAAATTCGCCGATGAGCATTGATTGTACATCAAATCGATATGAACGAACTTTGGCCGAAGTCAAATCATTTTAAAAAAATGTAAGTGTCTTCTAACAAGTATGTTTTAAATATCAATAAGTACAATTTTACTTGCAAATGATAGCCACGTATGCAGTCAGCAAAACTATTAATTAAACTGCTTTGTTTTTTATTTGCTAGGTCAAATAATTTTACAGTATCCAAATACATAAATGTAATATAATAATTTATGTTTGAAAACTGACTTTCATCATTGCAATATGAATGACATAAAACAATTGGTTTTATGGTATGCAATTTTGACTTTTTACGTGATATAATTTTCATGAAAATACGGGTCAATGAAATTATCCTACAATCGCGTCCATGGTAACATGCTTTTGCTTTTGAAACCTTGTGTTAGGATTTTACTCCTGTCATTTGACATATGTCATTGATATGTAACTCAACTCAACATATGAAGAACGGTGAAGTTTATTTCAAGTTGCAATGTGTCAATCATGAACATTATATTAAATAAATAAATCATGTGATGTAACATTCACCATTGGCATGATTATAAGTTTACTGAATAAATGGGGTAATAACAAAAATCTTTATTCTTCTTTTTGATTAAACTATGAATAGTGAACAAAGTCGGGCAAGTATTAAAAAAAACAGGGCAATTGGAAACATGGGTTTGACTTGCCCTGTGGCAAGTAAAGTTTTCAGAAAATTTTTAACCCCTGGTATTTGCTTGAGAGAGAGTTTTGTTCAGCACAACTATAGCAATATGCCAGCCATCAGTCACATAAAAATTGGTCTATTTCTTAGGAATAAAATATTCAAAAAGTTATATGAAGATATGGAATCATCTCCACAAGGTCTGACCAGACCCCCATACCTCCCATACCAGTTTAGTGCAGGACCAATCACATCATCTTGCTTGTAAGACCACTTGTGATGATCATGTTCAAAGCATGGTTAACAGGAGTTACTTGCCCCTAGCTTGACACTGAAGGCTCTTGCCTGCGGCTTAAAATTGGTAAGCTGAGTAAATGTAAGGACATGCAAATTACGGGGCTTCAGTTTGACTTATATATTGAGAAACCAATCGAAAATTCGAAATATAAAGTTTGATTTTCGATAGTTAAGTTTTAAAAAGTTTATTCCTTGGAACTAGGCCAATTTTCATCAAACTGAGCCAGCCATTTGTATTCTTTAAAACATCATTGATTCTAATCAGACATGGTAACAATCTACCTAGTTTCTTCACCCTGAGCCAGGTCTGGGAAGGTATGGTCCCACTTGATGTCAGAGTGTCGGTAGGCAATCAGCGTATGGTTGTCTGACGGAGGTAGATGGCGCCATGAAGGCTGCAAGAAAATGTGGACTTAATTTCAAAGATATGATACTATCTTAACTCATTTTAGGGGACGTAGCTCAGTGGTAGAGTGTCTGCTTGTCACCAGGGCCAGGGTTCGATTCCTGGTCGTGTCATACCAAAAGATGTGAAAGATGGGAGTTGTTGCTGTCTTGCTTGACACTCAGCATTGTATGGTACCTGAACTGGTGCTGCACTGTGGCTGCTGGGTGCTTCGGCACAACCCGAATATCCATTATGTATGCATGTACTGAGGACAATTAAGTGTTATCATTAGTATTAAACAAGTGTTACACAATCTCCTTTCTCGATAAAACCAGTGTTCATTGTTTTGGGGAATCGAACATAAGTTATCATTCATTTCTTCACATGACACTCTGAGTGCATATTCGAGTCTGTTTGTAACACCAAATGTGATTGATCAATTCAAATTATGTATCAGCACCAGAGCATATATGATATATATGACATGAATTATCACATTGTTAAGGAAAGGTTACCTACCTCTATTGCATACACATCATCTTTAGTTGATACCAGGATGTTCCATATAGAGTCTTCTAAATGAGCATTTACATCACCATCCTCTTCTGCAATAACAAAAAACAAGTCTAAAGGATAGTTTTCATTGCTTAAAGAGGGCTCGTCTCTTTAGTACGATTACTTCTAAGGGCTCTGGTAGAAACAGCAGATAAAATATGCACCGCAAACTACATGAGAGTTTTTTTACCAGTGAAAACTTTTAAGGAAGACTGTTTCTTTTCTCTGAGGCCTATGTCATGGTTTTAGTTGCAATATGTCCCATTTGTTCTGTCAAGAAGACCTAAAGTGAAAAAGGACGAAGGATAAAACATTTTACTTTCCCTGAATGAAATGAAAATTCCTGAGACTTTTCTTATGACAGCTTTTTAATGATTCGCTGATTGCACCAATAACCTTGAATTTGTTCAAAATAGCTGTATGGCCACCTGCCATTTGCTAGTTTACTCAGATAGGGTGTATTAGAGAAGATGCCGGCAAGCTCGCCTAGCTCAGTGATCATACAACAACTAATTTTTCCACCTTATAGGGTAGGTCAAATATCTAGTAACGCTTGTTGATGTGGTAATGAGCCCTGCTTGCTTGAAGGGACTTAAACTTATTTTGAGCACTGTTTCGACGGCATCCAATCAGATGTCTCCATTTCTTGCCTGAGATGTGATCAGGTTTAAACAGAGGTTAGGATAGATTTAAAATCACTTATTTCAGAATTGTCTCACAGAAATGTAATAAAGGCATTTTTATTCAAAAGTGGTGTATCCTTCAAACAAAAGTTTCAAAGGGAGGTATAAGCATTGTTATTGTAGATTTAATGCCCCTATGTGTCAGATTTCTTTTACTAAAGCATATCAGTCAGATTTATACAAATATGAGCTGTGACTTTAAGGTGGCCTTTGAAACATGAAAACTTTTTAAACATTTGACAAAGTGAACTTAGGCCATATAGCCTGAACGAACTGGCCGGACAAAGCAACGTGTCCAGCCAAGTAGAACTAAGCCACTGGTCAATCACATACAGTGGTCAAGCAAACGTATTACATATGTCAACAATGTACTGAGGTCAAATGGAGATTAAGGTCAAGGCAATTACATGGTAACTTGTATACAACTTTGACCAAATGTTTACTTCTTGAATGAATAAATAAACAAGTGTAGCAACAAGAATCATATCAGTTAACAAACCGAGCATGTAAATATCAGGTTTTGCAAGTACTAAAACAAAACAATAAAAGGGGGCAACTTGTCAGCATTCCAATCAAATTAAATTTATATGTGAAAAGTGAAAATTACAAAATTAAGATTGCTGGCCATTTAAAGTATTTAAGTAATTTGCCATAACATCTTTATTCAATAAAATGTTGACGTAAATCATTAAGATGGTCATAAAATAGTCCAAAAGAGACAAAATTAATCAAACCAAATTCTGCTGGAATTCAGTAACAGGCCGGAGAAATATTCTTACCAATCAAGTGTCCTTTGAAAAACTCATTTTTGTTGAGGTGGAATGGTTCTGTGTTATGATCAGATTTGACAACATAAGCTTTGAATCTGTCAGAGAAAATACTTGAGTCTGGCTCAATCATCATGTCAAACTTTCTGCAAAAAAACAATGAAAGTTTAATTAAAATTAAGGGGAAATGAAGAGTACACATCTTTTTCTTAAAATTACTAAATTGATTTACCAAAATATAATTCTCATACCGGTAATTTTTTTTGATATTTTTAACGTTTTTCTTACTTTTAATATAAGATTCATCATGTATCAAGCATATTCAAGTAAAAAAACTAGAGAATAATTATGAATTGTATGAATTATAAACAATGACATTTTAGAATTCCAACATACATAAATTTATCCAAAAAGCAATACATTAAATTTTGTTTGCTAAAATTGAAACTAGTTGATAATGATTTAAGTTTAACATGTGGTTCCAGCAAGAATATTTATCATGTTTACATTGAATGTCCAAATATTTATGTTTTCAGGAGCAAAGTGAGCGAAATCATCAATACTAAACAGGACATCAAAACTTTCTATTCAAGACTTATAATTCTTGCAAACTTTTGTCAGACACAGTGCATTCACTGCATTTAAAGCCTGAAATATCTAAAAATGGTCTTTTACTTAAAATCTGACACTATATATATAATAAATAATTTGTGACAATTTCTAATAAGAGCGTTTTATTTTTGGAGGTAAAATGGAAATTCTACTGAAAGCCTAGTCACAGACCTTCCAAGAGCGCTGAAAGACACTTCTTTATGAATAATACTGGTTCCATCCGCACTTCTTCTTTCTCTGGACTTCACATCAAGTGATTTCAGGGTCTCAAAGTAGTGCAGTTTACTGTGAATATTTCCTGGAATTTAAAATAGAATTATTATCATAACTGAAGTCACATCACAGTTTAACAAAATGACCATCTCCCACCACCTATTGAACTTACTGTATATCAAAAAATTTATTTATCATGCAAAATAATAAGTCACACAGTATTCAACAGTTTGTAAAATTAAAAAATGATAATTTGGAGAGATTGTCTGTTAAAGGCTCCAGTTAATTAATCAGATTATCTAATTTCCTTCAATGTTACATAACTCAAAATTAAAACAGTGTAAAACAATATGTAAAATGTTATCTAAAAGTTAAAAAGAAGGTTGTTAAAAAAAACTGTCCTATCAGGTTGGTGTTTATCACAATTAATAAGATAAATGCTATTCATTTTTCAATTTTGTTTTTTATCGAAATTTTGTATTGATTGAATATGTGACACCTTTCAGAAACGATTAATGGAAAGTGTTAATGTTTCATTTATAGTCCAGCATATGTATAAGCTTGTGATGTGAAATATAAATGAGAGTTTCTGTATGAAAGTTCTTTGGTATATGTTTTTATAAGTGAATGTAGCGAAATAAGTAAAGTCTTATATATATTTTTTAGATACATTTGTATTAAATTTCAGATAATTAGAAATAAATATAACCTAGATTGCCATGTTTTGCTAATTAGTCATCTGCATAACGTCTTACTCAACGCTCTAAGTAGGTATAATTGATACTACAGTAGATAGGCCTATATTGATTGTCTATAATTAGCACTGCATAATAAGGGTTTCCCAGTGCAAGCTATTTTTATTATCTAATCATCTTTGGAAGCGGTATGTAAAATGTGTGAAATCTTTATCATGAAGAAAATTATCAATCTAAAGACATTCCCTAAAACTAGAGCATATTTATAGAAACACATTCCTTAAAACCTCTAATTCGTCTGATATGTATGGATCCCAAAAACAAGTCATCTAGTTGTTTTAACAAGGTCCCACAGTGCAGAGTTTATTGAATAATGTGAGGGCACTCAGGGCAGATCATGTTGAAGATAAAACAAGAGCTTAAAGGTTTATCTTAAAATCCATAATACTTTTCATATGTGAGTCATTATCCTGAATAGTCTAATTATTAGGACATAAGAAAATGAATTTTAAAATATTATGAAACTCTTTTTATTTTACCATGTTCATGTGTTGATTAAATATTGAAAATTCTAAACAAGAAAGATGCAAGCTTAACTCTAATTATTAATTATGAAATTTAAAGAACTTTGACAGCCATAATTATTAGATGTCAATACTGCTACCGAAATTTATGCTAAAATTTCCAAAAATGTAACTTTATCAAAGGCATATTTGATTATGGGATTAACTTAGATTAACAAATTGTTGAATTTGGATAAATAAAAATCAACATTTTTTGTTATTCATTATTTTCATCAAAGTTTTATGTTCGAATAATGAAAAAATGTAGTTTGAAGTGATTGAACTTTTCAACTATCTTCAGAAAAAAAACCTTTTTTCATAAAATTTGATATGTAATTACTCTTATTGTTAATCATTTATATTCTAAATTAGTTAAATTAATATATCTGGTTATTTGTTTGAAAAAATAACAATTTAGTGTAGGTGACAGTGATTGACATCATCAGTAGCAGTATTGACTGAAGTGGTGACAGTTTTGACATTCAAACTTATCCTAAATGATTAAAAGAAAGATAACTGAAAATGTTGAATTCATAACATATTAGCAAAAGCACATCTTAGAAATTGTTGTTAATTACAACACAAGATACTTTTACAACTATATTCTTTTTTCAGTACAATGAAAAAGGGACCTAGTTGGTGGCAGTCTTGACTTTTATGGGTTCAAATCATCATAAATGCCTAGCATTCGGTGATAAGTTAAACATAACACGGGGACATGGTTGAATATCAAAATACATTCAATAGCATACTGGTAACATTTGACAGCAAGTTGTTTGCATTACTTTTCATCATTGATGGTAGCAGTATTGACAACTATGGTAGCAGTATTGACAAATACAATTATCCTTTCCGTTAACTAGATAAAAACACAATTAAACCAATACATATAAAAGAACAATTTTAAGTTGAAAACCATGAAACATCTGCAACAGGAATAATTAGAACAGTAGGTATTTTTCATTACTTTTCTTTGTTTATACTATCTATGGTAGCAGTATTGTCAACCACGGTGGCAGTATTGACAAACACAATTATCCTTTTGGTTGAACACATTGGAATGAGATCAAAGCTAACTATAAACCCATACATGCATGAAAAACAGTTTAAAGTTTAAAACTATAAACATTGGCATTGGGAACAATTTGGACAGAATCTGTTTTTACCTTATTACAATCGATGGTAGCAGTATTGACATACATGGTATGGACACACGACAATCATTTTTGTTAGTAACATGAAACATTCTCATTCACATATATATAATGTATATACCTGAGCAGTTTCTGATCTCTTTTGTTGTATCGTGAGCACTTGAGTATAACTCATCTAATTAAAGATCATTAGCTTCTGATGCTATAACTGATGATGGATGGGTAAGATCCACAATCCATTGTTGAATTTAAGACTGTTAATCCCTTTATCAAGAATTTCAAACCATAATTCCTACATGTAAAATACCAGGTTAATTATTCTATGTGAATGCTGTGTACTTTCATAAAATTGTTATCAAGATAAATGGCATCAACAAAATTTGTATATTACTCATTAAGGAAACATGTTGTCAATTCTAATAAAAAGGTTGTCACGACTGCTACTATGTTAGATGACAACAAAGCTACAAAGAGTGTGAAAACAAATTTATCAAAACTTTAACAAACATCTAAAGACATTTCAGCTCAAGAAAAGGTGTTATAACCGAAAATTTATTTTATTCATGTCATATTAAAGTGAAAATTTAAGATTAGTCAGTGATCACTGCAACCAGATATGTCAATACTGCTACTGCTATAACAATAACGAAGAATATCTTCCTTCAATTAATGTTACATTTTCTTTTTTAATGTTTTCAATTTAACTTCTTTTATCACGTTGGAATTCATGAAATTGAAACCCCTGAGTTTGATCAGGAACCAGTTGTAATTTGCATTATCTGAGGAAATGTCAACTACTGTCACCACTTTAGTCATAACTGCTACCAAAATGTTTTTCACATTTAACAAAAATTCAAAGAGGCTTTCCAATAAAAAAAACCAAATGAAAATCATCCCCATTAAACATATTTAAAAAATAATAGATTATCATTTATTTATTTCAGGACAGGTATGTTATTTATTGATTATTTGATGAACTTGTCCATACTGTCACTATTCGTGTCAATACTGCTACCTGTCAAGATGAGTTTCAACCCTATCACACTAATTTTGGGTATATTCACTCAAAAATATATATGTGCTTAATTCTGTTTAATAAAGGCAACATATAAACATACAATAAGAGCAAATCATCAAATTTCTGTTACTACTATTAACAAATATGAAATAAATAGTCAATACTGCCACCATAAATGTCAAAACTGCCACTTTTAATCCGGAAGCAGTATTGACAGTAGCAGTTTTGACATCCTTAGATGTAAATAATCAGTAAAATGATAAATGATCCCTCAACACAGAAAAGCACATATCATGATAAGCATGTTCTTAACACACTTTTAACTATTGTAAGATTGAATTTCACATAAATTCATTGACCCCTGAAATGTTGGTGACAGTGTTGACGCAAATAATTCATAGATTGATAGTTGTGTACACCTGATGTTTGATTTTGATGAAACTTGGCAGGAACTGAAATTCAATGTCATGCCATTTTGAAGACATGAAGTGGTAGGTCCAGAAAAGGAAGTGACCTTTGCAACAGACTAAATGAGTGTTTATTGTTTTCCAAACATTGGTCATGGTAGCAGTATTGACACATACTAATGTGACAGGTGTTCTGGACTACAAACACCCAAAAACGAAAAGTTATTTTTCAGTTTTCAACTGTATATACCAAACCCCTTTTGTTACTGAATAACTTCACACAAACAGAATTTTTGAATTTCAAAGCAATTTGTCAGAAACTATTAGTAAAAGTTGTCTTTCTTGCTTTAGGACAGGTAAAATTTGATAAAATCACATCAAAAGTGATCTCTAAAAGTCAATATTTTTTATGAACAAGTAAAAAAGGATATGTGCTCTACTCAATTGATCTTGTTCCACATATTAGATCTAAAAAATTATACTAAAACCAAATTAAAAGTGAAAATTGATCATTGGACGGAAAAATTGGACTATTCAGGATTTTGACTCATGTGTTTTACTTATTAAAGGCACCACTCGACCGCGTTTCATCCGCCATTTTGAAACGTTATCATTGCGAGAAAACAAATGTGCTGTATTATGCTCATTCATTAACAAAATAAAGAAATAAATATACTTGATTGATAGAAGAGAAGCATATTTACAAATAATTCATGAAAAAGTTATCAGCTACGACAGCATTTTTTCGTAGTAATGCATTCCACGATCGTAGCTTTGATGATTGGCTTCATTTCACGATGTTTTTATTTTTTGAGCGATACACTTTATTCCTTGTCAACTTGTTAAATCTTGAACAACTGAAATGCTATTCTCACAAACATATTTGAAATTAAGTGCGAAATAATAATGTAAAACTCATATATTATTATAAACAGGAACATCCTCCTGAATTTCGTTTCCACAAAAAATACCACGCTCGAATGGTCCCTTTAATATCTATATGGTGATATTTCATAGGTTAAAAAACCTCGGCTTCGAAATCAGATCTATTTTTGGCCAGTGCTCAAACATCGAAAGAACATAGTTTTATTATTTGCGAAAAAGGTTCTTTATAGACTTACCTTGTATAATGTCTACAAGCAGACAGCTTACTACAACCGTCACCCACTTCATTTCTGCTGCCTTGTCAGACTTTGCTGTCAAATCTTGGAAATCACATTTCGATGCTCCCGTTTCTAAATGCGGAAGTGACCGCTGCTTGATTCGCAATGTGTAAGCCGTTTCACGTCGGCGTATTTTATTCGGAGCATAAACCAATGCCCGGCTTACGTCAATGTAATGAAGAGACATAGGGCTACAATGGATGAAAACTTCTTTTTTCCTGATATGCGAATATTCGACACAGATTCTTGTGTTGTTTTCAAACAGATAAACAAATGATGGTCAGTGGGATTTATATATGTAAAGTAAACAATCAGTAGACAACTATAACAATTAGATCTACATCGTAGATTTGATTAAAGGGACAGTCCTATTTACTCAGGGAAGTACCCTTGAAGGCAATGACGCCAGAGATCCTATATTAATTGTTCTTTCTTCATTAATATTATTCAAACTTCAAAACGTCTTTCAAAGCAGCTAATCATACACCAGCCTGATTAAAATCGACTTTGATTCGAGGAAAAAAACGTGTAGAAACAGTATCTCTGGTGGGGTTCGAACTTCACCCAGCCTGGCTTTCCTCTCATTCACAGTCTGAATTTAAGGCACCCCTATTTACCCGCATGTTCTGACGCAAGCTCATCTAGCCAATCGCAAGGAGCGCAGCAAAAGCTTTTCGATATCATGCTAGGGGCAGGTAACTCCAGTATAACATTTGTTATGCATATCGCCGCTAAACGATATTTTTTACTTTTACACAGATAGATGAAAGCTTACAAAAGTGACAACAATGAATTTGGGCGAAAAATGTTTAATGCAAAACATAGGCAAAATTACAACTTGGAATAAACATGAATGGGAACAATTATCCCCGTTGATTGAGACAATCCTATTTTCATCACTGTAAACAATAGCCGTAGTTAGCATCATCAAAAGGCATATAGACAGCGGTACCCAAATTAAGCAACCAATAATTCTACTGGGAGGGTAGGGCGAGATTAAAAATGTTGAAAACTTGCCGGTGCAGCTACCGTGCGTGACGCCATTGTTACAATGTCATGCTCAGCAAAGTAATGAAACGGAGAAAACTCTCCTCGTTTAGCGCTTACTTATAAACCCTAGCGTACATTATTAGGATTAAGGGGAGATAAATCGTGCAGGAATACTTGTGACAACTAAAAACTAATTCAACTAGGATTGACGCGTCAATACTTAGGTCTTCAAGATTCCTGTTTGACCTTCACAAAGTGTTTGACCTTCACATGACTTTTTGTCTAAGAGGTAAACAGTAGCTAATACATTATCAAAATGATCAAATTCCACTTGATATTCAGTGTTAAAGACTTTTCAGAAAAAATCATCATGGTGGCCAATGTCAGCTATGACACCATTCTTCAGAGAATATTATTCCTAGTAGCAGAAAAAAGTTTGGTTAAATTATCTCTCACCGTTTTCGAAATACATGTGATTTAACGTTGTAATGTAAAGAAAACACTGAAATTTGAAGATTTTTTTACCCCCACTCCATGTTGGGCCTTTTAGCTCCTTAACTATCAACATTTTTATGATAAAGTACGACATAGCAAAAGTTGTGCTTGGAATAACACATGTGAACTTACAATCAATTAAAAGATATCTTTCTTAATAAAGAAACTGTGGAACCTTGAAATGTGCTAAAAATGAGGATTTTCCCAAAATCGCAATATTCAAGGACCGGTCATGGACAGAATTTTTTTTATCATCACTTGTTGATATTGTTTTCCGTCTACTCATTACATCTGCTTCACAAAACATCAATGATAACATTTCTATCTGTAACAGTTTTGAAACTAAAATTCTCAAAGTAAAACAACCCTTGAAAAATGTTGAAATCGCCGAAAAATGTAAAAAATCTCTTTATGTCCACATATTTCCTTTAATATCAACTTTTTTATAATAATGAGCTGTAGTGAACTTGTTCAACTATCATTGTAGAACAGAATGCAGCAAACAGATCTTTGAAATTACATTTCTTAACAGAGTAGTGCCCCTTTGAACGTGACGCAGAAAAATCTTTTTTTTCAAAAGTTCATTTTTGAAATTGATGTAGCTCTAAAACCGCTCAAAATAGAGGGCAGGTTTGGGGGATTACTTTTTGCAGCGTTCATCTGGCTTTAAAATGAGCTATAGCATGCGTCTGTATGTATTCCAGTTAGTGAGAAGAAGAATTTCAAAGACGCGTACCGTCAAAACCGTGAAATTTCACAAAATTGTCAGTTTTTCGAAAATAGCAAGAAATCTAATTATACGGCCGGAAACCTTTTAGAGCTCAATCGATGGAGAATGATGTTGCCCACAGTTTGGTGAAAGTTTTTTGCAATTATCTCCCATAGTTACCGAGACATTGATATTTGCGGTTTTTCCTTAAAAGGGAGATTACTCAAAAACCAGATCGAAATTCAAAAATCGCCCTCGTCTTGCACTAAGTTAGGACAAAATCTACAATCCCTGAAAATTTCATGAGATTCGGTTTAGATGGGAATGCTGTAGAACCTCCACAAAATCGGTACAAATAATAAAAATAATAACTAGGATTGACGCGTCAATACTTAGGTCTTCAAGACTCCTGTTTGACCTTCACACAGTGTTTGACCTTCACATGACTTTTTGTCTAAGAGGTAAACAGTAACTAATATATTATCAAAATGACCAAATTCGACTTGATATTCAGTGTTAAAGACTTTTCAGAAAAATTCATCATGGAGGCCAATGTCAGCTATGACATCATTCTTCAGAGAATATTATTCCTAGAAGCAGAAAAAAATTTGGTTGAATTATCTGTCACCGTTTTTGAGATACATGGGATTTAACGCTGTAATGTAAAATTGACTGTTTCAGACCCCTGTGTGATATAATGAAGCGTAACACTTTAACTATTGATATTTTACTGATAAGGCATATCAGAAATAATGTTGGTCTTGATTTTCCGCATACAAAGATGTATAATTTGTTTAGAAAACTTAGATATTGAGGGATTAATGATTTTGTTAACTTTAATGAAAACACGGTAAAATTAAGATTTTGAGACCCCCACCCGATGTTTGTCTTTCTAGTTCCTTAACTATCAACTTTTATATGATAATATGAAATATAGGAAATCTTGTGCTTTGAATGGTGCGTGTGAAGGTATAATCAAATCTGTGATATCTCAATCAGCAAAGGACTTCTGGATAATTGAAATATGCCAAAAGTGAGGATTTTCAAAAAATCGCAATATTCAAGGACAGGTCATGGACAGAAAATAATTTTTCATGACTTGTTGATATTTTTTGGCGTCTACTTATTACATCTGATTCACAAAACATCAATGATAAAATTTCTATCTGGAGCAGTTTCGAAACTAAAATTATCAAAAGAAAATAACCCTCTAAAAATGTTAAAATCGTCGAAAAATGTAAAAAATCTCTTTATGACCACATATTTCCTTTAATATCAACTTTTATATAATAATGACCTGTAGTGAACTTGTTCAACTATCATTGTAGAACAGAATGCATCAAACAGATCTTTTAAATTACATTTCCTAACAGAGAAGTGCCCCTTTGAACTTGACGCAGAAAAATCTTTTTTTTCAAAAGTTCATTTTTGAAATTGATGTAGCTCTAAAACAGCTCAAAATAGATCGCAGGTTTGGGGGATTTCTTTTTGCAGCGTTCCTCTCGCTTTAAAATGAGCTATAGCATGCGTCTGTATGTATTGCCGTTAGTGAGGAGAAGATTGTCAAAGACGCGTACCGTCAGAACCGCGAAATTTCAGAACATTTTCAGTTTTTCGAAAATAGCAAAAAATCTATTATTACGGCCGAAAACGGCATAGGGTGCAATCGATGGGGAATGTTGTTGCCCACATTTTGGTGAAAATGTTATAAAATTATCTCCCATAGTTACCGAGAAATCGAGGTTTGAAGTTTTTCCTTTAAGGGGAGATAACTCGAAAACAAAATCGAAATTCAAAAATCGGGCTCGTACAAAACGAGTTCATGATACGGACTACCATCCCTGAAAATTTCATGAAATTCTGCTGGACCATCTCTTCAGAATCTTTGCCACAAAAAACGTGCAAATAATAAAAATAATAATAATAAGAAAAACAAAGATAATAACAATAGGTCTTCAGACCTTGTCTTGAAGACCTAACTAGGATTGACGCGTCAATACTTAGGTCTTCAAGATTCCTCTTTGACCTTCACAAAGTGTTTGACCTTAACATGACTTTTTATCCAAGAGGTAAACAGTAGCTAATACATTATCAAAATTACCATATTCCACTTGATATTCAGTGTAAAAGACTTTTCAGAAAAATTCATCATGGTGGTCAATGTCAGCTATGACACCATTCTTCAGAGAATATTATTCCTAGTAGCAGAAAAAAATTTGGTTAAATTATCTCTCACTGGTTTTCGAGATACATGTGATTTAACGTTGTAATGTAAAGAAAACACTGAAATTTGAAGATTTTTTTACCCCTATTCCATGTTGGTCCTTCTATCTCCTTAACTATCAACATTTTTATGATAAAGTACAACAAAGCAAAAGTTGTGCTTGGAATGGCGCATGTGAAAATACAATCAATTAAAATATATCTTTCTTAATAAAGAAACTGTGGAACCTTGAAATGTGGTAAAAATGAGGATTTTCACAAAATCGCAATATTCAAGGACCGATCATGGACAAATAATTTTTTATCACCACTTGTTGATATTTTTTTCCGTCTACTCCTTACATCTGCTTCACAAAACATCAATGATAAAATTTCTATCTGTAACAGTTTTGAAACTAAAATTCTCAAAGTAAAATAACCCTCGAAAAATTAAAAAATTGTAAAAATGTAAAAATGAGGTTTATGTCCAATTATTTCCTTAAATATCAACTTTTATATCATAATGATCTGTACCGAATATGTTGCACAATCATTGTAGCACAGAATGCAAAGAACAGATCTTTGAAATAACATTTCCTAAGAGAGCAGTGCTCCTTTGAACTTGACGCAGAAATTTTTTTTTTTTCAAAAGTTCATCTTTGAAATTGATGTAGCTCACAAACCGCTGAAAATAGAGGGCAGGTTTGGGGGATTAGTTTTTGAAGCGTTCATCTGGCTTTAAAATGAGCTATAGCATGCATCTGTATCTATTGTAGTTAGTGAGGAGAAGATTTTCAAAGACGCGTACCGTCAGAACCGGAAAATTTCGCCAAAATTTCAGTTTTTCGAAAATAGGAAAAAATCTATTTATACGGCCGAAAACCGCTATAGGCTTAATCGATGGGGAATGTTGTTGCCCACATTTTGGTGAAAGTTTTATGAAATTATCTCCCTTAGTTACCGAGAAATTGAGGTTTGAAGTTTTTCCTTTAAGGGGAGATAACTCAAAAACGAAAGCGAAATTCAAAAATCGCCCTCGTCATTCACTAAGTTGAGGAAAAAGCTACATTCCCTGAAAATTTCATGAAATTCAATTAAGAGGGGAAGGCTGTACAGTTGACACAAAATCGGTACAAATAATAATAATAACTAGGATTGACGCGTCAATACTTAGGTCTTCAAGATTCCTGTTTGACCTTCACATACT
This sequence comes from Steromphala cineraria, assembly GCA_916613615.1. Classification (NCBI taxonomy): domain Eukaryota; kingdom Metazoa; phylum Mollusca; class Gastropoda; order Trochida; family Trochidae; genus Steromphala; species Steromphala cineraria. The sequence continues at coordinate 33,209,410 of OU744729.1, read as the reverse complement.
GTTTGACCTTCACATGACTTTTTGTCTAAGAGGGCTTGTTTATCCACATACAAAGATGTATGTCGTGTTTTGATAACTCAAATAGTAATGGAGAAATGAATTTTGGAACTTTATTGAAAACACTGAAATTTGAAGATGTTTAGACCCCTACTCCATGTTGGTCCTTCTAGCTCCTTAACTATCAACATTTTTATGATAAAGTGTAACATAGCAAAAAGTGTGCCTGATATAGCGCATGTTAAAATACAATCAATTTAAAGATATGTTTCTGTGTACAGTAACTGTGGAACTTTGAAATGTGCCAAAAATTAGGATTTTCAAAAATCAGCAATATTCAAGGACAGGTCATGGACAGAAAAAAAATTATCACGACTTGTTCATATTTTTTACTGTTTACTCAATTCATCTGCTTCACAAAACATCAACTATAAAATTTCTATCTGTAGCAGTTTTGAAACTAAAATTCTCAAAGTAAAATAACCCTCGAAAAATGTTAAAATCGCCGAAAAATGTAAAAAGTCTCTTCATGTCCACATATTTCCTTCAATATCAACTTTTATATGATAATGATCTGTAGTGAATTTGTACAACTTTCATTTTAGAACAGAATGCATCAAACAGATCTTTGAAACAACATTTCCTAACAGAGTAGTGCCCCTTTGAACTTGACGCAGAAAAATCCTTGTTTTCAAAAGTTCATTTTTGAAATTGTTGTAGCGAACAAACCGCTGAAAATAGAGGGCAGGTTTGGGGGGTACATTTTAACAGCATTCATTCAGCTTTAAAATGAGCTATAGTATGCTTCTGTATGTATCGTAGTTAGTGAGGAGAAGAATTTCAAAGACGCGTACCGTCAGAACTGCGAAATTTCACCAAAATTTCAGTTTTTCGAAAATAGCAAAAAATCTATTTATACGGCCGAAAACCGCTATGGGCTTAATGGATGGGGAATGGTGTTGCCCACATTTTGGTGAAAGTTTTATGAAATTATCTCCCATAGTTACCGAGAAATTGAGGTTTGAAGTTTTTCCTTTAAGGGAAGATAACTCAAAAACGAAAGCGAAATTCAAAAATCGCCACGGTCATTCACTAAGTTGAGGAACAAGCTACATTCCCTGAAAATTTCATGAAATTCGGTTAAGATGGGAAGGCTGTACATTTGACACAAAATCAGTACAAATAATAATAATAATAATAATAATAATTCGGATAAAAACAATAGGTCTTCAGACTTTCGTCTTGAAGACCTAAATATAGTCGCAAAGCGACAATGACAGGATTCAGCCCAAAGTAATGAGTGCATTTTGCCCTTTGTATGAACTTTGGCCCCTGCTAACACTGGCACGAAAGCGCTCAAACTTACATATTATAATTATAGCTGAAGCCCCCTCCTTTGGTACGTTAGCCTCAGAAGTCGCGAATACTCAATACCTTTCCCAGTGTGCACTTTCAAAATAGCTCCACTTTTTCCATACCACCTTTTTCAAATGCAGATAACTCGAAAACTTGAATTGATATCTGCCTGAAATTCACAGAACTGACAGACAAGTAGTCAGACTGCAGGAATAAAGGGAGAGAAGGGGACAGAGGGCAGAGGACAAAGAAATATACTTGAAAATCCATTTTTTTTTTTTTTTTTTTAAAGTCCAGACTTTATTGGTCATTTGCGGTGTTGCCCTGCCCTTGGGAAGGATTTTTATCAAATAAAATCGAAAAAAGTGCCTTTTTTTTCAAGCCAAAATTTTTGAGAAAAAAAAATTAGCGATTTTATTCTTTTATCTTAAAGACCTTGCCAATGTCTAACTCTCATGCAAATATCATCAAATTCCCTGGCTAGGTTTTTTATTTATCCGCCCTTGAAGTATGCAATTTTTAGATTTTGGTCAACTTTGAAAGGCCACAGCAAAAAAAGTATTTACGTTAGGACTTTCTAGAAGTCAGATTAAGAACAACAATGCTTCAGCTACATTGAGTATAAATTTCAGCTCTCTGGCGCAAGTATCTTCAGAGGAGAAGATTCTCACAGGTGAAAAGTTGAAAATCCAATATGGCGGCCAAACCACGTGACCTACGAGACTTCGTCGCGACAGCTTTTTTGCGTAGAATTTCCTTGCGCACCCTCTCATAGAAAAATCATGAAATTCTTTGGTCACGTTTTTGTTTTATCTGCATTTGAAAATATTTTTTTTCTACAACACAGCAAACTTTGAAGGTTTCGCTACACATAAATTATGCATTATACAGTATGCATTATTCATGGCATAGATAAACATGTTAGGAGTCAGTCCTGAAAATTTCAGCAAGTTCTGTCAACACGTTAAGCTTCAGGAGCATGTTTAGCAATTTCTGACATTTTTTCTGTCGACTTTGATCAAAAATTTTGAACGAAAATGATTGTTCGCGATCGGTGTTTTGACAGATTCCTGTTGTATATAAACTTGTCTTACATTCCTGAAAAAATTGCATAAATCTGAGTCCAACTTTTTGAGTTATCGCCCTTTGAAAGTTTCACATTGTACTAAGTCACCCAACTTTGAACACGTATAGCGCAAAAACTATTTAAGGTAGAGTCTTCGGGTGAACTATCGTTTAATGTCCAATGCCTCAGCTACAACATACCGAAAGTTTCAGCTCTCTGTTGCAAGTATCTTCAGAGGAGAAGATTCTCAAAGGTGCATGGGGTCCGGAAATTCTAAAAAGTTGGAAAATCCAATATGGCGGCCAAACCACGTGACCTACGACTTTGTCATGATTTACTTTTTTTCTTAGAATGTCATATTCTATCACTGTGCAAAATTTAAAGTCTCTAGGTGCATTTTGAAAAAATTTCCCATGTTAAATTTTCGATTTTGGATTCGAACTTGACCTTTAATGCGACCTCCGATTTGAAAAAACGAAACGAGAAGATCTAAGTCTCAGTTAGGGCTACCAACTTGCAAAGTTTCGCTGTAATAGCATCAGCCGTTTTCGCTAAAAGCTGGTCACAAAATCGGTGGAATAAAATAATAAAACACGCCAATAACAATAAGGATTCAGCCTGAAAGGCTGAATCCTTAATAAAAATTTGGATAAAAACAATAGGTCTTCACAGACTTTCGTCTTGAAGACCTAACTAGGATTGACGCGTCAATACTTAGGTCTTCAAGACTTCTGTTTGACCTTCACACAGTGTTTGACCTTCACATGACTTTTTGTCTAAGAGGTAAACAGTAACTAATACATTATCAAAATGACTAAATTCCACTTGATATTGAGTGTTAAAGACTTTTCAGAAAAATTCATCATGGTGGCCAATGTCAGCTATGACACCATTTTTCAAAGAATATTATTCCTAGTAGCAGAAAAAAATTTGGTTAAATTATCTCTCACCGTTTTCGAGATACATGTGATTTAACGTTGTAATGTAAAGAAAACACTGAAATTTGAAGATTGTTTTACCCCTACTCCATGTCGGTCCTTCTATCTCCTTAACTATCAAAATTTTTATGATAAAGTACAACATAACAAAAGTTGTGCTTGGAATGGCGTATGTGTAAGTCTATTCAATTATAAGATATCTTTCTTAATAAAGAAACTGTGGAACTTTGAAATGTGCTAAAAATGCAAATTTTCCGAAAATCGTAATATTCAAGTAATGGTCATGGACAGAAAAAAATTTATCATCACTTGTTGATATTTTTTTCCGTCTACTCATTACATCTGCTTCACAAAACATCAATGATAAAATTTATATCTGTAACAGTTTTGAAACTAAAATTCTCAAAGTAAAATAACCCTTGAAAAATGTTAAAATTGCAGAAAAATGTAAAAAATCTCTTTATGTCCACATATTTCCTTTAATATCAACTTTTATATGATAATGATCTGTAGTGAACTTGTTCAACTATCATTGTAGAACAGAATGCAACAAACAGATCTTTGAAATAACATTTCCTAACAGAGAAGTGCCCCTTTGAACTTGACGCAGAAAAATTATTTTTTGCAAAAGTTCATTTTTGAAATTGATGTAGCTCTAAAACCGCTCAAAATAGAGGGCAGGTTTGGGGGATTACTTTTTGTAGCGTTCATCTGGCTTTAAAATGAGCTATAGCATGCATCTGTATCTATTGTAGTTAGTGACAAGAAGAATTTCAAAGACGCGTACCGTCAAAACTGTGAAATTTCAAAAAAAATTCAGTTTTTCGAAAATAGCAAAAAATCTATTATTACGGCCGAAAACGGCATAGAGTGCATTCGATGGGGAATGTTGTTGCCCACATTTTGGTGAAAGTTTTGTGAAATTATCTCCCATAGTTACCGAGAAATCGAGGTTTGAAGTTTTGTCTTTAAGGGGAGATAACTCGAAAATAAAATGGAATTTAAAAAATCGGGCTCGACACAAAACGAGTTCATGATACGGGCTATCATCCCTGAAAGTTTCATGAAATTAGATCGAACCGTTTCTTCAGAATACTTGCCACAAAAAACGTGCAAATAATAATAATAAAAACACGGATAACTAGGATTGACGCGTCAATACTTAGGTCTTCAAGATTCCTCTTTGACCTTCACAAAGTGTTTGACCTTCACATGACTTTTTGTCTAAGAGGTAAACAGTAGCTAATACATTATCAAAATGAGCAAATTCCACTTGATATTCAGTGTAAAAGACTTTTCAGAAAAATTCATCATGGTGGTCAATGTCAGCTATGACACCATTCTTCAGAGAATATTATTCCTAGTAGCAGAAAAAAATGTGGTTAAATTATCTCTCACCGTTTTCGAGATACATGTGATTTAACGTTGTAATGTAAAGAAAACACTGAAATTTGAAGACTTTTTACCCCTACTTCATGTTGGTCCTTCTATCTCTTTAACTATCAAATTTTTTATGATAAAGTCCAACATAGCAAACGTTGTGCTTGGAATGGTGTATGTGAAAATACAATTCATTAAAAGATATCTTTATTAATAAAGAAACTGTGGAACCTTGACAGGTGCTAAAAATGAGGATTTTCCCAAATTCGCAATATTCAAGGACCGGTCATGGACAGAATTTTTTTTATCATCACTTGCTGATATTTTTTTCCATCTTCTCATTACATCTGTTTCACAAAACATCAATGATAAAATTTCTATCTGTAACAGTTTTGAAACTAAAATTCTCAAAGTAAAATAACCCTCGAAAAATGTTAAAATCGTCGAAAAATGTAAAAAATCTCTTTATGTCCACATATTTCATTTAATATCAACTTTTATATAATATAGACCTGTAGTGAACTTGTTCAACTATCTTTGAAAAACAGAATGCAGCAAACAGATCTTTTAAATTACATTTCCTAACAGAGTAGTGCCCCTTTGAACTTGACGCAGAAAAATCTTTTTTTTCAAAAGTTCATTTTTGAAATTGATGTAGCTCTAAAACCGCTCAAAATAGAGGGCAGGTTTGGGGGATTACTTTTTGCAGCGTTCATTTGGCTTTCAAATGAGCTACGGTATGCTTCTGTATGTATTGCCGTTAGTGAGGAGAAGATTTTCAAAGACGCGTACCGTCAGAACCGCGAAATTTCACAAAAAAATAAGTTTTTCGAAAATAGAATAAAATCTATTTATACGGCCGAAAACCGCTATGGGCTAAATCGATGAGGAATGTTGTTGTCCACATTTTGGTGAAAGTTTTATGAAATTATCTCCCATAGTTACCGAGAAATTGAGGTTTGACGTTTTTTCGTTTAAGGGGAGATAACTCGAAAACAATATGGAAATTCAAAAATCTGGCTCGACACAAAACGAGTTCACGATTAGGGCTACAATCCCTGAAAATTTCATGAAATTCTGCTTGACCGTCTCTCCAGAATATTTGCCACAAAAAAAGTGCAAATAATAAAAATAATAATAAGAAAAACAAAGATAATAACAATAGTTCTTCAGACGTAGTCTTGAAGACCTAATAACAATAGGTCTTCAGACGTAGTCTTGAAGACCTAACTAGGATTGACGCGTCAATACTTAGGTCTTCAAGATTCCTCTTTGACCTTCACACAGTGTTTGACCTTCACATGACTTTTTGTCTAAGAGGTAAACAGTAACTAATACATTATCAAAATGATCAAATTCCACTTGATATTCAGTGTTAAAGACTTTTCAGAAAAATTCATCATGGTGGCCAATGTCAGCTATGACATCATTCTTCAGAGAATATTATTCCTAGAAGCAGAAATTTTTGTTGTTGAATTATCTGTCACCGTTTTCAAGATACATGTGATTTAACGCTGTAAAGTAAAGTTGACTGTTTCAGACCCCTGTATAATGTAGTGAATCCTAACACTTTAACTATTGATATTTTACGGAAAGGGATATCAGAAACAATATTAAATAGTAATGGAGTAATGAATTTTGAAACTTTATTGAAAACACTGAAATTTGAAGATTTGCAGACCCCTAGTCCATGTTGGTCCTATTAGCTCCATAACTATCAACATTTTTATGATAAAGTGCAACACAGGAAAAGTTGTGCTCAGGTATATCAGAAATAATGTTGGTCTTGATTATCTGCATACAAAGATGTTTTGGTTTTTTTTTGGTTTTTTTTATAACTTATATAGTTTGGGATTAATGAATTTTGGAACATTATTTGAAGAATTTTAGACCCCTACTCCATGTTGGTTCCTCTAGCTCCTTAACTATCCACTGTTTTATGATAAAAGTGCAACAAAGCAAAAGTTGCGCTTGGAATGACGGGTGGGTACATGTGTAGGTACAATCAATTTAAGGATATCTTATTTACTTAAGAAACTGTTAATTTTTTAAATAGGCCAAAAATGAGGATTTTCGAAAATAGGCAATACAGTCATGTATTGCAGTATCTGTCATGGACCAAAAAAATATGGGGAAATTCCTGTACGTTCAACATCATTAGTTGTAAAAAAATGAAGGGCAAATTGAAGAGAATTGCAGTTGTCAAGAAAGAAAAACAAAAGCACGAATAGAATTTTCAATTAAAACGCTTTGAGATATGACTACATCATGTACATAAACTCTTTGCTAAAGCAATCTAATCTTTTTTAATTTGCTAAGGTTTACTAACCTAGTGTGCTAAAATGTTGAGTGGGTTGGGGCTTAACAACTTTTATGCTATTCAACACTCTCGAAAAGATAAGGGAGAAAGGGACCAAAAGGAAGATGGAAAAGAAGGAAAGAAAGGCATAGTCAGAGATAGGAGGCAGCTTCAATAATTTCGTCTAGCATCTACCCGTCGACCTGTCCAGATTTGGTGAGGTCCTGCCAGGCGCATGAAAAGCTCCAGCTGGCCTAGCTCTCGGGTCGCCGAAGCACATACACCACAACGACAATGTCATTAATCCAGTGGTGTTAAAAAAAAAGAATTTTAGTTAGGTCTAGGTTAGGTTTGGTTTATTTATTGAACCAAAACATAGATTTAGGCAAGATGTTGAGTTTCGTGACGCAATGACGATTAGACATTCACTATCTAAGCTCACTTTTTATAGTATATTTTTCGCATGCGGAAGCTACTCCCGTTCCACAGTACATTGAAAATAATCAATATTTTATAAAACAACATTGATAACAATTCCCCCTCCCCTATATACATTAAGTTTAGAGACGGACAGCCTTCATGTTGATCACTGACGGTATCACCGCCTTAACAAAAAAGTACACATGACTCAGCAGAAATTTTTAATTCTAAATCTTTAGGCAAGTCAATTGTTGAAATAAACAAGGGTTTGAACTTGCTGTTTAAAAATTGGCCAATCAGAGTCACTTGCGTCTAAGGTTCAGGTTAGGCAATTCGAGCTTGCCGTTTGGAAAGTGGTCACAATAAGCCCACCCTTTGTTTACCTGATAGAGATATAAGCCGATTGGCTGGTTTAAGTGCCTGTTCCTTTCCACTTGACTGAAATTAGAGTCCTTGTTTATTAGCAGCCCCGACTTAGTCGGGGCTGCTATCAGTATTTGTGCAGTTTCCGCCGCCGCCGCCGCCGCCGCCGCCGCCGCGTCCGCCGCGCTCATACTAATGGCTATAACTTTTTTCTACTAAGCTTTCCAGAACTTGTATTTATAACTTACTGCTTATACCTCGGGGGAACGATTTTGACATGTTCACCTTCAAGGTCAAAGGTCAAGGTCACGAGCTATAAAATCACTAAAAAATTCCTTGTAAACGCGATAACTTGGAAATTTTTTGTGCTATGAAGCTCTAACTTGATATATAACATCCTTGGAAGAGTAAAAAAATTTGAAAAGGTTTTCGCTACAATCTGTCCAAGGTCAAGGTCACAGCGAGGTCATTACTTTAGCATGGTTTTGCGAAAATGCTTTATTTTTACTATGAACACTTGTAATCAATAGATGATTGTTATACTCAATGAAAAGTGTTCATTGATTGTGTAACCTTGAAGGTCAAAGGTCAAGGTCATGAGATTTGTGTTATTGCAATGTGCAACTAAGTTGGATATAACTTGATCTCATTAAGCTTTTCAGAACTCATAAACATGTATAAGTGTCCATACCTCTGGGGACTTAGAATGACATGTTCTCTTTCAAGGTCAAAGGTCAAGGTCACGAGCAATAAAATCACTAAAAAATTCCTTGTAAACGCGATAACTTGAAAAGTTTTTGTGCTATGAAGCTCTTACTTGATATATAACATCCTTGGAAGAGTAATAAATTTTGAAAAGGTTTTCGCTACAATCTGTCCAAGGTCAAGGTCACAGCAAGGTCATGACTTTAGCATGGTTTTGCGAAAATGCTTTATTTTAACTATGAACACTTTTAAGCAATAGATGATTGTTATACTCATTGAAAAGTGTTCATTGATTGTGTATAACCATGAAGGTCAAAGGTCAAGGTCATGAGATTTGTGTTATTACAATGTGGAACTAATATGGATATAACTTAATCCAATTCAGTTTTTCAGAACTTATAAAGATGTATAATTGTTTACACCTCTGGGGACTTACAATGACATGGTTACATTCAAGATCAAAGGTCAAGGTCACGAGCTATAAAATCACTTAAAAAAAATTATTTGTAAACACGATAACTTGAAAAGTTTTTGTGCTATGAAGTTTAAATTTTGTATGTATTATCTCTTGAGAAGTAAAAAATTTTGGAAAGGTTTTGGGTGTGAAGTGTCAAAGGTCAAGGTCACAGCAAGGTCAACAAATATTGAGAAAATGGATTATTTTTACTTTTACCTCTTTAATTTGTTACATTAATGTTATATTCAATGAAATGTATTCATTGATTGCATGACCTTGAGTGTCAATGGTCAAGGTCACAAGAAAATGCCCAATATGCTGAGGCTTGTAGAAGGCAGAACAGGGTAAGGCGAAACCCCAAGTTTTCGGGGCTGCTCTGTTTTTGCGGTGTCCCGCAAACACTAATCTAGTTTTAGGCCTGTCATTCGTTCTGAGAAGTCGTGTTTCCAAACGGTGTCATTAATAAGAAGTAAAAATTGTAAACAAAGTCTTCTGACTTCATATTTCTTAATATCCATAGCCTGATATCGTCACACACTTCTAATCATTCTTAATGCTGTTTATTTGTTAAATCCTGAATCAACTCTTTCAATTGAATTTTAAGATCCCTTGTGTGACTGTACTTCATTAATTGGAGTTACCATCCGTGTTCTTTTCAATTGTTGTGATATTGTGCTAGTCCGTCCGTCCGTTCGTCTGTCTGTCCGTCCGTCCAATTATTTAGTGAAAGGAAATAGACCTATTAACTTGTGTGAGCTTATCATGCATTTTATGAACTATTTCATCTTGTGGCCACCTGTTTTTCTAGTTGGTATATTGGCTGCTTTGCGAAGTTGATTTGCCATTGCTGACATTTGTTGTCGAACGTAAAGATGCCAAGAAAGAAAAATTGGAAGAGAATAGAGGCTGGGAAAAAAGCTTGCATGAGTCATGAATGTAGTTCTATATCGGTGTCTGAAGATGTAGTTTCAAATGATGATTTATTTATTGAGGATAGAGACTCTGATGAAAACTCCTCAAGGTCATTGGATATGAGTTCTCAAACAATCCGAGATGAGTTGCTTGATCCTCTCGTTGTATGCGGCTCTTTCCACCAAGCTGATGTTGCAAAGTTTTCAATAGAAAGAGCTGGGCGACAATGCATACCAAACGGGCTCATGTCACTGATGTTCAGCAAGTTGAAGCCACTGAACGAGTGGACAAGTGGGGATTTGGATGCTATCCTGATCAATGGGGATGAACTCTATGGCCATATTCAAAGTTCATCAACAATGTCTGCTGGTTATCTATTGGTCACAGAGTTGCCAGACTATCTGGACGCATTCAATACCACTTTTACACTTGTTCGTGATGAGCCAAAGGCTGGCTACATTTGGCCCTCTGAGGACATGATCCAATTTGGCGATCTCGTCACCCTTCAAACTGCATTGGATGATGCACTAGCAGACAGGTCCTCCTGTTTTATCAACTTCTGTCAGTCTGTCTTTGTGGTGACCCAATTTGATGGATCATATTTTATCTTTGACTCACATTCACGCAGTCAGGAAGGAATGCTGAGTGTTGATGGATCTAGCATCCTTATGCAGTTCCATAGTGTACATGCAGTCTATCAACACTGCATCCAACTTGCACTTTCGATGAATGCAAATGCAAACACTCTTTTTGAAGTCACTGCTGTGAGTGTTAGTTGCCAAAATTCAATTCCAACAGAGAGGACCTGTCGCACCCAGAGAGAAGGAAAGATGCCATTTGTTAAACAAAAAGTGATCACAAAGGCTTCACAATGTAAGAAACCAAAGCATGACAATTCTCCGCAATTTTCTGCAACACTAACCATAACTCCTAGTGATTTTGAAAATTCTTTTTCGGATTTACCTCTTAGTGAATTAGAAGATTCTAATCCAGATGTTGAGTACACAAGTTGTATCAAAGTACCACGTCCTCGAAGTTCATGCAAAAAATCTTACAGCCTTCAGAGGAAGGCTCGACGTGATTATATGAGAAAGAAACGATCTGAAATGAAAACTACTGTTGTACAGACTACTGTTGAGAAACGCAGCATCCGAGCTGCTGAGAAATATTCAAGCAATGAGGAATACCGTCTCAAGTTAAAGAGGACTACAGCAATGCTTTATGAAGAAAGTGACTCTTACAGAAAAAAACTGAAAACTGCTAGCATTGAAAAATATGCACAGAATGCAGCGTTCAGAGAGGCTGTCAAATCTGCTAGCTCTGCAACAATCTCTGCGAAATATAAACAAAATGTAGAATTTCGAGAGTCCGTTAAGTCGTCAAGTACCGCAAAATACAAGTCAAATTTGCATTTTCGAGAATCTGTCAAAACTGCGAGTAAAGATAAATACAGACTGAATGACGAGTTCCGACAAGCTGTAAAGTCAGCAATGGCAGCTAAATATAAGAATAACCCCATGTTCCGTGAGAGCGTAAGGCAAAGTAACCAACGTTCCAGGCAGAAAAAGACTTCTATGAACAGGAAAATGACAAATGTCATTTCCAAATTCAAAAGGTTGATTGCTGAAGGGCCAGAATATGTTTGTTCGGTCTGCCATAGAAGGTTGTTTAAACATCAGGTTGTCAAGTGTGTGATGTCAAAATATTCTAAAGCTCCAAACCTTGCAGAAAATTGGATAACACATTATTATTTTCATGAATGCAATGATGTGTGTTCTTCACCGTGCAGTGTAAAAGAAGGCCCTTCGGGCAAGCTATGGATTTGTCATACTTGCGACAGGAAGTTAAAAAATGGGAAAAAACCTGCAGAAGGTGTTGTTAACAATTTAAGACTTTCAGAAATCCCTCAAGAGCTTGATTGTCTCAACAAGCTCGAACAGCATTTGATATCTGTAAACATCCCATTCATGAAAATGACTGCGTTGCCTAAAGGTGGTCAAAATGGTGTTCATGGTCCGACGATCTGTGTTCCATCAAATGTCAACAAAACTATTGCAGTTTTACCAAGATGTGAATCAAATGATCAGCTTGTGAGAGTCAAATTAAAGCGGAAGTTATCTTACAAGGGCCATTATGAATACCAGTTTGTCAACACTGAAAATATCAAAAGGGCACTAACATATTTAAAGGCTAATAACCCTCACTACAGAGACATTGACTTTAACAATGCTTGGATTAATCTGAATGAGGAGCAAAACGAGACCGATATTGTCAGTGAAACAGATTTGTCCAAAGCTGATGTTGAAGACGAGATTTCTATTTCTGAAAATAATCGCTTTCAGCATGATAATGGTGAGAATGGGTTATTACTTGATACTTGTCTTCAGCCAATCGACATCGGTCAACACATCCTAGACAACAATTTAGACAGTGTTCTAAACATTTCACCATGTGAAGGTTCAACACCTGCAAGAATAGCAACTGATGAGACCAATGAAGCCAAGTGCTTCCCAGTGTTGTTCCCCAATGGCTCTCCTACGTTTCATGACCAACGGGATGAGAGACTTACTTTGGGGCGTTATTTGAATACTAGACTATTACATGCAGACAGCAGGTTTTCAAGAAATAGCGACTACATTTTCTATGCTCAATATTTGTCAGAGTTGGAGCAAGTGAAATCAAATGTTTCAATCTCCCTCAGAAAGAGTTCGGCCTCGGGAAATGGCGATGTAATTTCCTCCAAAAACCTTACAAATAGAGATGATCTGAAGGAGATTCTGAAACATGATGAAGGTTACAAATTCCTGAAACCGATACGGGGAACGCCTCCCTTTTGGCAAGCTGTTCAAAAAGCGATTTTTGCTATGATAAGACAATTGGGAATACCAACGTGGTTCTGTTCATTTTCATCTGCAGAATTTCGATGGACTGAGATTGTTGATAGTATTCTTCGTGAAACTGGTGACGCCAGACATGTTTTGCTATGATAAGACAATTGGGAATACCAACGTGGTTCTGTTCATTTTCATCTGCAGAATTTCGATGGACTGAGATTGTTGATAGTATTCTTCGTGAAACTGGTGACGCCAGACATGCACAAGATCTTGATTGGAACGCCAAATGCCTTATTCTGAGAAAAAATCCTGTAACATCGGCAAGAATGTTCAATGAAAGGTTCCACAGTTTTCTGAATGAAGTGATCATGTCGCCAGCTGCTCCAATAGGGAAAGTAGTTGACTATTTTTATCGGGTTGAGTTTCAACAAAGGGGATCCCCTCACACTCATTGTCTCTTTTGGATTGAAAATGCTCCACAAATTTCAAATGACCATGTTAATGATGCTGATGTTGTTGACTTTGTTGATAAATATGTTTCATGTGAACTGCCTGATGCTGCTTTTGATGAAGAACTTCATGATATAGTCAACAGTGTTCAGAAACACAGCAAGAATCACTCAAAAACATGTAGAAAAACCGGCAAAACATGTCGATTCAATTTTCCGAGACCACCATCTTCTGCAACATTCATTTGCCACACTTCAAACGAAGACACAAAAACTGTTGACGACTTGCCTAAAAATGCAGATGGGAATCCGGACCTAGATGAACTTGTGAGATCAAACCAAATGACCCCTAAGACTGCCCAGGTTATTTTAAGCGGTATTTGGAATGAAATCAATGATGAGAACAAGACTTACGATTCCACTGATGACTTGTTTGAAGCCCTTGGTATGACACAATCGCTTTTCGAAGATGCATGTTCTGCACTAGGAAAGAAAACATCAGTTGTCTTGCAAAGACAGCCACGTGATGTTTGGATAAATCAATATAACTCTGATTTATTGAGGTGCTGGAATGCGAACATGGACATTCAATACGTTGTCGATGCTTACTCATGTGTTGTTTACATTATTTCATACATCAGTAAGGCAGAACGCGAAATGGGCATTCTATTGAGTCAAACTGAAAAAGAAGCTCGCGAACAAGATAATATTAATGCTAAACAGGCTATGAAAAAGATTGGGCATGCATACTTGACACATAGAGAAGTCAGTGCTCAGGAGTCTGTGTTCAGAGTTTGCAATTTGCATTTGAAACAGGCTTCTCGCAAAGTTCAATTTATCCCTGTAGGCATTGAAAATGTTCGTTTGAGCCTCCCACTAGCAACAATCAAACAAAAGAGCTCATCTGGTGAGTTCAATGAAGATGACATGTGGGCAACAAGCATTGTTGACCGTTACACCAATAGACCCCGAGGAGCAGATATGGATCATCTATGTTTGGCTCAGTTCTGTTCTGAATACAGAATCGTAAGCTCTTCAGAAATGTCTCGAGTAGATAATTCGAAACACAGGACGCCACTGCTTGAACTTCAGAATGGTCTTGGTTTTATGCAAAAACGGTCTAACAGTCAACCAGCTGTTATTCGTTATCCAAGATTTTCAAGAAGTAAACAATCTGAAAAGTTGTTCCAAAGTATCTTGCAGCTCTTTCTGCCTTATCGAATCAAAGATCATTTGAAACCATCAAACTTTGATACTTATGAGAATTTCTATGACAAGGGTTTTGTGCAAATCGAGAACACACTTCTTTGTGTAAAAGACATTGTGGATGAAAATAGGAAAAAATTTGAGAAAGACCCTGAGGAACTCGAAATTGCGGAAAATGTTCTGGAAAATGCTGGTCTGTTGGAAGATGCATGGTCTCAGATTTGCCCGGAAACTGAACTGGACCGATATGAGTGTGAAGAATTGTTGGAAGAGAATGATTGGGGTGATGAAATTGAGGAAATAATTCCAGACTTGATTGAACATGAAATTACTGAAACGCGTGTTTACACAATGGATACAGTTAAAAGTTCCCTATCAAAACATGATGCCAAGAAACTTTTGCAATCATTGAACGCGGAACAAAGTAACATATTTTACAAGATTAGACAATGGGCACTTGACAAACGAAATGGAGGAGAACCACAATCCTTTCACCTTTTTCTCCATGGTCCTGGTGGAACAGGAAAGTCCATGGTAATAAAAGCCATTAATTATGAATGCAACCGTCTTCTATCCAAGATACGTGAAAGTCCAGATGACATTTCAGTTTTATTAGCTGCACCAACTGGTGTTGCTGCTTTCAACATCAACGCCCAAACTATTCACAGTGCGTTTTCAATAGGTATTGATGCTTACTTACCGTACGTTCCCCTAACTGAAGAGAAAATTAATACCCTCAGATGTAAATTTAGAAGTTTACAGTTGCTTATCATTGATGAGATATCAATGGTAGACCACAAATTGTTGACGTACATCCATGGAAGATTAAGGCAGATAAAACAAACACCAGAAGATGTACCATTTGGCAATATTTCTGTCCTCGCAGTTGGGGACTTTTATCAACTGCCGCCTGTTAAAGGGAAACCTTTGTTTGTCGAAAAGGTTGGGGTTGATTTTTTTAATGATTATTTTGTCAAAGCTGAATTGTCACAAATCATGAGACAAAACAATAGAAGCTTTGCAGAAACCCTCAATCGCCTTCGGATTCGTGAACGATCAGTGTCATTGGACCCCACTGATGTTGAAACTCTACAGAGTAGAGAAACTGGACAAGACCTTGACTGTATTCATATTTTTGCACTGAATAGTGATGTGGACAAGTTCAATTTATCAAAGTTGCGTGATAAATGTGATGATGTCAAAACGATACAAGCTGAAGATGTTATGAAACAAAGGCAGACTGGAGTTTTGCTAAAAAAATCTAAATGTGGAACATTTGCATTACCAAAGACTATCAATATTGGGGTTGGTGCGAGAGTGATGTTGACACGAAATATTGACACTGTTGATGGTCTTGTTAACGGAGTATTCGGTACTGTTCATTTTCTACAGTTTAAAGGAAGTGAACGAACCATTGACAAAATCTATGTGCTGTTCGATGATGCTCGTGTTGGTGAAAATCTACGACAAAGCACCCAGTTTCCAAGCTCTACTTCACCTCAAAGCACCCCTATTGTGAGACAAGAAGAGAGTGCTAAAAATGGCTCCGGAACAAGACGTCAGTTTCCTTTGAAGTTAGCGTGGGCGTGCACTGTTCACAAGACACAGGGTTTAACTTTTGAAAAAGCTGTTGTTTCCTTTGATGCCATTAGAACTCCAGGACAGGCATATGTTGCTTTAAGCCGGGTGACCTCCTTAACGGGTCTAGTTATTCTAAAGTTCAATCCAGACAAAATTTACTGTAATGAGCATGTAACGAAGGCAATGTCCAAAATGAAGCAGTTTCTTATAGAACCTGTTAACGTCCATGATAACAATCTGACCTTAATTCTTCACAATGTGCAGGGCTTAGAGGCTCATTTCCAATGTTTGAAAAACGATGACCGACTTATGAAGGCAGATCTTATTTGCCTAACGGAGACATGGCTATACAATCAGAATGTGTTAAAGGAGTGTTTACCATCGTACTCTTTTCATCATAAGAGTAGAAGTTCGTCATATGATAACTCAAGTCAAATGTTCACTAATTTGAAGTCTCAATTACACGGTGGTGTTGGCGTGTTTGTTAAATTAGATGTCCCTGTTGAAAATGTCGAGGAACATTTCAATTTAGAACACATGTGTCTCTATTTGCCAGAGAGTGAACTCGTCATTGTGTTGGTGTACAGACCACCTACATACAAGATTTCAGAATGCAAAAAAAACTTGTCAAAGATGATTTCAAATGTCAGTAGCAAGTTCCAGTGTGGCATGATTGTGTGTGGAGATTTCAATGACGACATAAGAAAATCATCTTCTATCAATGACCTGTTTCATGCATATGGCTTTACCCAGCTTGTCTCTGATGCAACAACTGAAGATGGTTCAATTATTGATCATGTTTACAGTAGAAACATTCAGAATATCTCTGTTACACTATTGCCAACCTTTTACAGTTTTCATGAGGCTGTTTAAATTAACATCAAGAGCAATTAGGATATGTAAGGCTTTGAGGAGAACAGTAAATCACTATTTAACTACTTTCAATCACAATGGGATAGGTATGAAAGTCTAATGTAAAATCGTGGTTACAGACAAAAAAGACAAGAGCTTAAAAACATTCATTGGTTGTTGTAAATTTTTTCTTAATGTTGTGGTTGTTCAGGTTTTGGCTGAAGAGTGAGCATGAATAGATATGTGTGTGAATGCAGTCCCTCACCACGTGGACCCGTATGAAAGTCTAAATTTAAATCGTGGTTACCGACCAAAAAATAGAAAACGTTTGAATGGATATGTGTGTGAATGCAGTCCCTCACCACGTGGACCCGTATGAAAATCTTAATTTAAATCGTGGTTACCGACCAAAAAAAGAAAACGTTTGAATGGATATGTGTGTGAATGCAGTCCCTCACCACGTGGACCCGTATGAAAATCTTAATTTAAATCGTGGTTACTGACCAAAAAAAAACCAAAACATTTGAATAGACGTGTGTGAATCGTGGTTTCAGACCAAAAAAAATAGATATGTGTGTGAATGCAGTCCCTCACCACGTGGACCCGTATGAAAATCTTAATTTAAATCGGGGTTACCGACCAAAAAAAGAAAACGTTTGAATGGATATGTGTGTGAATGCAGTCCCTCACCACGTGGACCCGTATGAAAATCTTAATTTAAATCGTGGTTACTGACCAAAAAAAAACCAAAACATTTGAATAGACGTGTGTGAATCGTGGTTTCAGACCAAAAAAAATAGATATGTGTGTGAATGCAGTCCCTCACCACGTGGACCCGTATGAAAATCTTAATTTAAATCGTGGTTACTGACCAAAAAAAAACCAAAACATTTGAATAGACGTGTGTGAATCGTGGTTTCAGACCAAAAAAAATAGATATGTGTGTGTATGCAGTCCCTCACCACGTGGACCCGTATGAAAATCTTAATTTAAATCGTGGTTACCGACCAAAAAAAGAAAACGTTTGAATGGATATGTGTGTGAATGCAGTCCCTCACCACGTGGACCCGTATGAAAATCTTAATTTAAATCGTGGTAACTGACCAAAAAAAAACCAAAACATTTGAATAGACGTGTGTGAATCGTGGTTTCAGACCAAAAAAAATAGATATGTGTGTGAATGCAGTCCCTCACCACGTGGACCCGTATGAAAATCTTAATTTAAATCGTGGTTACTGACCAAAAAAAACCCAAAACATTTGAATAGACGTGTGTGAATCGTGGTTTCAGACCAAAAAAAATAGATATGTGTGTGAATGCAGTCCCTCACCACGTGGACCCGTATGAAAATCTTAATTTAAATCGTGGTTACCGACCAAAAAAAGAAAACGTTTGAATGGATATGTGTGTGAATGCAGTCCCTCACCACGTGGACCCGTATGAAAATCTTAATTTAAATCGTGGTTACTGACCAAAAAAAAACCAAAACATTTGAATAGACGTGTGTGAATCGTGGTTTCAGACCAAAAAAAATAGATATGTGTGTGAATGCAGTCCCTCACCACGTGGACCCGTATGAAAATCTTAATTTAAATCGTGGTTACTGACCAAAAAAAAACCAAAACATTTGAATAGACGTGTGTGAATCGTGGTTTCAGACCAAAAAAAATAGATATGTGTGTGTATGCAGTCCCTCACCACGTGGACCCGTATGAAAATCTTAATTTAAATCGTGGTTACCGACCAAAAAAAGAAAACGTTTGAATGGATATGTGTGTGAATGCAGTCCCTCACCACGTGGACCCGTATGAAAATCTTAATTTAAATCGTGGTTACTGACCAAAAAAAACCAAAACATTTGAATAGACGTGTGTGAATCGTGGTTTCAGACCAAAAAAAATAGATATGTGTGTGAATGCAGTCCCTCACCACGTGGACCCGTATGAAAATCTTAATTTAAATCGTGGTTACCGACCAAAAAAAGAAAACGTTTGAATGGATATGTGTGTGAATGCAGTCCCTCACCACGTGGACCCGTATGAAAATCTTAATTTAAATCGTGGTTACTGACCAAAAAAAAACCAAAACATTTGAATAGACGTGTGTGAATCGTGGTTTCAGACCAAAAAAAATAGATATGTGTGTGAATGCAGTCCCTCACCACGTGGACCCGTATGAAAATCTTAATTTAAATCGTGGTTACTGACCAAAAAAAAACCAAAACATTTGAATAGACGTGTGTGAATCGTGGTTTCAGACCAAAAAAAATAGATATGTGTGTGTATGCAGTCCCTCACCACGTGGACCCGTATGAAAATCTTAATTTAAATCGTGGTTACCGACCAAAAAAAGAAAACGTTTGAATGGATATGTGTGTGAATGCAGTCCCTCACCACGTGGACCCGTATGAAAATCTTAATTTAAATCGTGGTTACTGACCAAAAAAAACCAAAACATTTGAATAGACGTGTGTGAATCGTGGTTTCAGACCAAAAAAAATAGATATGTGTGTGAATGCAGTCCCTCACCACGTGGACCCGTATGAAAATCTTAATTTAAATCGTGGTTACCGACCAAAAAAACCAAAACGTTTGAATAGATTTGTGTGTGAATCGTGGTTACTGACCAAAAAAAACCCAAAACATTTGAATAGACGTGTGTGAATCGTGGTTTCAGACCAAAAAAAATAGATATGTGTGTGAATGCAATCCCTCACCACGTGGACCCGTATGAAAATCTTAATTTAAATCGTGGTTACCGACCAAAAAAAGAAAACGTTTGAATGGATATGTGTGTGAATGCAGTCCCTCACCACGTGGACCCGTATGAAAATCTTAATTTAAATCGTGGTAACTGACCAAAAAAAACCAAAACATTTGAATAGACGTGTGTGAATCGTGGTTTCAGACCAAAAAAAATAGATATGTGTGTGAATGCAGTCCCTCACCACGTGGACCCGTATGAAAATCTTAATTTAAATCGTGGTTACTGACCAAAAAAAACCCAAAACATTTGAATAGACGTGTGTGAATCGTGGTTTCAGACCAAAAAAAATAGATATGTGTGTGAATGCAGTCCCTCACCACGTGGACCCGTATGAAAATCTTAATTTAAATCGTGGTTACCGACCAAAAAAAGAAAACGTTTGAATGGATATGTGTGTGAATGCAGTCCCTCACCACGTGGACCCGTATGAAAATCTTAATTTAAATCGTGGTTACTGACCAAAAAAAAACCAAAACATTTGAATAGACGTGTGTGAATCGTGGTTTCAGACCAAAAAAAATAGATATGTGTGTGAATGCAGTCCCTCACCACGTGGACCCGTATGAAAATCTTAATTTAAATCGTGGTTACTGACCAAAAAAAAACCAAAACATTTGAATAGACGTGTGTGAATCGTGGTTTCAGACCAAAAAAAATAGATATGTGTGTGTATGCAGTCCCTCACCACGTGGACCCGTATGAAAATCTTAATTTAAATCGTGGTTACCGACCAAAAAAAGAAAACGTTTGAATGGATATGTGTGTGAATGCAGTCCCTCACCACGTGGACCCGTATGAAAATCTTAATTTAAATCGTGGTTACTGACCAAAAAAAACCCAAAACATTTGAATAGACGTGTGTGAATCGTGGTTTCAGACCAAAAAAAATAGATATGTGTGTGAATGCAGTCCCTCACCACGTGGACCCGTATGAAAATCTTAATTTAAATCGTGGTTACCGACCAAAAAAAGAAAACGTTTGAATGGATATGTGTGTGAATGCAGTCCCTCACCACGTGGACCCGTATGAAAATCTTAATTTAAATCGTGGTTACTGACCAAAAAAAAACCAAAACATTTGAATAGACGTGTGTGAATCGTGGTTTCAGACCAAAAAAAATAGATATGTGTGTGAATGCAGTCCCTCACCACGTGGACCCGTATGAAAATCTTAATTTAAATCGTGGTTACCGACCAAAAAAACCAAAACGTTTGAATAGATTTGTGTGTGAATCGTGGTTACTGACCAAAAAAAAACCAAAACATTTGAATAGACGTGTGTGAATCGTGGTTTCAGACCAAAAAAAATAGATATGTGTGTGAATGCAATCCCTCACCACGTGGACCCGTATGAAAATCTTAATTTAAATCGTGGTTACCGACCAAAAAAAGAAAACGTTTGAATGGATATGTGTGTGAATGCAGTCCCTCACCACGTGGACCCGTATGAAAATCTTAATTTAAATCGTGGTTACTGACCAAAAAAAACCCAAAACATTTGAATAGACGTGTGTGAATCGTGGTTTCAGACCAAAAAAAATAGATATGTGTGTGAATGCAGTCCCTCACCACGTGGACCCGTATGAAAATCTTAATTTAAATCGTGGTTACCGACCAAAAAAAGAAAACGTTTGAATGGATATGTGTGTGAATGCAGTCCCTCACCACGTGGACCCGTATGAAAATCTTAATTTAAATCGTGGTTACTGACCAAAAAAAACCCAAAACATTTGAATAGACGTGTGTGAATCGTGGTTTCAGACCAAAAAAAATAGATATGTGTGTGAATGCAGTCCCTCACCACGTGGACCCGTATGAAAATCTTAATTTAAATCGTGGTTACTGACCAAAAAAAAACCAAAACATTTGAATAGACGTGTGTGAATCGTGGTTTCAGACCAAAAAAAATAGATATGTGTGTGTATGCAGTCCCTCACCACGTGGACCCGTATGAAAATCTTAATTTAAATCGTGGTTACCGACCAAAAAAAGAAAACGTTTGAATGGATATGTGTGTGAATGCAGTCCCTCACCACGTGGACCCGTATGAAAATCTTAATTTAAATCGTGGTTACTGACCAAAAAAAAACCAAAACATTTGAATAGACGTGTGTGAATCGTGGTTTCAGACCAAAAAAAATAGATATGTGTGTGAATGCAGTCCCTCACCACGTGGACCCGTATGAAAATCTTAATTTAAATCGTGGTTACCGACCAAAAAAAGAAAACGTTTGAATGGATATGTGTGTGAATGCAGTCCCTCACCACGTGGACCCGTATGAAAATCTTAATTTAAATCGTGGTTACTGACCAAAAAAAAACCAAAACATTTGAATAGACGTGTGTGAATCGTGGTTTCAGACCAAAAAAAATAGATATGTGTGTGAATGCAGTCCCTCACCACGTGGACCCGTATGAAAATCTTAATTTAAATCGTGGTTACTGACCAAAAAAAAACCAAAACATTTGAATAGACGTGTGTGAATCGTGGTTTCAGACCAAAAAAAATAGATATGTGTGTGTATGCAGTCCCTCACCACGTGGACCCGTATGAAAATCTTAATTTAAATCGTGGTTACCGACCAAAAAAAGAAAACGTTTGAATGGATATGTGTGTGAATGCAGTCCCTCACCACGTGGACCCGTATGAAAATCTTAATTTAAATCGTGGTTACTGACCAAAAAAAACCAAAACATTTGAATAGACGTGTGTGAATCGTGGTTTCAGACCAAAAAAAATAGATATGTGTGTGAATGCAGTCCCTCACCACGTGGACCCGTATGAAAATCTTAATTTAAATCGTGGTTACCGACCAAAAAAACCAAAACGTTTGAATAGATTTGTGTGTGAATCGTGGTTACTGACCAAAAAAAACCCAAAACATTTGAATAGACGTGTGTGAATCGTGGTTTCAGACCAAAAAAAATAGATATGTGTGTGAATGCAATCCCTCACCACGTGGACCCGTATGAAAATCTTAATTTAAATCGTGGTTACCGACCAAAAAAAGAAAACGTTTGAATGGATATGTGTGTGAATGCAGTCCCTCACCACGTGGACCCGTATGAAAATCTTAATTTAAATCGTGGTAACTGACCAAAAAAAAACCAAAACATTTGAATAGACGTGTGTGAATCGTGGTTTCAGACCAAAAAAAATAGATATGTGTGTGAATGCAGTCCCTCACCACGTGGACCCGTATGAAAATCTTAATTTAAATCGTGGTTACTGACCAAAAAAAACCCAAAACATTTGAATAGACGTGTGTGAATCGTGGTTTCAGACCAAAAAAAATAGATATGTGTGTGAATGCAGTCCCTCACCACGTGGACCCGTATGAAAATCTTAATTTAAATCGTGGTTACCGACCAAAAAAAGAAAACGTTTGAATGGATATGTGTGTGAATGCAGTCCCTCACCACGTGGACCCGTATGAAAATCTTAATTTAAATCGTGGTTACTGACCAAAAAAAAACCAAAACATTTGAATAGACGTGTGTGAATCGTGGTTTCAGACCAAAAAAAATAGATATGTGTGTGAATGCAGTCCCTCACCACGTGGACCCGTATGAAAATCTTAATTTAAATCGTGGTTACTGACCAAAAAAAAACCAAAACATTTGAATAGACGTGTGTGAATCGTGGTTTCAGACCAAAAAAAATAGATATGTGTGTGTATGCAGTCCCTCACCACGTGGACCCGTATGAAAATCTTAATTTAAATCGTGGTTACCGACCAAAAAAAGAAAACGTTTGAATGGATATGTGTGTGAATGCAGTCCCTCACCACGTGGACCCGTATGAAAATCTTAATTTAAATCGTGGTTACTGACCAAAAAAAACCCAAAACATTTGAATAGACGTGTGTGAATCGTGGTTTCAGACCAAAAAAAATAGATATGTGTGTGAATGCAGTCCCTCACCACGTGGACCCGTATGAAAATCTTAATTTAAATCGTGGTTACCGACCAAAAAAAGAAAACGTTTGAATGGATATGTGTGTGAATGCAGTCCCTCACCACGTGGACCCGTATGAAAATCTTAATTTAAATCGTGGTTACTGACCAAAAAAAAACCAAAACATTTGAATAGACGTGTGTGAATCGTGGTTTCAGACCAAAAAAAATAGATATGTGTGTGAATGCAGTCCCTCACCACGTGGACCCGTATGAAAATCTTAATTTAAATCGTGGTTACTGACCAAAAAAAAACCAAAACATTTGAATAGACGTGTGTGAATCGTGGTTTCAGACCAAAAAAAATAGATATGTGTGTGTATGCAGTCCCTCACCACGTGGACCCGTATGAAAATCTTAATTTAAATCGTGGTTACCGACCAAAAAAAGAAAACGTTTGAATGGATATGTGTGTGAATGCAGTCCCTCACCACGTGGACCCGTATGAAAATCTTAATTTAAATCGTGGTTACTGACCAAAAAAAACCAAAACATTTGAATAGACGTGTGTGAATCGTGGTTTCAGACCAAAAAAAATAGATATGTGTGTGAATGCAGTCCCTCACCACGTGGACCCGTATGAAAATCTTAATTTAAATCGTGGTTACCGACCAAAAAAACCAAAACGTTTGAATAGATTTGTGTGTGAATCGTGGTTACTGACCAAAAAAAACCCAAAACATTTGAATAGACGTGTGTGAATCGTGGTTTCAGACCAAAAAAAATAGATATGTGTGTGAATGCAATCCCTCACCACGTGGACCCGTATGAAAATCTTAATTTAAATCGTGGTTACCGACCAAAAAAAGAAAACGTTTGAATGGATATGTGTGTGAATGCAGTCCCTCACCACGTGGACCCGTATGAAAATCTTAATTTAAATCGTGGTAACTGACCAAAAAAAAACCAAAACATTTGAATAGACGTGTGTGAATCGTGGTTTCAGACCAAAAAAAATAGATATGTGTGTGAATGCAGTCCCTCACCACGTGGACCCGTATGAAAATCTTAATTTAAATCGTGGTTACCGACCAAAAAAAGAAAACGTTTGAATGGATATGTGTGTGAATGCAGTCCCTCACCACGTGGACCCGTATGAAAATCTTAATTTAAATCGTGGTTACCGACCAAAAAAACCAAAACGTTTGAATAGATTTGTGTGTGAATGGTGGTTTCAGACCAAAAACAAGAAAACGTTTGAATAGATATGTGTGGAAAATCTTAATTTAAATCATGGTTACCTACCAAAAAAAATCCCTGAATGTAAATGATATATTTCTTACTGTTCTAGTTTTTCATTTTCGCCTGTGTGAGCATGAATGGATATTATGTGTGTGAATGAAGTCCCTCACCACGTGGACCCGTGTGAAAGTCTAATTGAAATCGTGGTCGCCGTTTTAAAAAAAAAAATTAAAAATCATTTTTAAAAAAGTTTGCTGACTTTCGTCTTTCTTTCAGCACGTGGACTCGTGTGAAAGTCTAATTTGAATTGTGATTAGTCTAATTTGCATTCTGATTACCTTCAAAATAAAGAGGCCAAAAAAGAGACAAAACAAGAAATCTTTGTTTAAGTAACCTAATGTTTTTTTTAGATTCTCTAATCGTAGTTCCCTAAGTTTCAATTCATTTATGATAGAGTGTGATAGCAAATTTTGTGCTTGAAATAATGCGTGATAGCTGTAATAGATTGTGAGAAATATTAAAATGTAAAGAAATTGTGGTTCTTTGAAATGTGGAGAAAATATGGATTTTCCAAAAATGAAAATCATAAAAAAATGTTGTCCAGTTGTTTCAATAAATATCATTCTTTACACAATTGTTAAACAATCATTGTAGAACAGAATAATATCAAACATTTCCTTACAGAATTGTGTCTCTTTGAACGTGAGATGTAAGAGTGGTGTTAGTGAAAGAATCATTTTTGAAATTATTATAGCCCAAATACCGCTGAAAATAAAGGCCAGAAAGGGGAGCATCGTTTTTCTTTGAAGGCCCTTAACAATAGACATATTAAGTATATAATGTAACAGAGCGCGTTGTATGTATCTTAATTAGTAAATTAATTATGGATCTTTAAAATGTGTGCCAAATAGGGTGTGCTTGGACTAGCGCGTTTGTAGGTATGTATGTTAAGTAGTAAAGGAATCAGTCTAAAATTTTCAAAGGATAAAACCCTTGAAAAATGAAAAATTCCCCCCCTAAAAAAATTAAATAATTTTTGTCCTTAAAATTTCTCAAAGGCAACCATCGAAAATGTAAGAAGTGTATTTGTCAAATTATTGAAACAGCATCCATTCAGCTTTCATATGAGCTATAGAATGCGTCTGTATGTATCGTAACTAGTGAGGAGAAGATTTTAATTATAAAAATGACCAAATTTAAGATGATCTTCAATATTTAAGAGTTTTGAAAAAATCAATCATGGCGGCTAATGTAAGCAAAGTCATTATTCATTAGAGAAAATTATTCCTAGAAGCAGAAAAAAATTTGGTTGAATTATCTGTCACCGTTTTCGAGATACAGAGGTTTGAAAGCTGTAATGTGATATTGACTGTTTCAGACCCATGTGTGATGTAATGAAACCTAACCCTATAACTATTGATATTTTACTGATAAGGTATATCAGAAATAATGTTGGTCTTGATTATCCGCATACAAGGATGTATATTTTGTTTAGATAACTCAAATAGTTAGTGAGTATTAAACTTGTGAACTTAATTGAATACACTGCAAAGAGAAAATTTATGTTGACTTGTTGATATTTTTTTCTGTCTACTCATTACATCTGCTTCACAAAACATCAATGATAAAATTTCTATCTGGAGCAGTTTCGAAACTAAAATTGTCAAAAGAAAATAACCCTCTAAAAATGTAAAAATCGAAAAAAATGTAAAACAGTGTTTATGTCCAATTATTTCCTTAAATATCAACTTTTATATAATATTGATCTGTAGTTAATATTTTGCACAATCATTGTGTAACAGAATGCAATAAACAGATTTTTCAAATTACATTTCCTGACAGAGTTGTGCCGCTTTGAGCGTGACGAATCAAAAATCCCTTGTTTCCAATGGTCGTTTTTAAAATCGATGTAGCGCAAAAACCGCTCAAAATAGAGGTCAGGTTTGGGGGGTTCCTTTAAACAGCATTTATTCAGCTTTACAATGAGCTACAGCATGCGTCTGTATGTATTGCAGTTAGTGAGGAGAAGATTTTCAAAGACGCGTACCGTCAGAACCGCGAAATTTAAGAAAATGTTCAGTTTTTCGAAAATAGCCAAAAATCTATTTATACGGCCGAAAACGGCTTATAGTACACTCGATGGGGAATGTTGTTGCCCACATTTTGGTGAAAGTTTTATGAAATTATCTCCCATAGTTACCGAGAAATTGAGGTTTGAAGTTATTCCTTTAAAGGGAGGTAACTCAAAACCAAAATCGAAATTTAAAAATCTGGCTCGAGGATAATCTAAGTTGGGATACAGGCTACAATCCCTGAAAATTTCACAAAAGCGTTCACAAAATCGGTACAAATAATAAAAAATAATAAATATAGTCGCAAGCAACGACAAACGGATTCAGCGCTGTATGGTGTTAATGTAATTCACAAAGGTAATGATTTCAGTCAAAAGCTTATGGGTTAAAGTCTTCTGTTGATGGTTAACGCATTTTGCAAACATACAGTTATCTAATGCATTTAAAACGCATGCAGGGTTGACAATATTCAGAGGTCCGTAACTCAATGTAAATGTAGTAACTGAATTTTTTGTTAATTTTTAAAAGATTCTGTATTCTTTTGGCTTTCTAATGATATATGGAACAATGATTTGTCGTCTATCACTGATGACTAACAACTTTTTTCACATACCTGTATCCTAAGAAATCAAAACGAAAGCAGAATTGACAATATTCAAAGGGCCGTAACTCAATGTAAAACAAATATAGGAATTTACTGTCAAATTTAAAAAAAATCTATAGACTTTTGGCTTTCATATGATGCATAGAACCAAGCGTTATCGTATGCCGTTGATTCGCTACGATATTTCAAACATACCCACCAAAACACCACCTTTCCAAAATGCAAAATTTGACCTCTGACCCTGACCGGAAGTGACTGTTCGCGAGCGATTTTATTCTTTTATCTTAAAGACCTTGCCAATGTCTAGCTCTCATGCAAAAATCATCAAATTCGCCTGGGTGGGTTTTGAGTTATCTGCCCTTGAAGTTTGCGATTTTTACATTTTGGTCAACTTTGAAAAATCACAGCAAGAAAAGTATTCAAGTTAGGACTTTGTAGAAGTCAAATTCAGAACTACAATGCTTCAGCTACATTGAGTATAAATTTCAGCTCTCTGGTGCAAGTATCTTCAGAGAAGAAGATTTTCAAAGGTGGGTGGGGTCAGAAATGGTCGAAAATGCACTAAAAGCACGATGGCGGCCAAACCACGTGACCAACGAATTTGTCATGATTTCTTTTTTTGCAGCATTTTTTATTGCGCATCTTTTAAAAAAAAAATCAAGTCTCTAAGTGCATTTTGAAAAAAAAATCAATGTTAAATTTTCGATTTTGGAATCGAACTGGACCTTTAATGTATAGATCGATTTGGCCCAAAAGCTTATTGTCGCCATTCCTCAACAAGGTCTACCAGCCTGTGAAATTTGGCTTTGATAGCATCAGCCGTTTGGGCTGAAAGTTGTTCACAAAATTCGTGGAATAATAATTAAAAAAAACATGCCAATAACAATAAGGATTCAGCCTTATGGCTGAATCCTTAACTAGGATTGACGCGTCAATACTTAGGTCTTCAAGATTCCTGTTTGACCTTCACACAGTGTTTGACCTTCACATGACTTTTTGTCTAAGAGGTAAACAGTAACTAATGCATTATCAAAATGATCAAATTCCACTTGATATTGAGTGTTAAAGACTTTTCAGAAAAATTCATCATGGTGGCCAATGTCAGCTATGACATCATTCTTCAGAGAATATTATTCCTAGAAGCAGAAATTTTTGTTGTTGAATTATCTGTCACCGTTTTCAAGATACATGTGATTTAACGCTGTAAAGTAAAGTTGACTGTTTCAGACCCCTGTATAATGTAATGAAACCTAACACTTTAACTATTGATATTTTACTGATAAGGTATATCAGAAACAATGTTGGTCTTGTTTATCCACATACAAAGATGTATGTTTTGTTTTGATAACTTAAATAGTAATGGAGTAATGAATTTTGAAACTTTATTGAAAACACTGAAATTTGAATATTTTTAGACCCCTACTCCATGTTGGTCCTTCTAGCTCCTTTAATATCAACATTTTTATGATTAAGTACAACATAGAAAACGTTGTGCTTGGAATAGCGCATGTGAAAATACAATCAATTGAAAGATATCTCTCTCAGTAATGAAACTGTGGAACTTTGAAATATGCTAAAAATGAGGATTTTCCAAAAATCACAATATTCATGGACCGGTCAAGGACACAATTTTTTTTATCATGACTTGTTGATATATTTTTTCCGTCTACTCATTACATCTGCTTCACAAAACATCAATGATAAAATTTCTATCTGTAACAGTTTTGAAACTAAAATTCTCAAACTAAAATAACCCTCGAAAAATGTTAAAATCGCCGAAAAATGTAAAAAATCTCTTTATGTCCACATATTTCCTTAAATATCAACTTTTATATAATAATGACCTGTAGTGAACTTGTTCACCTAGTATTGTAGAACAGAATGCATCAAACAGATTTCTTATTTGACATTTCCTTACAGAGTGATGCCCCTTTGAACGTAACACGAAAAATGACACTTCAAAAAAATGTCGAACTCCAAGGGCAGATAACTCGAGAAACAGGTCAAAAATTAAAAATTTGCTTCGATAACTTTTTTACACACTCAATAAGCTTTCCAACGAGCTATCACACTGGTCTGTATGTATTGCAGTTAGTGAGGAGAAGATTTTCAAAGACGCGTACCGTCAGAACCGCGAAATTTAAGAAAATGTTCAGTTTTTCGAAAATTTGTCAAGGACACAATTTTTTTTATCATGACTTGTTGATATATTTTTTCCGTCTACTCATTACATCTGCTTCACAAAACATCAATGATAAAATTTCTATCTGTAACAGTTTTGAAACTAAAATTCTCAAACTAAAATAACCCTCGAAAAATGTTAAAATCGCCGAAAAATGTAAAAAATCTCTTTATGTCCACATATTTCCTTAAATATCAACTTTTATATAATAATGACCTGTAGTGAACTTGTTCACCTAGTATTGTAGAACAGAATGCATCAAACAGATTTCATTTTTGACATTTCCTTACAGAGTGATGCCCCTTTGAACGTAACACGAAAAATGACACTTCAAAAAAATGTCGAACTCCAAGGGCAGATAACTCGAGAAACAGGTCAAAAATTAAAAATTTGCTTCGATAACTTTTTTACACACTCAATAAGCTTTCCAACGAGCTATCACACTGGTCTGTATGTATTGCAGTTAGTGAGGAGAAGATTTTCAAAGACGCGTACCGTCAGAACCGCGAAATTTAAGAAAATGTTCAGTTTTTCGAAAATTTGTCAAGGACACAATTTTTTTTATCATGACTTGTTGATATATTTTTTCCGTCTACTCATTACATCTGCTTCACAAAACATCAATGATAAAATTTCTATCTGTAACAGTTTTGAAACTAAAATTCTCAAACTAAAATAACCCTCGAAAAATGTTAAAATCGCCGAAAAATGTAAAAAATCTCTTTATGTCCACATATTTCCTTAAATATCAACTTTTATATAATAATGACCTGTAGTGAACTTGTTCACCTAGTATTGTAGAACAGAATGCATCAAACAGATTTCTTATTTGACATTTCCTTACAGAGTGATGCCCCTTTGAACGTAACACGAAAAATGACACTTCAAAAAAATGTCGAACTCCAAGGGCAGATAACTCGAGAAACAGGTCAAAAATTAAAAATTTGCTTCGATAACTTTTTTACACACTCAATAAGCTTTCCAACGAGCTATCACACTGGTCTGTATGTATTGCAGTTAGTGAGGAGAAGATTTTCAAAGACGCGTACCGTCAGAACCGCGAAATTTAAGAAAATGTTCAGTTTTTCGAAAATAGCCAAAAATCTATTTATACGGCCGAAAACCGCTATGTGCTTAATCGATGGGGAATGTTGTTGCTCACATTTTGGTGAAAGTTTTATGAAATTATCTCCCTTAGTTACCGAGAAATTGAGGTTTGAAGTTTTTCCTTTAAAGGGAGGTAACTCAAAACCAAAATCGAAATTCAAAAATCTGGCTCGAGGATAATCTAAGTTGGGATACAGGCTACAATCCCTAAACATTTCAAGAAATTCGGTTGAGTCGTTTAGGCTGTAGAGCGTTCACAAAATCGGTACAAATAATAAAAAATAATAACTAGGACTGCCGCGGCAGTACTTAGGTCTTCAAGATTCCTGTTTGACCTTCACATGCATGTTTGACCTTCACAAGAATGTTTGTCAAGGAGGTACACAGAAAAATATATATCATCAAAATGACCAAAATGTACCTTATTTTCCAAGGTTTGACGTCTGTCTTGTAAGAGGGCTATTACAGGCCCCTATGTGATTTAATTGAACTTAGCACTATAAATATGGATATTTTGATAATAAGGTATTTCTGAAATTTTTTGGGTCTTGATCATACGCATTCTCAGATATTAAATGTGTTTAGATAATCAAGATAGTTAGGGAGCAATAATTTTTTTAACTTAAATGTAAACACTGAAAATGTATGATTTTTAGACCCCTACTCGATGTTTGTCTTTCTAGCTCCTTAACTATCAACTTTTTTATGATAAAGTGTAATATAGCAATGGTTTTACCTGGAAAAGCGCTTGTGTAGGTATCATCAATTTAAAGATATTTTAATTAGTAAAGGAATTGTAGATCTTTGAAATGTGCGGGAAATGAGGATTTTCCCAAATAAGCAATATTCAAGGACCTGTGAAAGACCTTAAAATTTGTACCATGACTTGGTAATATTTTTGATTGGTTACTTATTACATTAGCTTAAAAAAACTGTAGTAATTTTTTTTTTACATGTAGCAGTTTCGATACTAAAATTCTAAAAAGTAAAATAACGCTAAAAAAGTAAGAAATCGGTAAAAATGTAAAAAAAAAATGTATGTCCAATTATTTCCTTAAATATCAACTTTTATATAATAATGATCTGTAGTGAACATGTTGCACAATCATTGTAGCACAGAATGCAACAAAGAGATCTTTGAAATTACATTTCCTAACAGGGTAGTGCCCCTTTGAACTTGACGCAGAAAAATTCTTTTTTTCAAAAGTTCATTTTTGAATTTGTTGTAGCCAAAAAACCGCTGAAAATACAGGGCAGGTGTGGGGGTACGTTTTAACAGCATTCATTTAGCTTTCAAATGAGCTATAGTATGCTTCTGTATGTACCATAGTTAGTGAGGAGAAGACTTTCAAAGACGCGTACTGTCAAAACCGGAAAATTTGGCCAAAATTTCAGTTTTTCGAAAATAGCAAAAAATCTATTTATACGGCCGAAAACCGCTATGAGCATAATCGATGAGGAATGTTGTTGCCCACATTTTGGTGAAAGTTTTATGAAATTATCTTCCTTAGTTACCGAGATATTGAGGTTTGAAGTTTTTCCTTTAAGGGGAGATAACTCAAAAACAGATTCGAATTTCAAAAATCGCCCTCGTCATTATCTAAGTTTAGACACAGGCTACAATCCCTGAAAGTTTCATAAAAATCGGTTGATTCGTTAAGGCTGTAGAGCTGTGACAAAATCGGTACAAATAATAAAAAATAATAATAATAATTCGGATAAAAACAATAGGTTTTCAGACTTTCGTCTTGAAGACCTAATAATAATAATCTCGATAAAAACAATAGGTCTTCAGACATTCGTCTTGAAGACCTAATAATCTGGATAAAAACAATAGGTCTTCAGACATTCGTCTTGAAGACCTAAGAAGACCTAATAATAATCTGGATAAAAACAATAGGTCTTCAGACTTTCGTCTTGAAGACCTAATAACATTTATCATATAAAAAACGAGGATGTGATTGGATAGCTTACTACTGGGAATGCCTGCGCTAAACTGGTTATAGCAACATGCGATAGAGGTGAGTGAATTCAGATCAGACGAAGAGGATATCCTGGCTGGTTCGAGCCCCGATAGAGACAATATTTTTGATATTTTATTCCTCGGAGCAAGGTCGATTTTAATCAGACTGATCATACACTAAATGTTTTTTCCCCTTTTTTTAAAATGGTACTCGTTATAAGATAATGTTAGGCGCACAGCATTAATAAATCACGTTGATTACCTCACCATTTGATTTATAATGGAGGTTTTTCAGCTTTAAGTTTGAGGTAAATGCATTCTGAAAGCTGTCAAGTTATTAAAATAAACATCAGGTTGCTTGGATAAACGTTTAGGGATTTATGAAATGCCATATTGTTCATTGCCATTTTGTCATGATGAAATTGTATATTGAGTTTCGTGTGGTCTTCTATAAGGTCTATCGCAATCAATTATTATGACAAAATATTCATTGCATACCATGCACAGTGTTCAGATGAACTATATAATATTCATTTCATTGAAAGGTTCCACTAACAGGTATTTTTTAATCGACAATTATAAATGAGAATAACTTAAATTATAGTTCCCAGAGTTATGGAAATCAAAGTGAGGATTTAATATATAATTCAGTTATATTATTTGGTTCTGCTTCATCGTGATTTACTTATAGTAACCTACAAAAGATACCTTAAGAATACAATATTAACACTACAGAAGTATACAATTCTTATCAATGAACCTAATTCTACCAAATCGGGTCAAGGCAACCTTTCTTATCAAGTGTGAACCGATTTACTTTACAATACATACAATAATGCTTCAAATTCTCCTACTCGTAACCCTAGGGAATCTCCTTGTGTCTGAAGCTACCCTAGACGCGGATGTGAAGAATCTCTCCACGCGACTGACATCTCTCTCAGACCTCCAGAAGCAAACTATGGACCTCGAGAACAGGAGTGCAGCTGTCATGGCTGACGTTCTTTCCAAACTTGCTGGCAATGAGATGAGGTTTAACACTCTGGAGAAACAACAGAACTCTTCTTCAGAAGAACTGAGGCAATTACAACACGTACACAATGCCACGGTAAACGAACTGACGCATTTGAAAGAGGAACACTATGCATCTCTGAATGAGATAGAACGTTTGAAACAAAATTAAATGTCACATTCTCTTGAATTGCAACAATTGAAACAAGACTACAATGCGACTTTGGAGGACCTTAAAGCTTCACAGAATGAAGTAAATGAGGTTAAGAATCAGTTAAAGAGTTTTGAGCAAAACCAGAAATCGGCCTCACTTGAATTGCAACAACTAAACAAGGAACACAGCGTGACAGTAATGGCGCTTGACTATGCAAGAGGTAAGATAGATAATGTCGAAAGTGAACTCTCAACTTCAAACGGAAAACTGAAGGATTTGGAACAGGACCAGAACTCTACCTCACTGGAGGTTCTACTTATTCATAATGAAGTGAAAGATATTCAGAATGAAGTGAAAACGTCGAAATCAGATCTGAAGGATTTGGAGCAAACAGACAACTCAACTTTTCATAAACTTCAGGAACTGCAACAGGAACATAACACAACAATGATTGAATTTGAAGCTTCTCGAGACGAGATAAAATCTGTTGCAGATAAACTCTTAACGTCCGAAACAAAATTAGAGGATTTAGAGCAAATTCAAAACACAACCTTAGAGAAAGTTCAAAAACTGATGCAGGAACATATAACCATAGTAAGTGAACAACAGCATGCCCAGAGTCAAGTTAATAGTTTTCATAAATTATACAAGAATTTGAAGCAAACACAGAACACAACCTGGCTGGAAATGCAACAAATAAAACTGTCGCAAAACACTATCGTTGCAGAGTTGCACAATATTTCTGCAACCTTAACTAAAGGTAAGGAATCGTTGTTTAAGTAAATACTAATGTCCAAAATGTATTTCATACACTATGGTCATTATGAGAGTGAAAGTTTCTTGTACCTTATACATTAACTGCCTCTAACAATTCCTTGTTGAAATATCTGATCTTTGCTCCTAAAAAATAAATTTATAAGTTGAAATTTTAATGGGAATTTTCTAATTTTTCTCAAGTTTTTTGTTCAATGTTCAAGTACAATGAAACGCTTCAAACGCTTACGGAGTTTTAAGCATATAGTTGATTATCCAGAGAACGTAAACTATTCTTAAATTACCATTTATTTGGCTTGATAAAACCTATTTGAAATCAGATGACGGAATTCATGTAAACCTGTAAAAATGTTTAACTAAGACGAACAAGCAGGGATCTAAACAAAAGGCTTATTAAAATTGAGTGTTAGTATCTTTCCAAATTATTTTCTAGACCACCATTCACAGATATATTTCGTAGCTGAGCAAACCCCATCATCAACAGTGATTCATGGCATCGAGCGACTTCGCTTTGAGGCAGTCCTGCAGAATAAAGGGAACGCATATAATAAATCAACGGGTATATTCACCGCCCCTGTCACAGGCCAGTATGCATTTTGGATCAATGTTGCAGAGGTTTTCAGACAATTTCAGATTGGAATGTACCTTGACGGCACAAAAGTTGTTCAACATGGAGGAATTGGTTATCCATCCTTTAGCTATATTATTGCAGTCAACAGAGGACAAAAGATTTGGTTTTCGAAAACTGATGAATATTCATTAACATTGTCTGACAGTCATAACTCATATTACGGAGGAGCACTGCTGAATGCATTTTAATATTCCTAAAGTTTAACAGCCATTTATGCATAGAATGAATGTTTCTATGAATGTGATCTAGTTCTTGCACAATAAAGGCCTCTCACAATATTCTTACGTGATAATGAATAGTTGTCATGATTTGCATTCAAACTTTTACTTTAAAATAGGATAAATATCAAACAATTATTGACTTCAAGCGAGGTTGATCCAATGACTTGTCGACCTTGGACCGTGATATTGTGAATACTAACGTGGCCAAGGTCGACAAATCACTAGATCAACCGAATCTGAAGTCCATCATTGTTTCATTACATGCAATTGGTCTTGACCAACTTTCCATTGTGAATATTAGGGACATAACTCTAATTTTGGAAATATAAATGCCCTAAATCTTATTCAGAACTGTCACAATGGCAAAGCGACACCAACCGTTTTATTTCCCATTACACCCAAGACCGGAATTCCTCAAATCCTTTTTAGCTACCAGAGGTGTTTGGCTTGTTATATTAAATTTTCGTAACTCACAGGGGTTTACATTGCTTAGCGTAATTGCTGTCATGTGACCATGTAGGCCCATCAGAAAGGCGGAAATAATCAATCCTTATAAAAATAATAAATGCTTTTCAAGATTCCATATTCCTGTAATGAAAATAAAGTAGACAAAACACCACCATAAGAAACAATATTGACTGATTTTAGTGATTTACATCTCGGCCAATCGAATTGATATCACAACAAAACTTTCACATGTACTCCTTCATTTTACCAGAGACTCTATATTCAGATACTATATACTTATGCGCATTGACAGTGCCCAGTCGCTTTGTGCGTTGGACCGTGATGTGTCGGAGATGCGCGGAGAATCCAAGATTCCGGTTCATGTTATATAATGTCTCTGATTTTACATTCACATATACTTTAAACATGGGCGTTTCGGGTCCGAATATTCTGATCCATAGGAGTCGTACGCATTTCAAGCTACCTTTGCACGGTGACCTTTATCAGTCAACAACCACACTAGAAAGCCAGTAAAGTTGAAAGGGACTTCTGATGTTTGAAGGTGAAAACTCCAGTCTAATTCAACCTAGCCTCAATATTATCCGTTTCACTCGTATACTGAGTCTAGAAAGGCCTAATAGAGGGTCGCGACCCTTCTGCGACCTATGACCCTCCAACGTTATACGTGCGAAGGCACACTATTGCGGCTTGGTAAGATGAGTTCTGATTGGTCAATTCGATACGTTGGCTGACGTGACTCTCAACTAAGCCTTTCTAGACTCAATATAGGAGTGAAACGGATAATATTGAGGCTAGGTTTACTTAGACTGGTGAAAACTCATTGCGAAAGCCACCTAGCTGACTAGGACACCGTGGAGCAAGTATTCAGAACAGAAATGAAGCCATCTTCCCGACAAAGCTTAAAAAAGTCAGCTTCTAAACTTATTAATCTAATCCTTGCTGTCGACACTTGCCTTATCTGTCCTTGCTCTCTAGCTCACTATAAGGGAAAGTCATAGTCCAATCAGAATCCCCCTAACAAATGAACATCGGACTGAAAAAAAACATGGCGGACTTCGACAGAAAGTGCTTCGACTGAAAAATGTGCAAAGAGTAGCAGCGCCTGTTAAGGGGACAGTCATATCGGGTATTTTTTGGGGGAACGAAATTCAAGGGGACATCAGAGTTAGGACATATATGTTATCAGGACATGCTTTTAACACAATTGAAACATGTAACTTTTGGTATTAGTTTTATTGATTTAGATTCAACAACTTGGTAGAGAAGAGCACATACTCGGACAAAAACAACAACAATAAGAGGTGAAGCCCTTCATCGGCACTATGAATGTGAAAAGCCTTGCTACGCCATTATAAAGCATTGTTGATTAGTTTCATAAATAATAATTTGTTAATGTGTAGTTTAGTTTACATACAAAACAAACGAGAAAATATCTACAGACTTCATTAATCGAGGCCATCCAACAAAGACACAAAACGAGCGTCTGTGATTGACTGTAGCAAGGGAGATAACTAGAGGTAACAAATTAACGCCGGTAAGGGCGCTGTTGGCAAACTAGAAAAGTCAAGGGTCGACAGCAAGGGTTAGATAAGGTCCGCGACTGCCGTTTTAATCGTGGGAAGAGTGAGATAATCACCAATTTCAATGAGAGTGAATCCAGCCATCTATATCACTTATCAAAAATAAATATCAATACCCGACAAGGTCAGGACTTCTTCATTTACATAGATACTGGATATATAACCTATCTAACAAAACTACGTTTGACTGATTG
Source organism: Steromphala cineraria (assembly GCA_916613615.1). Lineage (NCBI taxonomy): Eukaryota > Metazoa > Mollusca > Gastropoda > Trochida > Trochidae > Steromphala > Steromphala cineraria. The sequence continues at coordinate 33,171,732 of OU744729.1, read as the reverse complement.
ACGCGCATAAATTTCCGGGTTTTGATCATTATCGGGAGCTAACACCTTTCTTGGGTCGCTATATAACGTCAAAAAGAAATTCACTTGTGTGATAAATAATGTATCTCCGCCTGTACATGTGCCAAAATGTTTAATGGAATTGAACTTTGTACACTTAATATACTGAATATTACCTTATACAAGAACAGGTAAATAAAATCAAGATTTTAAGAATGAAAAGGCCTCACTTAGTAAATGTGTTTGCTTATAACTCCGTTAACATGTTGACGATAAACATAGATGTCAACGTGACAAACCCGCATTTAGATTAGACTGATAGTGCTGAATCTTCTGAATCGGGTCGTGAAGAACTTTCTAACCTTTTGAGAAATATGCTGAAATACTTCACTTAACGTTTTACACATCATATTAATTTTTCAATATGTCATCATTCAGTAGCATTTGCCATCCTGGTTATGCATATACAACGTTCTTAAATTAAAGTTCGTCTCTACAAAATATCACAATTAATAACTTAAACACTCTTATCTTTTTGGGGTTTGGAATCTGGTTCTATCTTATCGGGTCATATCAACCTTTCTAATCATTTTAAATACCTGCTTAAAGGCTTCAATATGTCCCTCACAACAAGCATCGTTCTCGTTCTTCTTACCATGGGGCATCTCTTACTGTCTGAAGGTACCCTAGACGCGGATGTGAAGAATCTCTCCACGCGACTGACATCTCTCTCAGACCTCCAGAAGCAGACTATGGACCTCGAGACCAGGAGTGCAGCTGTCATGGCAGACGTTCTTTCCAAACTTGCTGTCAATGAGATGAGGTTCAACACTCTGGAGAAACAACAGAACTCTACCTTACAGGAAATGCAGCTTTTAAAACAGGATCATGACGCCTCGGTAAAGGAACTTAGAGCCACAAGAAATGAGATCGAGAGATTAAAACAAAACCAGAATTCAGCTTCACTTGAACTGCAACAACTGAAAAAGGACCACAACGTAACAGTGACGGAACTTGAAGTTGCAAGAAACGAGAGACAACATGTTGAAAATGAAGTGGCTGCGTTAACTGCAAGATTTAGGAGTTTAGAGCAAGACCAGAACTCGACCTCTAGGAACCTTCAGATGGCAAGGAAGGAGATCAAAGATGTTCAAAGTGAGTTACAAAGGACAAAAACTAAACTGAGGGATTTAGAAAACGACCAGAACTCGACCAAGTTAGAACTTCAAATTGCTTTAATTGAGAGAAATCATTTTGCAAATGAACTGTTAACATCGGAAGCAAAACTGGTTGATATGGAGCAAAATCAAAACGTGACTTTGCAAGAACTGCAACAACTGACACAGGAACACGCACTGACTGTAACAGATTTGCAAACTTCGCGGAATCAAGTTAATAGTCTTCAAATTGAACTGAAGAAACTGGAGCAAACCCAGAACACTACCTGGCAGGAAATGCAACAAATTATACGAAGAAACAACGTGATCGCTTCGCAATTTCAACAATCTCAGACTCAAATCAGCAGTCTTCAAATTGAAATATCATCGTCGAAAACAAACCTAAGCAAAGAACTACAACACATTGCAAAACTAGAATCTGAAATAACTTCACCATCCAAGATAGCAGCCTTAATCAGGGATGTTGCAAATGTTGAGAATCAGATAATGTCTCTACAACATAATGTTTCCGCCTCGTTAAATAAAGGTAAGAAACCAACGTAACTTAATAGAATAGGTACATTGCTACAGGTTTCTTTTAAAGCCGTTTCAATTTTATAACATATGTTTTTGCTTATCACATAGATAATTTATTTCAGTAATAAATATTTGTAGAACTTGTAATGGAAACATATTGTTACATATTGAGATATATCAAACCAATCTCACATATCCTTCCCCAAACGGCAACTATACGATAAATTCTTGTTTTCAACGAAAATCTAATAACTGCCATATATATTTTTGAAGTCAAATTCACACTTATAATTTTCATGAATATAACTTATATGATCTATCAAACATTATCAACCCATAACTGTCATTCTGACTGCTTTTGATAAGTTTCCAAAATTGCGTTTGGTTGATTGACGTGCGTCCATGTCCGGTTTTCGATCACAATCACGACTTCAAACCCTCCTAATATTATCATACAACGTGGACTGGCTCTAAAATGATATTTTCTGCTTCAGTTGATACTTCTCGACCAAATGTCACTATTGATAAAGTTTGGCATATATGTGAATCCCTCACAGAGTGGCTCTTTAAAACCCTGAAGTTAAGGATAAGTATTTTACCTATTTTATTTATTTTCCAGATCACAGTCCCAAGATTTATTTTGAAGCGCAGACAATCTCGTCGTCAACCACGATCCGAGGCAATGAGCGACTTCGTTTTAACACGGTTGTGCTAAACCAAGGGAACTCTTACGATAAATCATCGGGTGTATTCAAGGCCCCTGTCTCAGGCCTCTATGCGTTTTGGATCAATGTTAGACATGACACTGATCATATGGACATAGGGTTGTTCACAGATGGCATTCAACTGTATCGAGAGGATGGGGATATGGGTCGAACCTCTTTCACCTGCATAGCTAAGGTAGACAGGGGACAGAAGATTTGGTTCACGAAAACGGATCAATATTCGTCCGTATTGTCTGCAGTCTCAAGGTCGTTCTACGGGGGTGTACTCCTAACAGCAGTTTGATAGAAAGTAGTTTGATATCAACTGTTAATGCGGTTTGTTAACGCCGTCATTCAATGGATTAAATTAGTAGTCGAAGGAATGAATAATTATTCTTTTCCTTTAAGATGTATCATTGCACATTAATAACAACACCATTACATTTATGTATATTAAAAATTATCGTGAAATTGTATAATTTGACTGAGAAACCTTTAAAAATACATCCTGTTTTGTTATGAATTCAGTTCCCCGAGCTTGATTTTTAAATCATCACAATATGTCAATCAGATGGATATCGAATGTTTCCAATGGAAATGTAAATGCAATCTTGTTTGTACAGCACCCACCTCAAGTCCCGTTTGTATGGATAGTCGTTACTTGATCCATCAAAAAACCAAATAGATCTTCTTAAGAAGCTACTCCGTGAGTTGTTAGGGGTCATATAAGCCAAACTTTACAAATAGTGTAATCTGAATTTGTCTTCCGTGACTGTTTTAAGATTTTCGTTTAACAAGTATTTTTCGTAAATTTGCCATTTTGGATATGAATATGAGACCTATTCTGAATTCATTTAATGAACAATGACATATGCGTTCGTATCAAAGCAAAACAAAATGTGCCGAAAATCACGTAGTTTGTCTTTAAGAGCGTAGAGTAGGTTAACAACGAGTTTGAGAGAGGTTTAAATCATTACCTGAATCCTGATAAATGTATACCGTCATTAAAAAGAATCACAACCATTTACCTTATAATCTAAATGATTATGTTCAGCAAAATTGAAATCTCTTTAGTAGAAGAATTTAATATGTTTGCCTTCATGACAAACTTTGACCTTAGCACTATTGTTGTTGTGCTGATAGTACTAAGTACACTGCAGATATAAACCACTTGAGACATGACATTTTTTAAAGAAGTTATCTTCTCTTTGAAGGAGAGCACAAATAAGAAAATGTCAAATGCAATTATCTATTAGTTATTTCAATATCTTTTTTGATATTTTCGATTTCTCAGTTTAAACGAAAAACATAATAGTTTGTAAGATTCGGAGAGAAAAAAATTCTGATATTCGATCTTTGGTAACATTTAATGTATGATAATGATAATCAGTTTTTAATATCAATTAAAAAATTGGCATCCTTATTTGATAGATGTAATTATATAAGGTCCTTTAAAGCATAAACAGTTTAAACCATTTAAATTTTAACTGTAACATTTGTAAATGTATTAAGGATTTTCACATTATCAGGTTTGCCGTTGCAATCAACAGAGCTTTAGGATCGTTACATATGCCTACCTTTCTTGAGATAAAGACTTGCCTTTTGTTTTCTATCTTTTGTTACTACCTTTGTCATAAATCTAAATTACCTGATCACATTCTCATTAACCATCTCCTAATTCGCTAAGATATAAGGAAGAAGACTTTTCATGATAGCATTTCGTGCATGTAATATCCAATTCATTTAATCATTTTATATTCATTGTGTGCCCGTGTATTTTCAATCCTAAATCTTTTGAAATTCTTCTGTCGAAATATTTTTGTTTTACCTTACATATACCTACAGATGTCTAGTAATTCATCACCCTAATATCGGGCTAAAATAATAAACATCAACGTCCGCGATGTCAGCTTCTATTGTTGAGGAAGAGCCAACCGTTAGTCTTTGTGGTTTATAGACTCTTGTGTGAGCTTCAAGTATAAAAGGGATTATAACATATTTTTCATACAATTCATATACAGCCCACACCTATTCTTTAAAGGGACAGTAGCACGTTTAAGGGGGAATATAACGTAAGAAAAAAATATATGGTTCCAATTTAAACTAAATGTATTTAAACTAAATGAAGCAGTAATAAATCAAATATATAATGTTAAGTCTAGCCATACGATTCCTTTTTCGTACACAAAATGAATTAAAGGTGTTCACACAGAAGGGCCGCCAATGGACTTAATGTGAATCTTTATAATTTGTTCTCTGACTATGCATATGGGTGATTGGTTTGTGTGATGAGAAAATAATACATTTAACCCTAACGTACAATTATATGTCAAAAAAAGAAAATATATCAATTTTTAAAAAACCGTGCTACTGCCCCTTTCAATTTCAACATTATATGAATTATATAAACTTTGGAAGATTTAATTGCTTAGGAATTCGCTTGCCCTAAATCAGTTGTTTAATGTGACTAATGTATTTTACTTGATAAGCAAGTCATGTTTTGGATATTTCTCTATCTTACCTTTGTCAACTTAGGTAAAATGGCTAGCTTTATTAAATTTACAGTTCTAACTATCTCATACAACCATTTTCAGCGCAATTACACTATATGGGTGTTAAATAGTGTTACTTATCAACAAAAGTTGCTTAGTCACAATAGAGTCCTCGAACATCTTTGCGACATTGACCTCGATGTTTATCAAAATCATGATGACAGCAAAGGCTGACTTCTTTTCTTATGGAAAGATTCGCCTCTCCCGAAGATAATTTATCAAGTATATTCAAAGTTTGATACACAACTTTTATCTTTCGCAGATGACAATAAGCTAGCTGAGAAATGTACTCAATGGTGGTCCGTAAGGGACACATTATTGAAACATAATTTTCAAAATCACTTTCGTTGTAGGTTCGTTGTTAATAATCTACTTTAAGCAATTAGCTTCATTTAGCTATGATAAATCCCCACACACCCAGGATTTTTCAGGGTGGGTCCTGTTTACAACCCTCTTAGCCAAACGCAAGGCTCTCGTCAAAAAACCGTCCGTGTCATAAGCATAATTATTAATCATGTGTACAATTCGTTACATAAGATTGTCGCCACCAAGGAGACAATATAATTAAAAGTTTAGTCTCGTTAAACTGGTAACAGATCATGCGGCTATACCTGTGCAACGCATGGAGGGAACATTTTGAAAAAAACAAGTCCGTATCCCGGTAGTTGTTTTAAATTTCTCGGAACATGGTCAATTCTAATTAGACTGATAAGTTGTTGTGAAGTTCTGCGTACGACAAAGTCATGATTAAATGTTATTTCTTCCTCTTACCTATCATTTTCCTAAGTAAACTTTGTACTGTGTCTTTTAAATGTTGATTAAAGTTTAAGACATGACAAAGCAAATTGAATGTTAACAAAATGTTTGGTTGCGTATCATTTATTTTGACAAAATTATCTGTGTTAGGTTTATCAACAAAAACAAATTTCGAATGGTTGGCTGTAGCTATTTGACATGTGTCGACACAGTGAAAAGATAAACCCACTAGTAAAAGCAGCATGTCCGTGCGTAATTCGTTAAACTATCAAGTCAATTTACAAATATGGTCCTGTTGGTCCTCCGTACTTTTTTAGGATGGCGCTTCCTTACAGCATGTTCTTAGTGCAAGTTAATTCGTGAACAAGGCCTAACCGTACCGACAGGTATGTATATTTCTATACATAAGGGGCAGATCGGGTGCATGTTGGGTTTAAATAAAGAGGGGGGATTAAAGATGTTCTCAAATAAAACATTTTATGTTTCAAACATATCCACCGTTACTGTACAAAATCTTTTTGATCTGAATCTCTGGTTTAAAAATATTCTATTCACGTGGAAAGTTTTAGGATCAAGTTGTTCAACTTAGAAATAAAAATAAAAATATTCATTATTGTCATTGACCATTAAACCAGTGACCCGTATACGTATTGGTCTGAATAAACAACCACTGTCATGTCGCCTTCATGAGCCATAACTTCACTGAAACATCACTTTCATTTTATTAACAATATTGTTTAAGAAGTGTCATCTTCATGGACCGTTCCACATTTATCAACGCTAATAACTTAATTTCATTCATTTTTAAACGTTAAATGGCGCCAAATAGCATAAATAAAGCAACACAAGCAAAATTATCATTATCTATTTTTATTTTTTGAGTGTCTTCATATAACTTTATAAATTTCTTAACTCAATGTTACAAAAATGAAAACAAATATTCTTGATAAAAAATATTTGTTACAGGTGAACTTTCAACAGTTCAAGCCAGAAGTTTACAGAATTCAGAAGTAAGTAAAACACATTTGAACATTTCCCATTAAGAAAAATCGTGGTTAAGAAAATAACTTACTCATTTAGACAGAATAAATGTTCTTAAAAGTCTTAAATTACCTTCAATAAACCATCTGTTCGCCATGTTGCCTAACCCTAATTATGATATCTTAAACTTGCAGAAAAAAATTTTCGCGTTTGTATGGAAAGAGAAGCCCGATATGATTAAGCGAAATACTATAATCCAATCCTACATGGAGGATTCACTCTAGACTAATTCTTGAAATAACAAGAAGACATGGTCATCAATATCCCCATCAAAATAAGGTTTCATCAAATCTCCCACCATTTTATATATGGACCATAATTCTGTAATATGTAATTGCCTAAATCTCAAGAGAGTCCAAAAGCACAGAACAATGGCAATAAATCTGAAAAAAAATATTGCGCGGTTCTGATTTTCGAACTCTATCAAGGTATCAAATCTAGTTATTTTATCTTAAATAGTTTCTGAGAAAAGTTGTCCGCTTTGGCGACACCCTCGAACAGAGTCCAAAAACACGAAACAAGGGAAATAACTTCGTAAAAAATGTATTGATGACCTGAAGACACAAAGCATTTTGAGAAAATCTGTCCACTTTAACTCAGACGCACGGATGGACGGATGGTGCCCAAACATATATCCTTCTCCCACTTCTTGGCGGGGGAGAAAGATAGCTCAGAAACTCTCATGGTTGCAGAGACCTTTTCTCAAACATTCCAATATGTCATCTCTTATCAATTTTGCTGTCTAAACAAAATGCCTTCACCGATCAGAGATGAAATTCGAATCAATTTATTATTCCACATATTAAAATCATTTTTGGAAAGATATAAATGAATAGTAGGTAAACATACACTCTTTACAAATAAATAAATGGTTTGAAGGATGTCTCACTGCTTTGACAGTGATGTTATTGAAATATCGTACTTCTCCTGAATTATATTCTTCAATAACCTTAAACTAAAACGTTAGTAACTTATAAAGGTTTTTTTGTTGCCTTTTTATGAGTGTCGTTTTTAAAACTTTATCATAGGTGGTGACAGTTTTTTATGTGTTGATAACTTCGATGGATAATGTTTTCATTACAAGTTTATAGGTATAAAAATAATTTCATGAGCGATGCCAAGATTATACTTTGCATTGTTGGATGGGACAAAGTCCATCAAATACGATAACAGGCTACTACACAGGAATCAACTTGTTTAGAGATTACTGAATTGACATCGTATTATTTTTTTTAAATTGTAAAAAGTTTGAACGAGCTTGAAGCTTTTAATTAATTTCTGTCTCCACATAGGTAACTTAACTCTGTTGTAACATGAACAAGATTGGATGCATAAATTTTGTTCTGCAATCAGAAATTTCGTCTCATTTATCCCAATTGATTCGAGAAAATTTGAATTTGCATTTTGAGGGAACATGGTCACGTTTTGATAATAAAGAGGAACTTTTAATGCATAAGTGGGTCATAATTGCTGAAAATTTGCGATATTTCTGTTGCACAGTTAGCCCCAGCAGGTATAGTATTTCAAAAGAGGTTAGCATAATATTTCATGAATGGGAACATATATTTTGGTAGAGAATGATATCAGTACGAAACAAGTAGAATCCCTCCTTTTAATCAGCATATTCATTATCCCCTGCTCATCTTCAACAGTATGATTGATTGATTGATTGATTGATTAATTGGTTGGTTGGTTGGTTGGTTGGTTCAGAAAATGTTGATCTTCCTTGAAACTGAGCATTCGAGCTCCTGCCATAACAATCGAAAGAATAGAGTCGCATGCCTTGTTAAAAACGAACAATGTAGTCGGTGACAAAATAAAAAAAGTGAGAGAAAAAAGATACACAAGTGCTCTCTCGAGTTATACTGAGGTAACATAACATAGAATATGGATCATCCTTCTGATATATGAAGCATTTATAATCAACACTGTCACTGTCTTATTTTGCAATAATTCTTTTACCATCAAATGCCTTTTAACAAAAATATACACTTAAAATGCTAGCCTCAAATTAAGATGCAAATGGTAAAATGGAGATTGAAATAAAATGGATACATTTCATGTTCATATGAACTCAGATTCGAACCTCGGATACAACGTTCCTCTTTTAGAAAAAGCCCCACAACTATGCATTTCAGTCAACTCTTTCACATACATATATATATCTCCTCCGAATTTTGCAACAGTTCTCAAACCTAATGTTACAAACCGTTAGTTGAGTTCTTCTAAATATCGCTTTGAAAACGAGTGCGCTGCTACATGTCACTCATTAGTGCTTGATAAAATTTCAGCAGATACATATCGGGGCACAGGCCATGTTATTTGTGAAATGCTTAATTTATTTGGAAATTTATCTTCTTTAAGTTCTTTCGTGACAGCAATTTACATGCGAGAATTTTCCTTTTCTACAAGACGTCCTGGCGACCGTTAGCGAGGAGAGGTGTTTGAAAAGTACAAGAAGAGAAATCATACCTTTCACTGATCCACGATTTGAAACAAAACGCTCATCAAGGTAAGCATTTATGTATATATAATTAGTTTTCCAAAACTCAATTGTTACAAAAAGGTTAAAGCTTAAAGTTTTACTCCAAGCATCGGCGGAATTCGCAAACCGGGTATTTCGTGTTTTTTTTCTATGAGAGATATACAATCGTGACCCCATCAGCTATGTGATTTTTCTATCTCCTTTTAAAATGCCTTGATTCAACACTGCCCACTATGACTATGACGTCACACTAAAATAAGTCCATTGCAAGAGGAACATACATTAAATGTCTCTTTTTCAGATGAAGCAATCCCTGATGCTTATTGGACGAAGTGGCTCGGGGAAGACAAGCGTTGTTGAGACTTTGACTGGATCTGAAGTGAGGAACCCCAGAGATGTTCAATTGATTTCAAGATTTGGGCACGAAATACAGGTTAAGGAAACGCATGGATTTTTCTCCAATGACCACGATCTACAAGCGTGTACAGAAGATATGGAAGGTTGTATCCGGTCTTTTCCTGGCATTGATGTTATTGGTTTTGTAATCCGGATCGGGCGGTTTACATCTGAAGAAAAGGAAATGATAGACATTTTCCATGACACACTTGGGGAGAGGGCCTTTAACTTCACGATTGTCATCTTCACCAATCTGGACAACCTCATTTACGATGAAGTTCCTCTGTCTGAGTTCCTGGAAGAAAGTCCTCAAGAACTCCAGGATCTGCTAAGTCTTTGTGGCGGAAGGTATGTTGGCTTTGACAATAAAGGGTCTCAAGAAGAAAAGAAAGGATATGCGAGGTCGTTGATTGAAGCCATGGCCGCTCTCCAGGAAGGAAACAAGTCCTCCAAATACACCACTAGCATGTTTGAGCAGGCCAGGACAGCCAAGATGGCGAAGGATGAAGAGAAGGTTAAACAACAGCAAGACGAATTCCGTGTACTAAAACAACGGATGAAGCTGGATATGCGTGCAGAGGTTGAAGCCAAAGTCAGAAGAGAAATGGAGCACGGAAGGGTACGGAATAAGCTATCCGGTGAAGGTCACTGTGGAAGAGGACTAGAAGACAAACGGCTTAAAGAAAATGGTAAAACAGAATCAGATAAACAGGATGGGGAGTCAGGATTTGCGGACATGCAGCATAGCGAAGACCTTGGAACAGGAAAACTACAGGACAGGCGAAATTTTGAAGAACATGGAAGAGCTATAATAAAGAACAAGCCTGTTGTGGACCAGGCAAGAAGAGGTTTGCAGGAGAGTCACATCACCGAGGATCAAGGACGGAGAAGACCTCTTGAGAGATGTAATACTTTGGACGACGAGAGGAGAAGACTAGAGGACAGACGATATACAGAGAACTATAGTGGCAGGCGACCCGGAGAAAGGAGTTCAATCGAGGACAACAGGAGGAGAGGACTATGGGATAGGCAGTATCCTGAGGACAACGGAAAGAGAGAACTTAGGCCGAGGGCATACTCCGAGGACCACTTGATGCAAGGACTTGACAACAGGAGGTATCTGAAAAACCGTGAGGGAAAACCTCTTGTCTTCACAGACACAGAAAGTCGTTCGGAGCAAGGTAAATATTCATGATCATTTGATAGAAACTGGATGTTTTATTTTTTATTCCTGTGAAAATGTTCAAAGCATTTACAGATCTTCTGATGACTTTTTAAACACCTCTAATGATTTATCATCACATGTAACTTATCCTAAGAAAATTTTAAGAACAGACATTGTGGAGGAATTTTCATCAAAATGTTATACATTTTTAGGTCAAAGGAAAAGCCTCCAAGATATGAAGACACAATACATCTGATGACTTTTAAAACACCTCAAAAGATGTGTCATCAAATGTAACTTATTTAAAAAAATTTTTAGGAAAACAAATTGTGGAGGAATTTTCATCAAAATGTTATACATCTTTAGGTGAACGGAAAAGCCTCCAAGATATGAAGACACAAGGAACGCAAACATCCTCTAAAATAGGAGAGCAAAGAACCAAACACTACGTGATTCGACGACCTAGAGAGGACCCTACCCAAACAAAAATTGGTAAGCCATTGGTAGTTTATTTTGAAGTTTTGAATCTATTTTTTAAAACTCTCTTTCCGCTAAGAGTGTTATGAATTAAAATGATTTGTAGGTACGAGTAAGTATGTCTTGCAGAATCATAAAGTAGCTTGGAATCATCAAGAAGCTTGACCGTGTAACAATACTTTAAACTTCGAACTCGCCCATTTTCATTAAAATTAAAAGATATAATCTTGAAAATAGAAAGGTGCATTCTATTGATATGGCAAAGCTTTCCCATTGTTGGAAAGGTTTCGCTTCAAACCTTCATTGGAGAAATGGCTTCATTTTGCAAGAAATATTTGAGATAAGATCGCACCCGAATCCTGGGCTCTGATTTGCCGTATGCACATGATATGGGGTCTTGATCGATACGATCAGCATGACATATGTATCATGTCGTAGAAATGAGATATGATATGGATTCCCTAAGCAAATGCCTGAAAAAAAACAAAGCAGGTTAATACAGATTGTCTGCTTGAAAGCTGAAATGTGTCTATGAATTTTAACTGGAGGACTTAGTCTGAGTGTTAGCATGAGTCCTAGAAAAGGGTATTGTTGGGGAAATATGTATCATATAAGACAGATGGACCAAGATGGTAGTGGCAAGATCTTCCTTTAACCAGTGAATTGGTGAGATGGTGTTTTTTAAAATCCTTATTTGTAAAACTTGCAGATCCATCTTATGATGAACATACGTAATGGAAAATATTATAAGAAATGTCTGTTATGATAGACTTTTATTTCCCTTTAATATGATCGGATGTATTATCAATTCCAAAAGTGATGAACGTACTTTTCTCCCAGAAGTTGTTATAGTAAGAAGTAGTTGCCAGTAATAGATCCATTAGTATTACGAGTGCCGTTTTGATTTGTTGTTATATGATTTATTGGCAGATGCGAATCAGAAGTCACAACCAAGAAGTCATGGTCAAACAGATGCACCGAAAATTGCACCAACGGTTGCACCAAAGCCTCATCCTATAAAAACTCCAAAAGCACGAAAGGACAATCACACAGGTAATGATATTTTAACATAAAATTATTATTTTTTTATTGAAAATATTTTATGATACGGAGTAAAGTTTAGCGAATGAAGGAAACGTGATTTTGATAGAGAAAACTTTAAACTCCAAAAGAAGATTAACACGTACTGACAATGTGATATATAATCTGTTAAAAAGCAATGTTGTGTATATGTATCATGAAAATATTTTTCTTTCCAGCCTATGTTCTTTCAATTTTGCATGAACATTTTCAGTGTTGCTTAAGAGATGGCTGTAGATAATAGTTTATATTATTTTGTTTACAGATATCAAAACTACTCCGGAAACAACCGAACAAAGCTTCAACAACACGTCAAAGACCAACAAGTTTGTTGATAGAATGATCCAGTTCTGGAACCATCTCTAAGGCCACTTGAAAACGGAAGTAGCTAAGGTGGAATCCAAGATGGCGACGCGTCTTTCCTTGATGATCTTTTTGTATCGACGGTTTCTTTATCAATATGTATCATAAGAATTCGACCCATATATATTTACCAAATTAATGTATGTTTATAAACGAGTTACAAACTTTACACATTTATGACAAATTATGAAATATGTCAGCAATTATTAATTTCTCTATTAAAGCCTAGAACTTGTACAAGGCCATCTTCATAATTTTTCTAATCCTTGTATTATGTAACCAAGTACATGTATTTTACAGTGTGTATTTATGATTGTGGATTCTGCATCCTCGAAACCATGAATAAACAAATCTATATTTCTCCTTCATTATTTATTATCACAAACTTTGCATGTCATGTCAGTGTCTTATCACGTAGACATCCTCTCAGACACGAACTTGGATGAACATTCTTATGCATACATCACCAAGTTTGAAATTAAGTATTTTCACATGTTTCAAATTATTTATTTCGGTACATTGGTGTTGGCCATTGGCCCTAGTACAATATTGTCAATATACAGTAAATAAATGCACCAACAGTGATGGATAGTTCAGGAGCGTCCAGAGGCGGAAATAAGGTGCATGGTAATACAACAAGCCACATTCCTAATGACACATTCTTGATGGGAGGACATACGAATGGTAAACCAAGACAATGAAGGGTACTCGTTTTATTTAAAGGGTATATATTGCCCAGTGACGGCATTCTCTTCCCATAGAGGCAGCTCAGTCATACCGGAGTTAGCCTCTGTTCCATTGCGGCTAATACATGGATAGAAAGGTAGAAATCTGATTAGAGGCAAGTTAGTTGTGCAATCATCGACGCCGTTTCTAAAGTGGTCATTCGCAAAATCTCGGCCATTTCCGTGAGGTTCGGCAAAGCTATCGTTGAAATGTAACACCCGGGGGAGATAACACTTTCTATTACAAAACATCGCTTTCTCGTAGTCTTTATTTGGTTAAGAAGTAGAATAAAATCTATCATAAAAGAAATAATAATTAACACAATTATATAACAGGTTCTATCTAATGAAAAACCCTAACCATATCTGATTTTCAAATATTTCCCCTCTCATTCTGTTAATGAAAATAAACATAAAGGCATGACATGTTCCATGTCACTATACAACCGTTAGGATTCCCTTAGTCATGGATATCCAAAAGGTGTTTTCATTGGCTGTAAATAAGGGAGATAACTTTTTGCCGGAACCCCAGGATCTTCGCGTAATAGAACAGAGGCTAACTCGGGTATGACTGAGCTGCAATCTAGTTAAAACTAGCTGTAATGTATACGTCCCCTAAGTCCTCACGTTACATCTAGCTACTAACCCACCTGGTCCGTGTCACGCATGCTCGGAAATCAGCCAATGATAAAAGGACTGGCTGATCCCTTTGTCAAAAATAAATATAGAGTTTAAGAAATTTTGACAACTACTGACCTATCATTACAGCGAAGTGTTGGATATCTTGTGTAAATGTGGTAACCTACTACCTGTAAACCTCCAAAGTTAATGAATTTTCAATCCGTTTTGACCATTTAAGGACATTCACAACTCACATGATATTTACACTGGGATAGGCAGGTTACAAACGTCTTCAAACATCTTAAGATTCCCTTTGTTCTCAAACATAAAGCAGGGTATTTAGGGTTTCAAGGCATAAAGTTATTTTATTACTTAGAGAAGACCTGCAAAGCCATGGTGAATCGACAAACTGATTAAACTTGCTGTCTTGTGTGGATTTCAGAAGAATATACATTAGTTTTAGAGTTTGCATTACATTAAAGCACTGCCAACGATGAACATTAACCAGTTTAAAGTTGGAATTCCACCACCAGGGACCTTGATCAAGGGCAGAATGCAAATCTTTTTCATAGTATTTCATAGAAAGTTCAGTTCTTAAGAACACAAAGTGTAAAAGACAGCAGATTCATTTCTGGAATTCCACTGCCATGTTTCTTGATCAAACCAAATGCAAGTATCAAAGGGTATTTCTGAATTTAAAAAAAAAACTATATTTAATAATAGTTCAATTCTTAAAAAAGAAAGTTTTGAATACTGCAGCTTTACTTCTGAAAGAATCAACGTTTCTGAAGATAGATATGTCCACCTCTATATCAGGTAAAGGTTGATCATTTGGTTACAGTTGATCGCATAGGGAACTTACAGGGAAAAGTGTTAATGACTTAATACTATTCGCATTCATACTTTCAAGCTAGAGGCAAACAGAGGCAACAATGTTGACTGAAAGTAAGTAGCTCATGCATGTGACGGTTGTTACTTGTAGCCATCGCCATAAACATCTTGTTAGCCTGCTGAGCTACAAAAATAATTATCTTCTATGTTTGAAGTGTAATATGGTCTTGAAATGTTTGCTACGGACCTGCTTTTAACATGAAATATTAAAGACAGATGCATATACGATTTAATGCTTTTCAGTGTGGGTGTGTGGAAAATGTTTTGAGCAAAATGACACCACTGACAGTTGTTGTGCAAACTGTGGGGCAGAAAAGAAAGAACCAATGAAACGTCTGTTATCTGATCGTCGAGGTAAGTTTAAATAGCATTTTTAAGTCAATCTTAAGTTGCATCTATTCAGCTGTTTATTCACTGAATTGTCTACCTTTTTAAAGGGCAATAACACATTTTTTTTTAAATATTTTTATTTTCAATTATTCGCTGATAATACCAACTGTGTCAAAAATTTCATCACACAATCAATCTTCCGTATAGTCAAGGAACGAAGTATAAAGATACACTTAAAGTCCATTTTGTGTGAACACCTTTTTTTTCATTTTGTGTAAGAAAAAGGAACCACATGACTGAACTTTACATTATATAATTGATTTATTACTGCTTCATTAAGTTTAAATGAATTGGAACCATTTGTTTTGATTTTATTAACATCGCCTTATATTCCCTAACAAACGTACTACTGCTCCTTAATGTTTATTGATAGTCTGCGATTCGGTGTCTTTGTGATTTCAGTGTTTTATGGTTACTCTATATTGGAAATTGCTAATTGTAACTATGCCACAATACATTCATCAGTGTCATCCTCATGAGAAAATGGTTGTCTGTTATGTTATACCATTTCTTCACAGTTGAGAGACGTTGCCCCGAACCAACAGTCCGAACACCAAGACCAATATCAGCACCTCACCCTTTGCCCGAGAAAAAGAAAGAAGTGGCCAGAGTGAAACCATTCATAAGCAATGGTGTAGGTGTGTATGTTACGAACCATCTGGGGTATATCACAAACTGCAGGTTGTTTAAACAATCTAAGAATGAAAAATATTCCTAGATTGTTCGAACAATCTGCGGATTGTGATCATTCCTAGATTGCACGGTACATGTACATGTGTATATATAAACCAGACTCATCTTCACCCCATCGAGTGATCTAGGAACATTGACATGTCAACGGCATGTTTCCATTACTTGTTCTAAAATATTACGTGCATCTTATGGAGTAATCTAGGAAATTTGATATTTCCAACAAATATTTCCCTTTCCTGGTTTTACAAATACCATGTTTATCTTATTGAGTACTTTATATTTCCAAAGAAACATACGATTACTGAACATAAATTTATTTATTTTGCTAGAAAATAACTTGTCTCATTTCTAACGTGTCGATTTTATCAAGACCGTCGTAATGAACATGAAAACCCTTGAGATGGGGAGTATTGCGATAGTCGCATAAGATCTTGAACTTCAACCTTTTTGTATTGCGATATCATGTGAAGATATCTTTACTCTTTGATGATAGCAGGCTGTCTCTACAGCTATCTGATAAAGCAGATATTAATGTTAAATTGCAATGACATGAACATGATACAACCGTTCAAAGTACAATCATTATACTAAGCTTGTATATTATAGTGCTTATATGCCATGTCATCGGCAAAGGGGAGGTAGTCGATTGGAAATATGATATGCTTTTAGCAAATAATCAATCACCACGTGAGAGCATGCTAATCAATTAAAAAATTAAGTCTTCAACTTGAAAAGACGTTATCTTGTATTCTCATTCTCTGATAACCGTTTACAATATTAATCTTTATCCGGATTGATTCATCAAGATACCCATTTCTCTTTTCTAGTTCGATATCACTACCGCATCTTGTTCACAAAAATACGCCTAAAAAGAATTTAAGAGGTTTGAATGCTGGGTAATACAAACTTCATAGCTCGAAATTGTCTAAAGTTAATATTTTGTGGGTCAGACTTTGAATAAGATTCCCTATCATCCCTGGATAAAGCACGACACTTCATTATTTCATCCTTACACCCCTGGGGCGGTTATATCCCTTCTTTTTTTTCAATTGGTTTTAACTCATAACTACCTTCTTAAAGGTATTTACCCTTTACACCCCTTGGGAAGTTACTGCCTATATTTTAGTTGATTGTTTTATGCCGTGAGCGTAGGTTGGTATCTCATAACCACCTTGGTCGGTTATACGATTGTAAACAATCGCAAACTTTTGAACTTTTAAAATTTGGATTTTTAATCAAACAATAAAGTTTAGATTTATGAAAAATGAAAGCGGGATTCGAACCAGGGACCTCTATGTTGTTAAGCAGCGCTCTTACCTGTTGAGCTACCGAGGATCCATGCCAATTGATGTAAATTTGTGTGTCATGTTTGGTTTATTATTTTCCCCTATAAATATATATTAATATTGCAAAAAAATAGGTTTTAATGTAAGGAATCAAGTTTTTAGTTCTAAAACCCTTAGCAGGGGGTATTGTAAGTAGTCTAAAATAGTATTCTTATCGAGACATATCAAACCCGCAAAGAGATCACTAAAACGTTTTTTCAATTATTTGTATGTAAACCAATTTAGTTGAAACACCGTAATAACATAGTTTTTATTGTCAGAAATCAAGCGTTTATTTCTCAAACCCTAATCTGTGGGTATTTTAAATATTTTTTCTTATCAAGACGTGATAAACCCGCGAGTGATATAAGGAAAACGTTATTAAATTAACTGTATATAAACAAATTAAGTTAAACACATTGCAGGACTCTTCCGCGGGAGTGAAAGTCAAATAATAACCCGTTTGCCTCGGGTTATGGAAATAACCCCTGCTCGGGCTACGCCCTCGCGAGGGAATTTTTCATAACCCCTCGGTACCGGGTTATTATTTACTACATAATGAGTAATTAGTCAAGGTTTTGCCATTTTCGAGCTGAGCATCGTGTTGCGCCATTTTTACAGAAGACGATTAAGGGGGGCTGGCATCTTTCACCATTCACAAATTAATGATGTGATTTACAATTGTAGCTTTTAGTTGATTTTTGATAGTTTCTTTGAACACCCGTACACCAGTATTTTCACGGACCCTTATTCTTATTATTGTTGTTGAATCCCCGAAGAGAAATTATCTTAATCTGTCGACCTCGTCAAGTGGTTGATTTCGGTTTCTTTGGCGACCTGACCTCATCTTGACATCAGAGGTCAATCCAAAGAGCTTCTGTCCGACTTGAACCATCTTCCTATGTGTAGATTAAAACGCCAGTCGCGGACCTGGCTTATTTAACCATTGCTGTCGACCCTTGACTTTTCTTGTTTGATGACAGCGCCCTCTCCGGCGATATTTGTAGACTCTAGTTATCACCCTTGCTACAGCCACTTATGCTCTTTTGTATCTGTGTTGGCTGACCTCGATTAATTAAGCTTGTCTACTCTTTTCAAAGACTTATTTCTCGGTTTTTTTCGGTGTTGAAATATTTGCATCTATTAAATAAACGTGAAATCAAGTAAAATATAGCGATCTGCACCTAACAGGCGCTACTCTCTTTAGTCAACGGACTAGGACAGAAACGGCGCCATGTTTTTCTCAGTCTCTGTAGTTTGAAAAGGGCTGTTTGATTGGACTATGACTTTCCCTTATAGTAAGTCAGAGATCAGGCACAGAAAGTCAAGTGACAGCTGAAAGGCTTAAATGAGTAAGCTTGGAAACTGACGTCTTAGCTTTTTTGATTGGTTATTTTGAGATTTGACATGTGTTTTTTTCTATAAATAGGTTGTATAGCACAAATTCTATCTTGCCACTTCAGATAAGAGTGAACTGAGGATGGTCCTGATCGGGAAAACTGGAGTAGGAAAGAGTTCAACGGCGAATAATATACTTGGTTCACAAGTTTTCAAGGCAAAGTCGTCTCCTAAGTCGGTAACAGAAAAATGCAATTTTGATCGCAGTGAAAGGTCTGGAAAAAGGATACTGCTGGTCGACACACCTGGCTTATTTGACACTTCCATCCAAAAAAATGTAATCGAAAACGAGGTTAAAAAATGCATCGGTATTTCTGCACCAGGTCCACATGCCTTTCTCCTGGTGATGTCGTTTACAAACAGGTTCACAGAGGAAGAGAAGAAGGTTCTTGAAGAAGTCAGCAACATGTTCGGAGACCAGATGATCAAGTACCTGATTGTCGTATTCACGGGCAGAGATCAGATTGACAAGGGGTCCTGTATAGAGAAACATATTGAGGAATACCCTGAAGAATTCAGGAGTCTGGTCATGCAAGCAGGGGGCGGCTACATCACCTTCAACAACAGAGGAAGTGACTCGGAGAAAGAAGAGGATGTCCAAGGACTCCTGAACCGAATCGACCAAATGGTGAAGAAAAACGGTGGCGGGAATTTTACATCGGAGATGTTTGAAGCCGCTGAAAATGTCATCCAACAGCGAATTGCCAATGAGTTAGCTGCACAGAGAGAAAAATTTCGGAAGGAGGTGGAGGATGAGATTCGCATGGACGTTGAGAGAGAAATGAGATCAAAAATGGATGCAGAGCATTCTCGTCTGAAGCATCTCCACGAGCGAGATCTTCAACAATACAAGGTTTTGAGACAAAAAATTGAGAAAGAACGCAAAGATGGAAAGAAAAAAGTAGACGGAAGCTTGAGGACATCGGTTAGACCAGCTCTGATTGATGAAATGAGGGCAAACGCAGAGAAGAAACTTCTTCGTCAAATTGAAGAAACTGAGGGAGCTGAGCGAGCAGAGGTCCACAAGCAACTTGCAGGAGCTGGTCAAGAGATTCAGCAACTCCTACAGAGGCGGAGGGCTAAGGCGGAGGATTCAACGTTTGCAGAAGATGCAAAGGATGCATCGGAAAGATACCTTGAAACGCTCAGGAATGAAGAAAGAGAAAACATACAGATGGAAAAAGGAATCCTGCAACGATTAAAGGAAACGATGAAAGGATTCGGGACGGGATTCTTAGACCTGTTCAGAGACTAATTATTACATATTTGAGTTTACAGCCTTCGTCAATCTATTTTCACGTACATACACTGTTATATTCATGCAATTCTATAATTGTTAATCAATACTTTTCATTCATTTCACTGAACATTTTGATTGCCGTCCTTTGTATTATTATTAAACATAATATATTTATTGAAATTTAATGATAATCCTGATTTCACGAGTTGTGCAATGTTGTCTTGCTGCTTCACCTTTAGAAATGCCTAATTCTTATACAAAAGTGTACTATGATACTCAGTTATAAAACCCTGAAAACGTGTTTTATTACTCATTTCTTTTTATCGATGTTAAGTACATGTATATGTAATTTGCTATGGGTGAAACATCTCTTCAACGTATCTGACAGTATGTATTCATATAAATCATATATGAAATACACTAAACGACAAGAGCTCAGGACCGTCTCGATTTTCAATAAGTATTTAGAAGTAATCACCTTTAACCAGATACTAAAGTACAGTTGAACTTCTTACTTGTATTATTAGTTATAGATGTTCGTCTTAACTGCCAATGAAATATATAGTATTAAAACTATTTCTAAACATTTTTGAAACTCCTGACCACAATGCAACCGAATCTGCTATTAAACAATCTCGTTTTCTTGAGAAAACAGGTTATCAGGACGTTGTCACTGAGTTGCAATATTGTCACTTGATTTCCAATCCTCATTTCCGCTAAGACGCCAAACTGACAAGTCAGAGGTGTCGGGTTCGTGCTCCGCATGTGACCGGTTTTATTCACCTAGTTGAATGATTTGGTATCAAACTCGCTGTCGCTAGTTGTGTACAAAATTATTACCTCGTTTGATAAAAATAATATTACATGTAAATGGAAGGTCATTTAGTATCCTCTATTTACGTATACCTACTAAAGTTAAAATTCGCTCTTCTAAAACATGTGAGTGAGGGGAAGTGACCATAAAATATAATTTTGTTTTTAACAGACATCCTGTCTCGCCCTACATATAATTTGTAGTGGTCAAGACAAAATCTACAAACTTTAGTGTCTACTTAACAACGGTGTTATTCTGAGATATAAGCCTCGCACAGCAACTTTTTTTTCGGTTTTCACCCTAAAATTGCACATCAACATTATTGAAAATTGACGATAAGATGGACAAAATTAGGCCAAATCAATCTATAAAGATTCTGTATTGAAATAAATAAAATTCCTTACATCAACAATTTCTTGAAAACTATGAAAGAAGACAAATGGATTGGCCGATATTTAAAGGCAGCCATTGGCATAGTTACAAACTTTGACTTATGTTATATCGTATGTAATATAACTTATATAAGTACCTTTTATGTGAGCGTTATTTTCCGGCAATCCGATTGGTCGAGAACTGGTCACGTGACAGTAGACCGAAAGTGATATTGACTTTGATTATATGGGGAGCAGTGAAATACTGGGATTTATCAGTGAAATAAACTGTCTATCAAGCTACAGTGAAAATAACTTATATTTTCACTGCGAACGGTGACTGATATAAATTGACGTCATAAAAGAATGGTCTCACGCGGCGAATTGGCTTATGACGTCACAGTGTTACTGTGGTGACGGCTGTTCCTAGCGGCCGCTCGGCGTGAAAATGACCATTTTCGGACGTAATTAAAATGGTAAAATCATATAATAAATAGAATATCCGTCAATTCTTGACAAATACCATGTTTATCTCATCTCGTGAGGTAGAAAAGTTATATATTTTCACTCGTGGCTGCGCCACTCGTGAAAATATAACCATTCTACCTCACTCGATGAGATAAACATGGTATTAGTCAAGAAAAGACAGATATCCTCTATGAGTTACTAAAAATAGAACCGATGACGTCAAACCGTTGTTTCATGACGTCATACTATTGTTATCATGACGTCATTGACCCGTTCTCGCCAACAAGCGAGCCCAAATGCCGCTCATTGCTGTAGTTTTCATATTCTCTTTTGTTTTTTTGACAGAGACATAATAAAACAATTATAGACTGGTGAGTTCGGTCAAAACCTGTTTTTATAGACCCGAGGAAAACAATATCGACCTCGGACTTCGTCCTCGGTCAATATTGTTTTCTTCGGGTCTATGAAAACAGGTCTTGACCTCATCACCAGTCTATAATTGTATAATATTACTGTATGAGCCTGATAAGCTTAATGTTATATTTTCAACAAAAGCCGATAAAACGACACCAGTTAAAATTTCAAAAGGCACATCTTAAAATGTTGACTTATCCAAATACTAAGTTTTGTTGAACAAGATCTGACGGCTTTGGAGTTTTACAAAAAGATTTCGGACGGACAGACAGACTGCTAGACATGTCGATGATAACACCAATGTGGGATAATGAACGTGGTTGGTTGGACAATCGGATAAGCAGACAAATAAATCATTATTGCTTTATTGTAGAGGGGCTTAAAGGGGCAGTGACACGTTTTTTGAAAATTTTAAATTTTAAATTTTTCACTAATACTTGTACGTCAATGCTATATGTTATATTTTGATAGTGTCAAACATTTCATTTCACAAAATATTAATCCATAGTCCGAGAACAAATTATAAAGATTCACATAAACTCCATTGGCGGCCATTTTTGTGTGAACACCTTTGATTTATTGTGTGTAAGAAAAAGGAATTGCATTGCTGAACTTTGCATTACATACTTGATTTATTATTGCTTCGTTAAGTTTAAATACATTATCTTTCATTTATTATTGATTTTCATTCACCTGAAATCAGCTTATATTCCACCTAAATACGTGCTACCGCCCCTTTAAAAGTGTGTCCATTTTTATTCCACCAGTATGTAATACCGTGGGATATAGTCATCACCCTGTCCGTCTGTATGTCCGTCCGGCCGTCCGTCCGTAATCATTTCGTTTCCGGAGCAGAACTCAAAAACCGGTCCACATATCTTTCTGAAACTTTACATGTGTATTGCCCACCTACTGAAGTGGTGCCTTTTGATATTTTCACATTTCTGAAAAAAATTTTTTTTATTATTTCCATGGAAACGGCTCTTATATGGACTCTGTTCATGACATGTTTCGTTTCCGGAGCAGAACTCAAAAACGGGTCCACATATCTTTCTGAAACTTTACATGTGTATTGCCCACCTACTGAAGTGGTGCCTTTTGATATTTTCAGATTTCTGAAATTTTTTACAATATTATTTCCATGGAAACGGCTCTTATTTGGACTCTGCCCATGAGAGGTTTAGTTTCCGGAGCAGAACTCAAAAACCGGTCCCCATATCTTTCTTAAACTTTACATGTGTATTGCCCACCTACTGTAGTGGTGCCTTTTGATATTTTCACATTTCTGAAAAATTCATTTTTTATTATTTCCATGGAAACGGCTCTTATTTGGACTCTGTTCATGAAAGGTTTCGTTTCATATATATTAGCTTATATTATTATGAACCTTGCTTGAACAATTTACAATTATATTTCAAAGGTTTACATCTTACGATCATGTGGAACCGGTGGGATATGTCATCTTCTGATGACTCTTGTTATTGTCCATACAATCAATACAAAACAAAATTTACTCGTATTCTTTTATTCGATCAAGGAATTGATGAATGTACAATTTCTCATACAAACTGTACAATTAATAAATCATAGATTTTGTTTTAGAAAAAAGTCTTAAAATTTCAACAAAGAATACAAGTAATTCAATATTTTGAGACATTCGCTTATGTCCCTGTAAATAGAACTATTAACTCTTACTGCTAAATCTCAAACCAAACTTGTCAAACTTGATGAAAACTCAATGAAATTCGAATTTGGTGCGTGGGAAATGCCTTAATGAAATGTAAGTCAATCATTTGACCATATGTCATTATAAAGCGAATTATCCATAATGACAATAATATTATAAATATACATCTGTATACTCGTTCATTTCATACAGATTATACACTCAAGAAAGAGGAAATCCAATATCTCAAATGAATAAATGATGATTTGTTAAGATGAAAGCGTGAAAATTTCAAAATGCGTTTCATTAATAAAGAAGGAAAAGTCATTTGACAATATCAACCATAATTCGTTAAAAATTAACCATACAGCATGTTATACACTTTAATGCTAACAAAAATATCAGGAAAATAGTGTGGACTGAAAACTAAATATCAATTGAAGCAGGCGTAAAATATCCTTCAGGACCGTGACTTACCGCTTAAGAAGCAGTTGGATGCTAACCAAGAGTTCTTGAAAACCAAATATTAAAGATTAGTTAAAGAAGTTGACCATGGATTGGATAAGATTCGATTTGTTACACACACAATTCAGCAAATATTTTTGAATAAACTTCAGATTATCACTTATCTCTTAAAGTCAGTTTCCGTCTGTCTGTCAAAAAAAGCAAAGTAAGTCGTTTTAGTTTTAACTGATTTGTCAGTTTCGTTTCGATTGTGTCATCCACTCAGAAATCAGTCTCTTATTTTGTCTCTCGTCTGCTGTCCAGTCTTGTCTAAATAGATTCAGTATTGAATTCGTCTCGTCTCCTTTGTGACAAGCCACATGCCGGTTGTCTTTCGTGCATTGTTTACTAAACTCGATGTCAATCTTATCTGCTCAGTCTTTGAATCCGTCCTGTCTATGCAGAGAAATATCTGTCACTTAACTGATGTTCTCTCTCGTCTAGTCACTGATGGAATCTGTCTCGTCTGTTCCCTGACAGGTCAAATCGTCTTTCGTCAACTGCTCAGTGTTGGGAGTCCGTCGTCCCTGTGCCGTGAAGCGCCATATCAACTCGGTGTTGGTCCTCTGCGTCTGTGTTTCCTCTTTGCAGTGTTGAAGACGGAATCACATCTACTCAGTGTTGGGCCTCTGCGTCTGTGTCTCCTTCTTACAGCGTTGAAGACCATACCACATTTACTCAGTGATGGGCCGCTTGTCCTCCGAGTCCAAGGAGTACTCGGGAGTGAGTGTGGCAGACTCAACCTCCTCCTGAAGATGCTCCATCTGACGTCTCAGGTCTTGCAGGTGCTGGTGAATGTCGTGCATCTGTTTGCGGGCATTTTGGAAGGTAGACGAGGCTGCATCAGCTGATATCTCAATCTGCTTGAAACTTTCGTCTGCGGTGGTGTAGTCTTCCCAGAAATCGTCACTGTCGTCCATGGTGGTGTTGTTATTATGCTGCGTGTTGTAGAAGGTGCAGCTGACAACCACCTCATTGCCTGCAGGCTCACTGTAGGACCGACTGAACAACACTTCAGTTCCATCATCCTCGTCATCTGCGTACATGCTGTCTGTGCTGATGTCGTCTCTCTGTTCAGAGATGTCAAGATCGGACTCTGTTCTGTCTGTCACTGCTGGAGACATACGGGACCTCCTCCCGTTCACTAGCTCTGGGGGTGATCTCAGTTCATCATATCCAGTGAATGAGGGTAAGACCTCCTCTGTAGGAGTTCGGTCTTCCAGATCCTCTAGAATGTGCTTGACTGACAACAGTTCACTGAAAGTCTCCTCAATTTCTGGTATTCCTCGAGGTGTGAGTTCAATGCTTGACGAACTTGGAAGTTCTGAAGATCTGGACTTTGTATTCAAACTGCTGTCAGAATCATCTTCGTCATCAGAACCATCACTCTCAAAACGTGGTCGTCCAACGTCAACTTCTAAGCACTCATTTGTTGGCTTTACGTTTTGATCAACGATTCCATACGCATCAATCACCTCCTCGATTTGCTGGGATTCACGTTTTGGTGGCGTGTTTTCCTTTTCTGATTCGTCCTCTGTCTTCGAATCCCTTCTTTCCTCGGGATGACTGATTTTCTGTTCCTCAGTTTTTTCTGCTTGCTTTAACTCTGCTGGAATCTCAGGCTTTTTAACCACATTCCCTTTTTTCGCCTTTTCTCTCTTATTCTTTTTCTGGCTTTTCTTCTTCTTTCTTTTGAGTGTTCCATCATCGACGTCTTCCTTTTCATCAACTTGTCCTTGTTCAATAACACCATCGTTATTCGAAAGTTGTAAAACATCCGTACTGTCTGAAATATTGGTCACACTCTTTTCAACTGACATCATTGTTCCAGGAACAACGAATTCCTCGACAACCTCCTTGGTAAATTTCTCTTCATCTTTCTTAGAAGCATCATTCTCAATGGAGTCACTCAACAGCGTCATTGATCCTAAATCAACAGGAGGTGAATCTGTTTCCTCATCATTGTGAAAGTCTTTGTACCTTTCTTCCAAGTCCTCGTCCTGACTTTGACTTTCGACCAGGCTGGATAACCTCTTGAAAACCGTCTCTCCAAACAACTGCACCTCCTTCATCTGAGAGTTGTCCTCCAATGCCTCAATGGCCTCCTCATCATCCTCGTCTATCTCTGCCAAGGCGTCCATTGCTGAAGGACTCGGCGGAGGAACGTGCTTAGGAGAGGCAGGCTCATTGGGCGATAAGTTAGAAGACGACTCCTTACCGGACACTTCTGGCTTTACTGCAGACGAATCCTCCGACTTTTCCTCCATCGGTTTCATTGGCGGAGTGCTATTGTCTACATTTTCAGCCATGTTTGGTGTTGATCTTGTGTCTTCTGTGGTTGTTGTCTCGTCTGCTGTCAAAGACGATCCAGTTTCTTCTGTCGTATCTGTAAACTTTGGATTTGATGTATCGGTAGGTGTTTTTGAAGCATTTTGTATCGTGTCTTCTGCCTTTGCTGTAACTTTTGACATTGATGTTGATATGTCCCCTATCCTGTCTGCCATATTGGTGGTATCTATAGATTGATGAACATTATGTTCTAATGCTGCTGCCTCTGAAGTTATTGTGGTATCTAGTTCCAAACTTGTGTCTACTTTTACACTGTCATGTGATTGATTCGTATCTAGTTTCTGGGGGATGTCGGTATCAATCTCACTCCGATATGAATCTTGAACTGTCAATACACGTTTATCACTTTGTGTTAAATCACTGATACTGTGTGAATATTTACTATCACTGGTTAAAGAATCTGTTTTATATTCCTTCTCACAACCAGTTGGTGGTCCATTATCGTAATCACTAACAGGTTCCTTCAAGTCATCAGACACTTCTAACCTTGTATCATCACTTACTTTAGAGTCACTAGTTGCCACCTCAGAACAAACGTCAACTGTTTCACTAGTTTTCACAGGAATATCACTCTCCTTGGTGTCATCATAACTTTTAGAGTTCCTCTTTTTCTTACCTTTTGATTTGGATTTTCCTTGTTTCTTTTTAGTTTGCTGAAGTTTTTCCGAATCCTTTGTCCCCTTCGACGTATTGCTAGTGTTTTTGGGAACTTCTTTGCATTCCTGTAGAGCTGCCTCCTGTGATGCAATTGGTGTTGTATCTTTCAAATCACTTTCTACTGCATCATGTGAAACAGATGGTGATTCTTCCCAAGCAGCAGCTGATTCTGTCACATCAAGATCCACTGCATCTGAGGCAGGATCACGTCCTATCTCAGCAAGTGTGGACGTGGATGAGTCGGATTTTGGAGGCGTTTCTCTGGATTCGACTGGTTTTAGTACTGGTATAATTGGCACCAAAGGTGCCATTATAGGAACAATAGGTTTCCTTGCTATCCTTGGGGATAATGATGTATCTTTTGATCGTTCTTTTGGACTTCTTGATTGTTTCTTTGAATCAAGGGAACCATATTCTGTGAATTCCTTTTCGGAACAAATGTCAGCCAGGTTGTATGACAAGTCAATGCAACTGATAAACATTTCATCCATCTGCTCCTCATCAACAGGGGTGTCGTCATCCCGTAACCATGGAGATACGGGAGACTCCTGAGAAGCTCGGAGAGATATTTTGTCAGTGCCAACATTGAGTCTCTTTGAAGTAGGAGATGGAGTCGATGTTTGTCCGCCTTTCACATCATTCAAAGGCAAGGTAAAACTGTCAGTGTCTATAACTGCCTGCCCAAGAGCCCGCTTCTTCTTCACATTCCTCCTGCCCTTTCGTTCAGGCCCTGGAGCAGACACAGACTCTGCAGAGGCTGTTGCACCTTCTCCTGGTGGTTTGTCAGACAGTTTGTCTAGGATTGTCTTTTCAATGGATCTCCCAAGTTCTTCCAGTCTCTCACTGGAGCTTTGTTGGGGAGTGGACTGTTTCGGTAACACATATCTCTGAACCTGAGGAGTAGACAACAGGGGAGTGCTATACCCCAGTGTACTCACATCAGATTCGTCGTCTGGAGACCAGGTTCCTTGAGATCCACAGGCACTCCCTGGACTCCCTAGAGGCGAGCCAGGAGAGTGTTGACCAAGGTCTGCGAGTACATCAGGTCTCTTGGACCTGGATCTGGGTCGCTCTGTACCTGAAAGCGATGCACAAGCACCTTCAGTGGAAGCAAAGTCACTTTCAATATTCTGGGAACTTCTCTTGGATTTGCCTTTGGTCTTCTTTCCCTTCTTCTTCGGCTTTTCCTCAACCTTCTTCTCCTGTGGTTCATCTTTCTTCTTCTTCTTCTCGCTACCTTGTCTGTTGCCCATCTCGTCAGATTCAGATTTCTCTTCACTGCCCGAGGAATCAAGCGGGGAGTCGGGGTCGGTTAAGTCTTGTGATAGAAGACGGGATTCAAGCACGGAAATGACAGTGTCAGCGCTATCGTCGCTGGAGTCACTCATAGGAAAGCCGTGGGCCACCATCTGTTAGGATGTGGGTCCTTAGCAAGCAGTGCCATAGTGCGATAGACCAGTTGGAAGAAAACAGGGCCAAATTCAGTTCCTGAAAAAGAAAATAATTCGTTAATGTTTTTAATTAGTTTCGGTAAGTAATACGGAATATGTTTCGAATAATGTCTAAAAAGTTGTGTAAGGTTTGTTCGATGATAAAACTTAACCTATAAATATGGCTACTAAATTTGAAGTGCACAATTAACAGAAGAGGGTAAGTACATATGTGTATATATCCAACTTGTTCGAGGCCATTCCTTCCAATTTGAAGTGCAAAACTTAATGATGAGAGTGAAGAGTGCAAAATGTATATGCTCCTTTATTTAAACAGAGGTGAACGGATACAGTGTTTATCATAATGTACAGAGGGAAGGTTAAATTCAATGTATTGTTAAAATATATCTTTGCTCGTGGAGGGGGAAATTTTAACTAGCTACATGCTACATTAAGAAAACTATTCACACAACACAAACATCACCTCCCATTGTTTATTTTAAGATTTCATTCATGTAGTAAGGCCAGTGTACAGTAAACAGATCCTATATCAATACCTACCTGTATATGTATCAACAACAGGTGGCTAACTGATCAGGTAAACACAATTACATACAGTCTGTCAGGCACAGCCAATTCCGTCTTAAACCGTTTACCTGGTAAGTTTACCATGTGTTAAAACCATCCTACCTTAACATATACATGGAGCATTGTTGTTCCTGCTTTTACAGGATGTATTAGATGGTTAGACGTGCATAGCAAGTTCTCAATGGATGAGAAGGATATTTTAGATTGTCAACACTTATTAAACAACATTCCACAGAGACCTGGAGACAGCTGTTTGGAAACAGAATTATATGTTTAAATCCTTTAACTATAATATTGTCCATTATGATACGATCTCTGATTGTAAAGGCTCAAAGATATTTTATGATAAATTCATTGGTAACAATCCTGTCACAAAGATACTAGATAATACCAATCCATTCAGAAAATGCTTAATGCAAATAGAGAACTACTGAAGATGAAGCTATAGCTAGTTGATAATGATTAATGCACATTTTGTAAACATACCTCAGAAGATATTTCACATGTATACTCTGTGAATTTGTTATTGTTGCATTAAGAGGAGGTATAAGATGGTTTGACGTTCATAGCAAGATCTTAATGGTTGAGAAGGATTTTTTTTAACCTCAAACATTGAGCAGTTTTTCCAATGTTGATTGAAAACATATCAGTTAATAATAACCATCTAGTTTACATGTGTTCAAAGACTTACTCTAATCTCAGACGTTGGGTATTGTTTACATGCAGTTCTTGGAAACATTATTAAGCGGTTAGGCGGTGCGGTTATGTTTACGTTAACATGCTGTATAGTTTTGCTTAATGATTATGTCAATATAAATGTTGCGTTTCGCCAGTTACCCTTAGCTATTGAGCTAAGGGATAGTTTGATACACTGCGGAAATAAACATGGGGATGTGTCTTTATCACTCATAAACGTGTTTTAAAGTTTAATATGTTACCTACGTTTAAAAGTCCATTTATTGCTTAATGAACAACTATAATATTTGCTTGAACATTGGTTTTATATTACCCCAGAATGTAAAAAATAATAATATATAAAGTTCATCTATACACCCTTTTGACTGCAGCACTTTGGTTTTTTTTTAGGTCTTATGTGTTTCGGCCCATGGCCTATGTGAATTTATTACCCATAAGGTTGAAAATAAGTAGTGACATATTTTCAATATAAGCACTAGTGCACATATCACTTTTGCCTAGCAACGATTGTTGTAGCGCGTGTGACTGTCATGACACCATTGTTCGTGACGTCACTGTGGCCAGCTGTAGCAAGGGAAGCGGTCCGTTTCTTGGATATTTCTAAGATTGTAAAATGAAATAGAATCAGTAATAAAGAAATTATTACCCTCGGAAGTGTGTCATATGATTTTTACGAAACTCGTGCAAATTTGTGTATAACCCTCGCTCTCGCTCGGGCAATACAAAAATTCACACTCGTTTCGTAAAAGTCATATGACACACTTACTCGGGTAATAATCTCTATATATGAACCTGAATGTTAATAACTCTTTAAATCAGCTGTGCATATATTTTGCGAAGATTTTACCAATACTGTGGAAACCATTAACATAAAACCAATACCAGTTCAGAAGACTTTGTTTTTATAAATATTTCGGAAAATGCTTTTTTTCGGAGACATTCTAATGTCATGAAATGTGGGGATAAATATGTCATGTAGTTGTGATCAATACAAACAAACTAGTTGTGTTAGTAAGGACGTTTTATAAGCGAACAACATGTTAGTAACAACTTTTTTGTGTACATCATCTTGATGTCACGTTGACAGTACCATATAGTAGGTATGTTATGCACGTCATTGTACGACAAGTACACAAGATACATCCAGCTACCGGAACGGTGTAACAGTACACACTGGCGGAGTGTCAAGGTGACATACCAGCACAACAGGAACCGACGCGTGTGTGTTCGGCAAAAACAATTAGGTTACGAAAACAAGTTCTTTGGATATACAGAGTCTTGTACAATAAACACATCGAGAAAAGGGTCTGATTCCAAAATCATTTCAATTTGAATAATCATCAAATTTATTTCATCAAATACAATCATGTAGGTAAAATTGACTGTTATGATTAGATACTAAACACAACGATCTTATCAATAAAATAAATAAGACACTGTTGTTAAGACAAGGTTATGAAATTATGAATTGCACTGAAGATATCCAAGTGTTTGCATAAGGTCTTATACTTGATTATTAAAAAACGTGAATTAAGTAAAATGACTTGACAGATAGCCAAATTGTTTAAAGGTTGGTCCTACTTTATCACTAGTACATAAGTTATGGAAAGAAACATCTTCATTGAAAGAAAATGCGGTTTCATCAAACAAACAAACAAACAAAACATAAGGTAATCCTGCAAGTTAAATTACACTTGTCAGCCTTTTGTTCTCTCGCTCCATTATTTTTCAGTAATG
The DNA here is from genome assembly GCA_916613615.1 of Steromphala cineraria. Lineage (NCBI taxonomy): Eukaryota > Metazoa > Mollusca > Gastropoda > Trochida > Trochidae > Steromphala > Steromphala cineraria. The sequence goes on along the minus strand of OU744729.1, from coordinate 33,140,045 downwards.
GAGCGTTTTATTTTACATCAAGTTTTTCACTTGAAATTTCAAATTTTTAAATGATTTAAGTTATGTTTTTGAAAAGCATTAAGTTGAGTGTAATTTAAGTCGGTTAATATCCTCGAAACACGCCTTGGGGCCCTCGGCATTTTAGGAATGGAGAGTTACACGGACATTAACCTATACGTACAGCTATGACATATTAGCCCTAGAAGACCCTTCATAATTCTCTTACATATAACACTGGTTAATCTTTGACGGGTGTCTATGACTTCCACCTAGGATTACAAACCTGTTCCCGTGTAAGCTAATGATTACTTCAGCTCATAAGGTTACTCATGTTCCCGACCTTTGGCTTAATGTCAGGAACAGATGATTGACAAATTTGGGGCATCCTCTTTTAGCTTCCATAGACAACTTGGAGTTTTAATGTTTTAAACCTTCAGAGGACCTTTCATTGTTAACTTATAGAACATTGTGTTCATATGGATGTTAAATGACCTTCCACTTAATATATACTTACTCCATTTAACGAGTTTAAGATAAACTGAAATTAAATCGTAGACGGTTTAGTCTGCTTATTACTAACATACATACATCGAGCATATTTTACGAATTTGTGCTAAAACTATCATTTTCCGCGAGCTGGCAGTCATCGATAAAACGTTAACGTTTTGTTTACCACACTCTATTATGACGTCATACGTACCGGGGTATTACGCTAGTTTCGCATTGCCTAACAAATTTCACCCCGTAGTATTTTAGTAATTAGCGATGTATGTGTTTCTATAATATAAATATTATTGTCTTTGAAATCTACATTTCACTTTAAATAAACACAATTTAACTACTGGCATTACAACCTATAATTCCTAAATTAAAATTTACGTAATCTTACGTACAGCAAATTTGTATTTCTTTCACCATACTTAATGTTTAGTTTAGATTTACGACCTACAAATTATGATCTTGAGGATATTTCCAAAACCAAATGTCTGTCATATTTCATATTTGAATAAGTTAAGACGAGAAGTTGCATTTTTATGAAGAGGTTTTAGAGTCAACTCTTTGAAAAGGGGCAACCTAAGTTGGAGTTTATAGATAAGATCTGAATGTTGCGGTTACGAAACCAGAACAAGCTAATTATTTCATAAAATATATATGTAATTACCCTAGATATTCTTGACGTGTACTTGTACTTCTTAAACGTTTACGAGGAAATTTAATTCTTAAAGCCTTCCATGACCATACGATTATGTTTCTCAGAAATGAAATCATCCTATTAAACCTGACAACAACGTCAACAAGACAATGACGTTTGTGATATAAACAACAAAATATATGAAACCTAGACTTGGTTCACAGAAAGTAAGAATTAGGTTGAAGGGACAAAAGCACATTTTTACATTTTTAAAAACATTATTTCTTCAAATCCCCCCCCCCCCCCCCCCCCCACAAAAAACCCAAACAAACTGATAATGGTATATACCAAATGGGAATTGTGATCTTCAAAGGAACAGACATTTTATGAATCAACCTGAATGAGTTATCAAGTATCAATATAGAAGTAGAAATTTTTTTGAAAATTTCATATTTCCACTGATAATTGTACGTTAATGCTAAATGTATTATATTGATAGTGTCCAAAATCTTATAAAACAAACCAATCATCCATAGTCATATTACAAATTGTAGAGATTCACATAAAGTCCATTGGCGGCCATTTTGGTGTGAACACTCTTAATTAATTTTTTTGTAAGAAAAAGGTATCGCATAGCTGAAACTTTTGTACACCTTCTTTTAGTTTAAATGCATTGTCTTTCAAATGGAACCAATTATTTTCATTTTCCTGACATCACCTTATATTCCCCCTGAAAACTTGCTACTGTCCCTTACAACTGAGAAAGATCTAATGAATTTCTCAAAAACAGTGATTACATATCCACTGTATTCTTAAATTAATATAAAATAAATAACAATAAATAATGAGTAATGATTCTCAAAGTAGTTCAACATCTGTTTAAACACAAGTTAAGTTTTGATATTATCCAAAACTGGTTATCAATGTTTGCTTAAACTTTCATTAGTTTTATAGGCTGTGGTAGTTCCTTTGAGAAAACCATGATCACCATGACATATTTAACGATGGATGTGTTAAATAGTCATGTTTCAAAATTAAAAATTATGTATGATAAATCCTCCTAAACACAAAGTTCATCTTTGAAAAAACTATGGTAGTTAATGTTTGAACTTTCTTCTGTACAAGATAGATGATGACTTTTAATAAATCCTTAAATTCTTCGCATCAATACTAATGTAAATTTAGCTTTAGAATAGATAGGTTTGCACTTAAGGATGTCCTTGAAAACGAAACATTAAAATGATGAAATATTGAGTCCCTACATTCTTAACATGTCTTCATTGGTTAGGGTTAATCTATATGTATATGTACCCTTAAGGTTTATTTAATAAAGAAGTAACATATAGTTGACTAAAAAGAAGACACGATATCCCTTTTTTTATAAACATTTGTACAATTCTTCCATTCATCACATTTCAATAATACTATCACAACACAGTTTCTCACTGAGACGTGGGAAATATTTCCTGTATGAAGGAGCGAGGCGAGGGGGTGTGCAGGGCAGTTATATACGTCATCAACTTTTCTACCAAGATGCAAGCTCTGAGACACGACATACAAATACTACATTACTAAACATGTACACAGCAATCAATTTTATGGACCTCTCCAAAATTCAAAATTTGTATAATAATTATCAAAACTGTAGATTATCTTTCGATGAACTATTTGGTATGGTCATGAACTGATTTTGAAATTATTAAGAAGAAAGGAAATTTCACCTCATTTAAACTAACCTCACCGGGTCTTCCGGGCTATTAACGTTATCTTTGTCCGTCCAAATTAGTTAGGGGTCAGGCTAGGTAATGTCTTTACAATCGGTTTCTTTCCAAACAGCGCTGTTTTATAGGTTCACTGTGCAATGTTTGGTTTGTTCCCTGTTATCTTACCATGACGTGATATTTCCAAATTATAAAATGCAATAATATTTGCTTTTATAGGTGTTAAGACAAGGAAGTGTTTTATAAGAATATTCTTAAATTTCAACAACACTTTGACTAAATAAACCAAATGCTGAGAGTTCTAAATGGTTTTACAAATTGTCAATGAAAAGCAACTCACACATTTACGTTCTGCTCTCGAAACGTTATCTATAACTTAATTATCAAAGTCATTTATGAGTCTGCCATGAGATTCAAGCCTTACTGAATCCTCCAGAATTGACAAACCTCTCAATCATTGATTGACTTTGAAGGAATTCACTTTTTTCTTCTTTATTTCTTACCTGATCAGCATAAATCAAAACAAATAAATGAAACCTTTCAACCAGTCAGATACTTTTGATATAGTTCTGTAGATGTGATTAAAACAATTCAGAAGTGAAATGGTTTTATAGTCAATAGAATTTATCAAAACGATACTCACATGAAGGAGATGCATTGGTTGTCAACAAAACATTAGGTAAATTCACAGCTATTGTTATTCGAAAGGATTCTTCAAAACAAATTTACATGTGTTTTATCCACATTTTATATAAAATTCCATAAAATATTCTTGTGATTTAATTTAGTTGTTAAGGTCGTATCTTAAGATTTGTAAATATTTTAATGTTAAATTATCACTTCAACACTTGTGCATTATGTGTAATACGGTACGATAATTTGAACTGTTATGTGTTTACTGTCAGTACAATGCCATTGACGAATACGTCAAAAGCCCAACACGCATTCAATAATAACATTAAACATTGTATACACGATTTTGGCTATCACTAAACGGGTATTGAAACCAAATACTTCATGTTGTTCAGCAATGCGCATCATAATATATTCAATGTCTGCTCGTTCAAAGCAATACCATCACTTAATTCGACGACCAGTGGTTGCATTTTGATATAACAGTTTTTTTAAAACTGTCTATGTAAAGTCTAACGTTTTAGTTCACCTAACATGTTAACGAAGTTTATTTCAGGCACAGGCCCCGGAGGCTATTGCAACATCTATATCAACAACGGTAACTTAAATTTAGAACAGTAATATATAACATCACAACACAGACAATATAGAACCCTGTAAGAGATCACGATAAATCCGTGAACTGATAAGCAAGAGTTGATGACAGATCGTGAAAAGCATGCATCTTGCGTGAATCATGCTGATATAACCCCATCCCCTCTCTTCACGAGTACCAACAATCATCCCATGGCCGCCATTACTTACTCAATGTTTGTAGACTCCAGCACCGTATATATTCCTCCTAAAACTATGTGCTCGGTATATTAGCAGGTACGGGGTCTCCAACACTGCCCACAACTTACCACCATCTTGGAGGAATGACCAGACAAATCTGACTGACCTTAACTAACAGATAAATAGAAAATCTTTGCTTACCATCAGCGAAAGCTTCCCCTGTTAAGAATTTGGCCCTGTTCTGGCAACTAACTTGTCATCCGATATCTCATACAGTTAGACATGGCCAAGTTATTTTTAGTTTTGGAGCCTTGGCAGCAGATGCAAATTGACCCTTCACCTTTACTTCGCGAGCAGCGCTCGTGCGGTGCACATTATACGAAGCGTCGGCGTGTGCTTGCCAAAGTGAAAACAGACTTGCATTCAACAACACGATATTACGAGAGATGTTCGCGCACGCCGTGAAACGATGCCTCTTTTACAGAACACCCGCGGTGAGAAAAGAGCTCCCGAACGCAGCCCTGTATAGAAGTTTCTCACATTTTGTTGGTTTAGTTTATAATCGTTTAAAGGCTTCATCGTCTTTCCTTCATCTTGAAGATTTACAATTACGTGAAGATTTCCTCACTGCCAAATATCACGTGAGAGTTGAAAGTCCTAGTGACTAACGCGGTATTGGTCATCTTAAATGTAAGAGTGAAACGAAAAGGTTCCATACCACATGCGAAATTGAACCTGATTGGCAGTAAGTAGGTTCATTAAATTTTCTAGTATTAATTATTTTCAGATTCGCTTTAGGACTAAGTTGAAGGAGTTGTGTTTGACAAATACTCATACAGCGTGTATGATTGTATGCAATGGTTCCCTTTGATAAATTCCTTTGACGTTTATTTGAACCTCATTCAATCCACATATGAACTAATATATCGGTACGTTAATGTCAAAATACACCGTGTGTTTATACCTAAGCTCTTGATTGATTGAAAAATCTGCAGCTTTTATATATTTGATACACTATTTTTATCATTTGAACATTTATAAGGAAATATATTTAGATAAAAATTTCTTGATATATATAGAGAGAGACGTCATATTAAATTTATCTTTAAATGAATTCCTTCAGTTACAATTCCTTTTATTTTTATTCCAATAAAAGCTTATAAAGACGCGATCAAAATGCATTTCACGAATGCAAATATGTATCTCTATACCCCATTTAGTCGAAAATAAAAAGTCAAAATAAAATTGCATCACAGTGAAGTTTTGTACATTGACCTCATTGTTGAAGAACTCGCTTAATAAACATCGCGTAAGTGTTTACAGTGCAGCCAAAAAGCTCTTAAAAACATATTAGAAAATAATTGTAGTTTATTTTGAGGTGGTTCGCACTAGAATGGAAAATACAGACCCGCCTTCAAGACAACAAGCACCGATTGTTACTTATACGCACAAGGGTAACATACTTACCATGGTAACTTGGCATTGAACACTACACCCAAACAACTGTTTTTGAAAGCTAACATCATAAATACGTTGTTGGCACAGCGTAAACAAGCTAAGAGAGACAATCCGCTCAATTAAGCAAGGAAGAGATGACTTAATCTAAGTGGTGGACGAAGAACCGGTAGATAAACTGGCTGCGGTTTGTATGATAACATACACTGACGGGCAGATAAAAGTACACACTAAAGTTGAATTTATAAGTAAGATTTTCAATCGCAAACATTTTGAGTTTTTGGTATCGTATTCTCAAACTGATAAGTACAAGAACTTGATACGTCACATATCTCTAATATTAAGTAAATTTTAACAAACTGAGGCGTGTACGTTCCTTTGTCTGGCGGTTTAGATTGGTATTTGGTGAGGGTTCAGTCTACTGATCCGGTAAGGTTGGAGTTCTGTGTCTGACAAAAAGTTCTCAAAATGATCTTCTAAATCAGATATACCAACACTTTCGGACCTCTATTACTCATTTCAGATCTAGACTTACTTTTCAAGAGGTTATGTAAATATCTAAATATCATCAGACAGATCTTTATAATTTTCATCCACCACACGATGGTACATCAGAATATGAATTATATAAATTGATGTACAAATGTATATGAAGAGAAACTTGGCAGATTTACTGAGAATTACTTAAGTTATCTAAACAATTCATTAATGAATGACTTTGAATTCTTTTAATGCTTTATATTTTTATTACACAATAGTTTTTTAAACCATAGCATGCTTTTGAATATCATATATCGGTGTTGGAAAAAGACACATTCCGTTGCTGGAGAAGAGCTTCCTAAACAAAAAAAGATTATATTACTCCACTGTATACAGTCTGAGTATTGGACTAGAGTGTCGGTAACGGAAACGAATGATGGACAATTCATTTAGGACAAAACGAATTTTCTGTAGATGACAAGTATAGCTAGATTTTTACGTCAACGAATCCATTGACATCGGCCTATTCACATACCAAGAATAGATTAAACTCGGGAGACATCAACAGAAATAAAAGTAACAGAAAGAAATCTTCTGCAAACTAAGTCATATCCTTTCAAAAAATATTGCTCTACATATATGTAAAACATGGTTATATTTTGAATCACACTACCTTCATCAGTAGGGAAGAGTCCCATGCGGGATTCGAACCCACACCTTAGAGTTAGGGATTACCGCCAGCAATGACCATATACCAGCAGCTTAACAACCCGTCCGTTTCGCCATCAAACCATTATCTCTTATACATGTTTATATTTAGAAGAAATTATAAAAATCGAATTACATCATTAACGTGTTTAATTAGTAATTCTGACAACACTTCACTACTTAAATAGAAATTTCATTACTTTAAATCATTTAAAACCGTTGTAAGGCTACTCTGTTTGAATGCCTACTCAACAGAACATTGAGTACATGAATAGTATAGTATCTGTCTCAAGACGAGTTGTAAATGTAGCTGTAAGAAACCCCAGTAGAACACACACGGTGTACATCCCTTGTAATTATAAAGTATCATACAGACAGGTTATTTATGCAAGTCTCATCTCAACATCCCAAATGTATACATGTCCGAATGTATATAAACAAAATATCCAAAAAAATGGAATGACAGAATTATGAACGTGTTTAAATAAAAAAAATTATTATGTAAACACATGTGCTTTATATGGATAATGAAAACCGCAGACACATGCAGCGTATCATAAAATTATATTTTTTATATATCATAGCTCGAAGTAAGAAACTTCCATTAATCAGGCGAGACCATCCCGGTAGTAAATGAATTGAAAAAGATTTTAGAAAAAAACAATGAAGTATGAAATTAAATGAGCACTGGTGGGAAACCATTTTAAAAATTGTATTTCTATATACATGTTTTGGATTAAGATTGACAGGACTTATATATTGGGTTGGTGTCTCTCAGAATCCTCAGGTAAATGTTATTTACAAAGGCGAGCTGCTGCAATAGGTAAATATAAGAACTAAGCTTAACTAAGAACTAGTTATTTGCAAAAAAAGCTTCACATGAAATATAACTCCTGTCACAGTGTTGGGGTTGTGTTCTAAGATCCACAGATCACTAAGCATACCCATTCTCATTCCCAAAGCACTCAGGTGATCGCCATTCATTAAGGTACAATGCTACAGATAAGTAAAAGACCCAATGTTCAGAGTTCAATAATTTTAAAAGCAATTTTACTGTAGTTTTCCTAGTATTTTCTGCAAAATATTGCAACCAGTCTAGGGAAATCAGACCAAAATTCATTAAATAGGAGATAATTTACAAAAAAATGACCGAAACGGCAGCCGACATGAAGACGAATCAAGTGTGGCCATCTAACAACTTCCGGTTTCTAAATATAAGCTTAAAAACCTTTGTCTTTGTCGCGCACGGCTACATTTTTGTTTCTTTTTCTCTGAATTCGGTATTCATTGCTGCCAAAGTTGATACCCATCGAACGCCATAACGGTACTTAAAATACGGTGTAAATTCAACACGATTACGTCACCGAAAGCGGGATCGTTAAATGCTATGGCCTTTTTACAGGGGGGTAATGTTCTTTGAGCGTCGTGAAGAGTATGGTATTGTTGATTAATAAATGTAAATGTCATATCAAAATTTCGACCAAAGTTTTTTTTACCGAGTGATGTATTCATATTCTCAATAGCTAAATTTCATGCCGAACCGCATGCAAGTATGAAATGGGTCTTTAAGGTGAACCTTGGACAATATTGGGAAGTTCAAGGCTGCAGCACAAAAACAACTAAGGTTACCTAAGTCACTAATCAATTTATAAGGTAAGCTTAGACTTAGTGCAATAATTAATGAAAACACAAGGTAAACCTTAGCAAATATTGCGGAGAAGCCTCAGGGTGCTACTGCGCAATATACTAAGGTACCTTAGGTCACTGAGCTGACCATAGCATAAATCACTAGGGTCAACCTAAGGTCAACTAAGCAGTGATTACGAAGAAGCCAGGGCCTAGATTTTCGAAGGTCTCTTAGCGCTAAGATAGTCGTAGGCCAATGGTAATGTATGGTACTTACGACTATCTTAGCACTAAGAGAGCTTCGAAAATCTAGGTCCAGGATCTTAACAAGGTAGCCTTAGGGCGATGATGAAATAATGATCTCACTAAGTTACACCTTAGCAACGATTGCAAAGAAACCTTATGATGCTACTCCAGAAAACACTAAGGTACCATTAGTAACTGAGTTAACGTTGAAACAAGGACAAAGGACGCATTTTAGCTTAACTTCCTAGACTTACATTGAGTCTAAGAACTATTGTTTTCAATATTCACAATACTTTAAAACAATTCATGTATTATAACAAACTTGAGCCCAGGAGATGCTTTAACTTCAGATAAAGCTGAGCGATCTAGACTTGCTTTACAAACTAGACTGGGTTGGTCATCAATTAAATATATTTGCTTTCGGGTCTGGATGACAGACTAAGAACTTCTGAGTGACAGGCTATCTTCGTAAGACAATAATTAAGTCTATGTTAAAGGCTGGTACTACGGTTAACCTAAGCCAATAATTCGGAGACGTTCTGAAAGCCAGGTTATCTCTATATGACAAAACAACCAATGTTAAAGTATGGCACTACGGTTAACCTAAGCCAATAAAGCGGAGACGTCCTGAAAGTCAGGTTATCTCTTTATAACAATAAGTCAATGTTCACGGATGGCACTTCGGTTATCCTAAGCCAATAATGCGAAGAAGTTCTAAAATCCAGGCTATCTCTATATGAAAATACAACCAAAGGATGTTAAAGGATGGCACTACGATTAACCTAAGCCAATAAAGCGGAGACGTCCTGAAAGTCAGGTTATCTCTTTATAACAATAAGTCAATGTTCACGGATGGCACTTCGGTTATCCTAAGCCAATAATGCGAAGAAGTTCTAAAATCCAGGCTATCTCTATATGAAAATACAACCAAAGGATGTTAAAGGATGGCACACTACGATTAACCTAAGCCAATAAAGATATAAGCCAATATATAAGAGAATACAATCTACATGTTAAAGGATGGTTCTACGGTTATCCTCAGCCAATAATTCGGAGACCATCTGAAAGCCTGACTATCTCTATATGACAAAACAACCAATGTTAAAGGATGGCATAGTCTAACAATTAGACTCTGATGAAATGAATTGTCTTCAATAAATCTGAAATTGGGGGGAGGGGGGAGGATAAAACGGAGACTGTGATTTCTTCATTTTCCTAAAATTGAGCTCTCAAGTCTTATAATAGACTTGCATAGGCTTGCATTGTATTTGAGGGTCTGGCTGACAGACTAAAGATGGCACTACGATTAACCTTAGCCAATAAAGCGGAGAAGTTTTGAAAGCCAGGCTATCTCTATATGACAATACAACCAAAGTTAAATTATGGCACTACGATCAACCTAAGCCAATAAAGCGGAGAAGTTCTGAAAGCCAGGTTATTTCTTTATGACAATACAACCAAAGTTAAAGGATGGCACTACGATCAACCTAAGCCAATAAAGCGGAGAAGTTCTGAAAGCCAGGCTATCTCTATATGACAATACAACAAATGTAAGGATGGTACTACGGTTATCCTCAGCCAATTATGCGGAAAAGTTCTAAAATCCAGGCTATCTCTATATGACAATACAATAAATGTTAAAGGATGGCATAGTCTAACAATTAGACTCTGAAATGAATTGTTTTCAATAGATCTGACATTTGGGGAAAAAGGGATAAAAAGGAGACTGTGATTTCTTCATTTTCCACAAATTGAGCTCTCAAGTCTTATTATAGACTTGCTTAGGCTTGCTTTGTATTTTAGGGTCTGGCTGACAGACTAAAGATGGCACTACGGTTATCCTAAGCCAATAAAGTGGAGAAGTTGTGGACGACAGACAGATCTCTAGATGAGGATACCCAGGGGCAAATGTGTTCCTCCGTCTGTCATTAATGATGCGAATATCCGCCCCAAGACTCATCAGCGTTACAGACCCCAGCAGGTGTGTGTGAGGCTCGTACAGTGTAGATAGATTCACCTTCTTGTTTATACAGGTAACTCTCCCATAGATTGGACGTCAGAGAGACTTCCAGCATAATATATAAACACACGATCAATAAACATCCAATAAATCAACAGTTATTGTTTGTCCTTCATACGCTTACAGTACACAGACCAAAATCAGGATCCATGATAATAAGATCCTGGAATTTAAATTTGGTCGAAGTCAAAATTATTAAAATATTACCAAAATGAAAAATATTTGTTCGTTTAAAATGAAGGTCTACAGTCTTTGTAATTTGAGTTTTCAATTTGTTAATTTGTTTTCGTTTATTTTCAAAAAGGTCATTTGTAGACTATTACATAGATATAATCCCGACATAAGGGAGTTGGATTACTTGTGCCCAAGCCTTCTTTTGAATATATATATTTTTAATTCAATCGATCTCGGCCAACGACTTTAAAAGCGAAGTCAAATGTTAAGGATTTGACATTTTTTATTTTTTCGGAGGTCCATATAATCAGTGAAATGAGTTGATGCACTTAGTATCTGTCGAAAAGATCAACCTTCATATGATCTTTCGACATGCATATAATTTTTCTTTGAAAAAAAATTATTATGACATTGTACCAATCTTATTTGTAACTGAATGTTTTCAATATTACAAGATTTGGTAAAGGTACTTTAAAGGTAGCACGTTTATAGTGGCAATACATTTGGAATTAACATACATTAATCAGTTAAAAATAAAGAGAAATATAAAGTCTTTGAAAATCATGCCACTGCCCCTTTAATTTCTACATTCATAAATATTTCCAGTTCATAACCGATATTCACTATATACAAATAATGGTACGATTACAATGGTACGATTATTTCCGAAAAATAAGCCCAAATTCAATACAATAAATATAGATCAACATGTTTTATATTTGGTCATATTGTAACTTTATTTAGAATGGTTTCTCCTGTCATTGTGAAAGTTATCAGTAACGACACGGAATATTTACGTGAAATTATTTAATGATTTGTTTCAGATAAATTGCAAAGTACATATTATCTAACATAAGCGACCATATTTTTTTTGCATCAACATTTTCTTCCTTCATACTATCCAGATTATCTTCCCCGCCCACTTATGAACCACAGGTGGCGCAATCATTTGGAGGAGTTACCGTTCCTGGTTTGACTAAACGACGCCAGGTGTCGATGACGTCACAACATTGCTCTGAGGTCAAGTTGTACCATTACCGTTAGGATATTGACAAATTGACCCACAACTTTATAATGTATCAATTTGTTTGTTTTTTTCAGCCCCTTCATTTTTTCATAGCCCACTGAAGCTGAATATATCTTTCATGTGATGAGGAAAGTGTAAAATGAATATCAGTCATCAATAGTTACACACCTTACAACTCACTTAAATAGAAATACAATGCTTTTTGGCGATTATTTCTTAACATGATACAGAATTTAGATTTGAATGCCGCATATTAATTCACAATAGTATTTTCGAACTTTTGTTTCAGACAGATTGTCTAAAATTCCCCGAAACATGAGTTTACAGGAGAACAAAACGTAATTTTTAGTCAAAATGTATGTTTCTGATGCGAGCTATAGTATGCAAATGAACTGTTTTCTTTATACAGTCACGCAAAGTGTGATTTTCATTTGCAAAAATGTATGTACCGTGAGTCCTTTACTAGTTATAAAAAAGGTGGTATTAAAATACATAAAATATATGACTTTTAAAATCAAGTTGTCTTTCAGTGTGTATACATTCACGTGTTACAAAATTCTATTCTTACGTTCCATTTTCCCCATAAAGGCAGATCAAGTCATGTTGATTGAGCCTCTGTTCTAATCATATATACTTAGACTAAATCCGCGAGTTTCGGCAGTTTCCTCTGGCGGGAAATTTTTTTACCACAATCCATTTGAATTTTTTAGCAAATCAAACGCATCTCGCATGGAAAGGGTGGTTCATATCCTTATGTTTTTGCCATGATTCAGTAGCTCTAGATCTATGATGGTTTTAGAAGAGCATCGCTAATTGCACAACTAACTTTGATTGCCTCCAATCAGGCATATCTCATTCTACAACTCAAGGTCGGCGAATTAGAACAGAGGCTCAATCAACATGCCTGATCTGCCTCTGTGGGGAGAGAATGGGTTGTCAAGGAAGGAAGCAGCATTTTTCATCCTTTGACGTGTCCACCGGGAATCGAATCTGTATTTGAGGGGACACCCTACCCACGGAGCACCATTCAGTGTGTGGTGTCTTTTCTATCCGTAAGTTTTGTCAATGTTGCACTGAGTTTAAGGAAGGGAATCCGAATGATAACAAAATTCATAAACAGATATATTTGAATCATAAAGGAAACACGGAACTGCTTATGGTATTTTATGGCGCTTCTTACAATATTTTAACAAATGAACGTTTGAACGGACCTTTTGAACCGTAATTTACAGTATTCTAGCTTTCAATAGTCGTCCTGTTTTGGTTATTTTTAAAACATCAGTTATAAAAAAAATAATTTTATAAGTGAAATTATATGTATGTGTTATTAATGAAGAGAATAAACTCGAGAATAACATTGTTAATGATTTTTACATAACAATCTTAACAAAATCAGTATTTATATAATACATTTTCTTCTTGATATTGACAGATTTTTAAATTATATTTCACCGAAAAAAGAAATTCATTTGGCTATCTATGATCAACCAAATTGGCATCTTCTCTGATTGGCTGAGCGGCGAATGTCAGAGTTCAGCGGGACGGCCCGCCTTATTGGTCAATCTTAGATCAACAGTCGGACAAAATAAGAAACGGACGAGCTGCGGTTATTTAGATTGTGGTCCCCTCAATATGCTAAGTAACTAATTTTTCCATTGAAACCAGAACAGAATTAAAAATCAGAATGTTAAAAAATAGGTAAAAGTCATCACTCAACTGTAAGCTCTATAAGACATACGAATTCTAGTTTTAAAATATTGAACGGTTTTTGAGAAATGACTGGAAATGGCCCCTATCCTAAACATGTTCAAATTGTTTCAATGGAAACCAGAAAAATAAAACATTGAGAATAACAAAAGGCACCAATTCACCACTGGGTCTAATCAATTTCGTTAAAAATATTGGAGGTTTTTGTGAATCGGTCTTGAAACTTTCATGTTCCTCTTCTATATATGTTTTCAAAATGAATTGTAAATCATACATGTACATACCAGTGAAAAGTTTTGTTTTTTTTTTAAATTGAGATATTTTCCTGAAACTTAGGATTATGAATAAAATATGTTTAAACCATTAAAATGTATATAACAGTTATTCCTCGATATTTGTCTGGCTAATTTCACGTTTAAAAATCCCGTGTATAATAAAGTTTTAATTGCATTTTAAGGCTTTGAATTAACAACGAACAGTCAGTCGTATGCACCGAGACAAAGACACCGAATTGTTGCGAGCTTTCATCAGATCAGTTTGTTTTATCAACTCTACTATTAATTCGAATATCCAGAATGTGTGGTTATTCTGTGTCGATATGTTTTCTGTCTCTGCACTGGCATACCCCTGGGGCATCTTTGCTTGGAGACACGTGTGGTCAAAACATGTCAAGACTGTACGCCGAGGGACTTGTACAGAAATATCAACACAAACTGGAAGATGGCTTCAAGAACTGTGCTTTAAGATGTGCGACCAATCAGGCTTGCATAAAATTCAGTCAAGTTAATGGGTCGTGTCGCCAATACACTGAAAATGGAATAGGTAAATGTGTTAAAAGAAGACACGAATATTTATATGCAAATTGATTGAGAAAATGAGAGACAGAGTGAACGATTGAGATAAATAGAAAATGAGTCAGGAGAGAGAGCTAGAGAGAGAGAGAGAGCTAGAGAGAGAGAGAGAGAGAGAGAGAGAGAGCTAGAGAGAGAGAGAGAGAGCTAGAGAGAGAGAGAGAGAGAGCTAGAGAGAGAGAGAGAGAGCTAGAGAGAGAGAGAGAGAGAGCTAGAGAGAGAGAGAGAGAGAGAGCTAGAGAGAGAGAGAGAGAGCTAGAGAGAGAGAGAGAGAGCTAGAGAGAGAGAGAGAGCTAGAGAGAGAGAGCTAGAGAGAGAGAGAGAGAGCTAGAGAGAGAGAGAGCTCGAGAGATAGCTAGAGAGAGAGCTAGAGAGAGAGAGAGCTAGAGAGAGAGAGAGCTAGAGAGAGAGAGAGAGCTAGAGAGAGAGAGAGAGAGCTAGAGAGAGAGAGAGAGCTAGAGAGAGAGAGAGAGAGCTAGAGAGAGAGAGAGAGCTAGAGAGAGAGAGAGAGCTAGAGAGAGAGAGAGAGATACAGAGATACAAGGACAGAGAGGCAGAGTGAAATACATAGAGAATGAGTCAAGACAGAGAGAATAAATGAGAGGCATAGTTAACGAGTGAGATGCATATTGAATGAGCCGGTCAGGAGAGAGAGAATAAGTGAGAGACAGAGTGAATGTGTGAGGTACATAGTGAATGAGTCAAGCTAGAGAGGAAGTAAGGGACGGAGTTAATGAGTAAGGAGTGAATGAAGAGAAAGGATATGAATGAGTGAGATGCAGAGATCATTGGCGACAGAGAGAATGAAAGAAAGAAATAGAACAGAGAGACTTTGGATGAGAGCCGTATAAGAAACAGATCTAGAGTGAATATGGGTGATAGCCTATAAGAAACAGAGTGAATATGGATGAGAGCCTATAAGAAACAGAGTGAATATGAATGAGAGCCTATAAGAAACAGAGTGAATATGGGTGATAGCCTATAAGAAACAGTGAATATGGATGAGAGCCTATAAGAAACAGAGTGAATATGAATGAGAGCCTATAAGAAACAGAGTGAATGTGGGTGATAGCCTATAAGAAACAGAGTGAATATGAATGAGAGCCTATAAGAAACAGAGTGAATGTGGGTGATAGCCTATAAGAAACAGAGTGAAAATGGATGAGAGCCTAGCAAAAAACAGAGTGAATATGGATGAGAGCCTTTGAGAAACAGTGAATATGGATATGGAGCCCAGCAAAAACAGAGTGAATATGGATGAGAGCCTTTGAGAAACAGTGAGTGAATATGGATTAGAGCCTAGAAGAAACAGAGAGTGAATGATCGAAAAAGAACATGGATACAGGCTGTCTAAAAGAGAGATAAAGTGAATGCCATATAATTTGCAAAGCAATAATAATTTTATAATATACCTTGTGTTGTAAGAAATAAAAACATATTTTAGATTGTTCTCACCCTTTCTCTCCATTAAACATAAGTTTCCATCACTGTCGTTTAGATTTTCGTTCAAGCGTCTGACGCCGCTAATGGCTGAAATATTGCCCAAGCGGCGTAAAACCATAATTCACTCAAGCGTCTGGTTATTCCATGAGTGGTTTTGTAGATTATCAACGATATAATTATCTCAATTACCTTGTTTCAGTCCAATCAGGCCGATATCATGACAAATGTATTACAAACGAGGACTGCAGCTTCAAACACGGATTCTGTCAACGCGGTGTATGCTACTGTAATATCGGGCTGAAATACAACTTTGATAAGAACATGTGTGTCAACAGTAAGTGCTGTTCTTGTTGGGTATACGACAGATGAGACATCCCCATGCATGTATATAGTCAAAGTACACGTATGATGTATCCTATGCACCTCCCCTCTCCAATATACAATTGCCTTCCCTCAACTAATGATAATCGTTTGTCTCCACAGATCATAATAACATGATCGTTGGTACTTGTTCAATTGCCTCCCGCCAACTAATGATAATCGTTTGTCTCCACAGATCATAATAACATTTTCGTTGGTACTTGTTCAATTGCCCTCCCTCAACTAGTAATAATCGTTTGTCTCAACAGACCATAATAACATGTTCGTTGGTACTTGTTCAATTGCCTTCCCTCAACTAATGATAATCGTTTGTCTCCACAGACCATAATAACATGTTTGTTGGTACTTGTTCAATTGCCTTCCCTCAACTAATGATAATCGTTTGTCTCAACAGACCATAATGACATTTTCGTTGGTACTTGTTCAATTGCCCTCCCTCAACTAATGATAATCGTTTGTCTCCACAGACCATAATAACATGTTCGTTGGTACTTGTTCAATTGCCTTCCCTCAACTAATGATAATCGTTTGTCTCCACAGACCATAATGACATTTTCGTTGGTACTTGTTCAATTGCCCTCCCTCAACTAATGATAATCGTTTGTCTCCACAGACCATAATAACATGTTCGTTGGTACTTGTTCAATTGCCCTCCCTCAACTAGTAATAATCGTTTGTCTCAACAGACCATAATAACATGTTCGTTGGTACTTGTTCAATTGCCTTCCCTCAACTAATGATAATCGTTTGTCTCCACAGACAATAATAACATGTGCGTTGGTACTTGTTCAATTGCCTTCCCTCAACTAATGATAATCGTTTGTCTCCACAGACCATAATGACATTTTCGTTGGTACTTGTTCAATTGCCCTCCCTCAACTAATGATAATCGTTTGTCTCCACAGACCATAATAACATTTTCGTTGGTACTTGTTCAATTGCTCTCCCTCAACTAATGATAATCTTTTGTCTCAACAGACTACAATAACGTGTTCGTTGGTACTTATTTGTCTTGCATTATTACGTGCTTTACTTTCTTTTGAACCGTAGTTCTTGTATAAGTTATGTGAGTTATTTTTAAGATATGTACGTTTTCAGTTGTTTAAATTGGTTTTATTGCTTAAAGGAAGTTTCAATCCGCATATCCATAAGAGGCATTGTTTCAATTTTGTAAATAGTCTCATTATTAGGACGGCAGTCCTGGTGGTCATGATGGTTAATTAACAATTGTACATCATCAAAACACCCATGGTTCGCTAGTTCCAGCCGATGCTCGCAGGTTTCACCGCAATGCATAGCCACATTGGTGTTGCGGGCTTTCTCCCTGCAATGATACTAGCAGCCGCGATATAAGTGAAATACTCTTGAAAGCGGCGCTAAACCCCATATTACCTCACATTACATTATCAGAATTTAGATTATTCAAAAGCTATACGCAATTCTACCTCAACTGTCAACTGTGCACAACCGACTCTTGTTAAACAAACTGTGGTGTGTTCTTTCTTTTGCCTGGCGATGTATGTATGCATCATCCTGTCTCAAGGTACGAACGTTACGCTAACTCAACTAATCTGTACCCTTGGCTCAGAAGCTAAATTCGCTCGCGTAGCCCGACTTGGGATATAGACAATCAAATCATTTTATCGCCACCTTCTCGATAAAATTAATGGATTAGCGTAACGTTCGTACCCTGAGACAGGATGTGTGTGTGCATTTGTCCTCAAATTTGCCATAAAATCAGATGCATGCTATTTCATAACAAAACACAGTTTTAAAAAAAGTTTTGAAACAACCCCTTGATTTGAGGGCCTTCATAGCCTTAATAACTTTAATAACGAAACGGAAGAATGATTTCTTTCAGGGAATTTTGTGATAAGGCCCTTTTCCCAATAAAATATGATGCTTGTGACCTAATTGAACAATGTGTTTAATTTTCAGGCTGTCAATACTATGGAAAACGGTTCTCAGTATATAGAAATTCTGGAATCAAGGGTTGCGACGTAAAAACCCGATATGTATCATCGTTGAAAAGTTGCGCTCTACTCTGCAGAGATGAAACTACCTTCGTATGTACCAGTGCTGACTTCTATCTGGATCGAAACGGCCGCTGTCAGATGTGCAATAAGCCCTGGGCATATGCACATACTTATAAACGACTTAACGGTACAAATAAGAACGCCTTCTTTTTAAATCGCAACTGTCTAGAACCAATGGACAGTAAATAGGGTTTTTGTAAATCGAAACTTGTGGAATACAGGACTGGTGCTCTCATTTTCCTACGCAAAGCCTCAAACACCCTTGAGTTGTCTGTGCTTGTTCTCTAGCTTACTATGCAAGAAAGCAATTGTCAAATCAGAAAGTAGCTGTAGGTTGCTAACAATTGCCTGTAGAGGCGCTGATATCAGCACAGAAAATTCAAGGGTCTGCAGCACGGCATAAAACTGACAGTTCGTAAACAGGCGTATAAGACGTGGCGAAGGAAGACGAAGTGCCATATAAGGGTTCACAACTAAAACAACCTTTACAAGGTACCCATTTAAACCGCTGGGTGAAGAGTGAGTCTCCCCTCTCCTGTATCTGTCTCATTCGATCAGCAAATCAATCTTTTAAATCTGTCTTTAGCCAGCAATAAGGTCACCACGCCATTCCACAGCCGCGCAGAATATGAACTACAATGTTAACGTTCAAGCTATGCACAGGACATCATGTCACTTGTGGCAGGCCTCGGAAGTGTTCTCTTGGATAAAGATCTGAATACAAACTGTTCATCAATAAAAGTTTGCCTAGAATTGAATGGTAATTTCTTGTATTCAATACAGTAGAACACGGATATAGCGAACTCGGATATAGCGAACAATCGGATATAGCGAACAATTTTTTAAATCCCGTCAAAAGCTTTCTGCATGGCGGTCAATCGTGAGTAGCAAACACCGGATATAGCAAACTAAATTCTTTGGTCCCTTGGAGTTCGTTATATCCGAAGTGGTATATGATTTGTATATAAATTAAGTGTTAAATTAGAATAAAACAGTTATATATTTGAATAATAACAAATTTACCCTTTTGCTCATGAATTACTGGTTATTTCTAAATTCGATGCGTAATGCTCCCCTTGGCCTCTTGATCAACAACCTTTGTGGTTCAATTTAGTGAAGCTATCATGTAAAATAATGTCGGTGGACCAGGACAAAGCGCGTCTCGGGGGCATCTAAACATGAACAGAATGCAACTTGCACCATATCTCTTATACTTATCATGCGATATTAGCCTACCACTTCTATTATCTTCTATCTCATTATTGATTACAATTGAAGTAGTGTACAATTGATACTATGATAATTCATTATTGATAGCACATTGGATAGTGTAATATTGATACTATGGTAATTCAACATTGGTTACACGTTATTCGTTATTGGTTAATTATCATAGAATCAATCGTAGACTTTCTCAAATGTAATCAATAATTAGTAATCGTAGTAAGAAACCACCTTTAGTGACAACGTCTGAACCAACCTCACCCCCAATAGATGTATCATAAAATCACTATACGATGAGGTATCACTGTCAAACGCCCACCAAGTAGCTTTTAGTCTAAATTCTTCAGTGGGTCTGTGAAATCATTGATTGTGCTGCGGGTAACAACAAAAATTCTTAGATATTTTTCACTTGTAAAACGCGACACGAATAAAAAAAATGACATCGGGGTGGATGTGAATACAAAATAAATTGTTCTCAAAGATAGAACAATTTGATGTAAAAAATAGCTTTGATAAAGAAAGTGATAACTATTTCCAAAATGATAACTTTCTAAGTCTTGTTTCCAACTAACCAAAAGAGGAGCAAGGAATAAATATGATAACTTCTTTGAGAGGCATTTTAGAAGTTGGAATGACAATAATGCTGAGGAATATATGGATGACAACTTCTTTGTTCATTGTATGCATACAATGAACAAAGAAGTTGTCATCCATATATTCCTAAGCATTATAATAAATATGATGATTCTATTCATGAATATGAACAGTTATAAATCGGTGCCGTATCCACTAACAGATTCCCAGAAATGGAGATTGGTATTGGAATTTTCTTAATTTGATCTTGTTTATTATACAGAAACAAAGGCTACCCTATGCTGATTGAACGGATGAATCACCAGTCGAGTATAACACTATACACACGTTCTACATACAATTTGACCTTTGAATACTTCAATAGACTGTCTCTGGCCATAATTGGATTGAAAACGATAAGAAATGATAAGAAAATATTGAATTGTTACCAACATTTGAAAATTCTTGTCTTTTCCAAATACTCACATACTGTTCAAATTACTCAAGACAATTTATCAATACTGAAATTTTATATATTTTTTTCCAGCGAAACCCTGATAATTTTAAGTTGAGTATCTCGAACGGATGTCATGTATATATACATAATAATAAAATATGGACGAAAACAGAAAACAAACTGTGAGTCAGATTCAGATTTTTACGGAAGCATCCTAGTGCCACAGTGAGAATTTTTTTTATCTCCTAATTAGGAGATACTATCACCTAATTAGGAGATACTAACTTCTAATTAGGACATAAGTAACTCCTAATTAGAACTTATCTATTACGTAATTAGGACTTAGTTATCACCTAATTAGGAGATACTAACTCCTAATTAGGAGATACTACCTCCTTATTAGGACATAAGTATCTCCTTATTAGGACCTCAATCAATCAAAACTTTATTCAGCATGGAGGTCATTCAAAAGTTAACCTTTTTTACTTATATACACGCCCACCTGCAGACCTATATATTTTTATCCTTTTACAAATATTTACAATGTAGTTTGATAAGTTGAATGAAATAAATGACATTATACATATTGACTGGTGATGAGGTCTATACCTGTTTTATGGACCCTAGGAAAACAATATTGACCGAGGACAAAGTTAATGGATTTGAGGAAACAATATTGACCAAGGACGAAGTCAGAGGTCAATATTGTTTTCCTCAGGTTCATAGAAAGAGGGCTGGACCGAATTCACCAGTTCAAAATAATTTTATTACGCTTCGATACAAAAAGAAAAATACGAAAAAGACTACGTGATCTACAGCAATAAGGTTCAATTGCTTTGGGACAAGTGGACAATGACGTCATGATCAGAATCGAACCAAATTCCCGTAGTCAGCCGTAGTTTTTGTTGTCTTCTCGTTTTTGTATCTCTGAATAATAAAACAATTATGCAATGGTGAATGTTTTATTGATCTGAGGAAAACAATATTGACTACGGACTTCGTCCTCGGTCAATAATGTTTTCCACGAGTCTATAATTTTTCTCCTAAACTTTTATTATTATATGAACGACAAAATATATTATGATCTTTAGTGCTTTTGTGAGTCTTTTATAGCATAGATCATGTATAATATACTTTTAAAGTATGGGCGTTATCGGTCATTAGAAGTTAGACCTAGCAATCACCTAATAGGTACATGTAGATAATAAGTCCTAATTAGGTGAAAGCTAAGTACTAATTAGGTGATAGCTAAGTCCTAATTAGGACTTAGTATCTCGTAATTAGGACTTAGTTTCTCGTAATTAGGAGTAAGTATCTCCTAATAAGGTGATAACTAACTCCTAAGTAGGTGATATCTAAGTCCTAATTAGGTGATAACTAAGTCCTAATTAGGTGATAACTAAGTCCTAATTAGGAGTTAGTATCTCCTAATCAGGAGATAGTATCTCCTAATTAGGAGATAAAAAAAATTCTCACTGTGGCACTAGGATGCTTCCGTAGATTTTCAACTGGATCAGTGATTCATGATTCACCAATTCAGAATCTTTTCATAAATGATTATTGATGAAAACACAAAACAGACGATGAGTCAGATTCATATTTTCAACTTGATCAATGATTCACGAAAGCAGAATATTTCAATAAATTATTAGATAGCTGTTTGGTTTCTATATTTTTTAACAATTACATACAATTTGTTTTACTAAAATGTTGAGAAATTCTTCTAAGAAACATTCGAATAGAATAAATGTTTTCGTAAGTCTTGGTTTGAAGCCAAAGCGGTATTACGTTGTATTCATTAACATGCACTAAGGGAGGATATTGAAGATGATTTGATTTGATTTAATATTGAATATGAAACTTGCTGATAGTCTAGCCTAAGACCATATATTTTGGAATAAACGATTCATCCATAACGTGTCATTTTCTATAAATGATTATGATAAATGATAAATTTTTAATAAAGTCAATTGGGATGCCAATGGTTCTTTATACAAATTGACCTACGCGTACTACCACAAACTGACATTAGTCACTAGGTATCTTCTGGAACATGCACGTAACGTAAACACATAGAATGAAAACAATTGACTGGCTTTTAGTCTTTACTCTAGTAAGTAGCTTCATAGACTGACATTTAGTCATCAAACTTTTGGCGAAAATAATCAATTAGAAGCAACTTAAATGAAAAAGATCCACTGGTTTCTGTCTGTTAGAAATAGAAGAATATTTGTTACGTCAACTTCCTAAGCACCCATACCATGGATGAGTGACTGGCAACACGTCTTTAACCAAAATGCAAAAATAAAAAATCTATGAATAAGTAACATTTACGAGCCCTATGGCAATAATTGAGGAATTCAGTTCTTAATACAGCGAAAAATCAAAGAATGTCTGTCGTAAATGCGTCGATGTCGCAGAAGTAATACAACGGAAGTCGCCTGGATGCAAGTCTAGATCCAGAGCATAGACAAGGAATGTCTGTAGGTGCATCGTATTCCAGGAACCAATCCCCTCGCAGAATGTATATATAACCCTCCTGGCTGAAACAGGGAAGTGCATTACCAGAGGAAGAGGATACGCGTGAGGTAGGTGACTCTTTATAGTGATGGCTTCAATGTGGTTGTTGTACAGGGAGATGTTTTAGGTCCTTGAGTTTTCTTAATGTCGACGGAATTTTTTGATCAAATGTTACATTTTTTGTTTTTGGAAGGTTTTTGCAAAATTTCATTGTAGATGGTTTGGGAGATTTTTCTATTATATTTAAGACTTGTCATATGAAATAACATGAGACCTTCAGAAACTGGTTAAGGTGTTAATCTTGATTAGTCTTGATAAATCTTGAGTATTTTCTTCTATGGGTCAACTTTAACTTTCTCATTTTGGTAGGTTGTTTCGAGTTTACTGGAGTCGTTTGGTTGGTTTTGACTATTGCAGGAAAATCCTTGATTTATAACAGGCGGTATCCACGTTTTGGCAATAGCGAAAACTGTGAAAAAGTGTTATTTGCAATTAAATTTTAGTTCCTAGAAAACATATAGATACTAGTTTACATTTACGTATTTGAAAGACGTTATATCTTGGAGATTGTAAAACGTATTTTGAGTATTCAGCATTTTTGCACTTGAAACAATGTGGCGTAGAATACAAAGCTTCCACAAACGTGTGTTTACTGCGTTTACAGAAACATAACATGAGTGCATAGCAAGACTTAAGAACGTAATCCAGATCAATATTGGATGGTTAAAACACATTTCTTTTTTTACGTTCATTTGTCTCGGATTTTTCTTTATCTCATACATCATATTTGTTGTCCTCACTCATGCCAAATATGCTAAAACCTAGGCACTTTATTGACAGTAAAACTATGTGTTTTATTCATTTCTGAAAGTCAGCCGACCAAATACAAACATCAAACAAAAGCTTTAGCTAGTGTATCACATTTTAGTAGGACTTGACATGAAGTAAAATCTACTCTATCTAATTTCCTTTTAACAAAATATCTATAAAGACTCACACAAGTCTACATTGTTGTAGCAAATCTTGTTCTCTGCTTTTTTTCTGAAAATGAGCAGCATTTTGAATTAAAGAGTTGCAGTTAGATATATTTTCATTTCAGAGACTAAAAGTTAGTCTAAGTAAAACCATACACGACAAGTAACATTGTCTATGCTTTCCCAAGTCATCACATATGTCGTTGATTAAGTGTTAGTTAGTCCTGGACTGTTGATGCATAATGGGCCTCTACGGGTGTCTAAATGTATGGGGAGATGTATCTTGTTTCCATTTGACTTCCTGTGGTCAAAGGGCGGACATTCAGTTCGCCTCCATCTGTAGTTACCCAAAACAATCTGCTGGTTTGGACTGCAAATTTGGTGACTTCGTCTGAAATACATTCAATGTGTTGCTAATTATGTGTGTCAAGTATCAAATTACACCCAATCATACCTGGGCTAAGTGGTTTATTTGTCGACACAAATGGCTTACTTTCGGTGAACAGTCGGAGTAAAGATTTAATGAAACCGATGACTATAAACTGAACTCTACCTTTTGTTCATCATGTAATGAACTGCCAAAGGCATGTAAATTTCCCTTGTAGAAGATGGAAGCTCGACTCAACTGGATCTTTCTGTTAAGTTTATATCAAAAACAATATGTAAGCAAAGAAGAACGGCAGATATCTCTTAAATTTAGAAACGAGCATTTCATTGAATAGAAGAAAGAAGCCTCAGGAAAATGGTTATTTCGTGATTGACTGTAGATGTAGACTTGCTTGCAAAATTAATATATTAATCGTAAATATCATTACCTTATCTGAATGTTAACTTCAAATATAAACTTGCTTTTCAAGAGGTTATATAAAGAGCAACGCCCAGAATGATGAACTCACTTAAGCCTGTAAAGACAAATTGACCTTTTAAACTTTACCTTTAACCCTAATTGTCTCAGATGTATTCAGATACACACTCAGACATGCACGTGCACACAGGCAGACACAGACACGTGCAGACAGCTGTAATAAGGAAGATATGTTTACCCATAGGGTATGATTCAGCACTATGCCATTAGTCAGCACTGTTGATATGTGGGTGCATATATCTTACATACCAATCTTCTACAGTCAGAGGTATGGACAGCCAGGCTGATAACAAATAACAAACGTTCTTTGTGCTGTGTCTTCATTTTAGACTTACCTATAGTCTCTGAAAATAATTTTGAACTGGTCAAAATTCAACCAAATTAGTCTTAGAAAACCTCAATATTTAATGTTTACATATATTATGTATAGTTCAAATAATGATTCCTAAATATTGCAGGTGTTCTTCAACTTTGTTGAGAGTAATTTTTCAAAAATATTGTGTTAAGTTCTCAATTAATTAATTTATCAAATTTAACATTTGAATTAACTCGAACGCTATTCGATTGTTTCGAGAAAGTCAGACCAATGTTAATTAACATGAACTTATAGAAATACGAAAGCCTAAAATGAGGCATCCTATCAAGGACATATTTTGTTTTCAGTTTAAATAGACCAAATTTTGTCTTAGAAGGTACCATCGATCGATGTTGATAAATCAAAATTATCAAATATTAAATCAAATGAAACATTGAATCAAAATAAGAGAATCGACATGAATGAATCAAGTATTGCTAGGCAATAGGCATGAAGGAAAAGCAGTAATATGGTTAGGACTTTTCAATCATATTTCATTCAACATTCCATGAACATTACATAAGTTATTGTTTTGGAATGTTATGATTACGTCATCACAATACCTGACTAACAAGTAATTCATGCTTTGGAGCGAATTAGCTTATGTCTATCTGATGTTGATATTAAGCTAATTTCTGAATCAATAGCTACACTGTTAAAAGGGACGATATATATGATAGGACTCCTTGATAATTTTATACACGGCCGGGAGAAAAGCTGATTTTGATTGATCTTCTTGAACAGGTAATTATGTCTCCCCTGTCCATCCTCACGTAAATGAAGGGTACCGTTAGTTATAAGCAAGATGAGTGAATGTTAAATTTTAGTCATCTTAATGAAGACTTAGATTATGTTTAATCTTTATCTAGAAATAAATGTTCCAAAATGACATAAAAGAAGTTGACAAAATCAATGTTCAAAATTCCTTAAAGTATGAAGGGCGATCTTATCTTATGTAATATAAATGTTGTTTGTCTCCTTATGGATGTTTTAAAAAATCGGTGTTTTACGACTGGAGGTTAAATCTTTTTCAGTATTTGAGAAACAAGCACTCGTTAAGATAAGATTATAACTCCTTCAAGATTTCAGTGGCAGTTTAGTCATCTTTAAACCAGGATTTCTGTTACCATATGCTATCAATCCCAAAACATGACTATACATTTCCATACCTGTATAAACATCCTTATCAAGCGTTCAGTGGAATATGACCCGATGACGCAACCTAGGATTGGCAGCAGCTGTATGCAAGGTGGGAATCAATGCTGGAGGTGATGCTTCACTAAGCTTATCTCGCTGCTTCCACTCCCAGTTTGTTGATTGTTTCCATGGAAACCGTTCCTTTGAGAGGCGTTTTAATCTAAAAGTCCTGGATCACTTGTAGTAAATGTTTTTGCCAACTCTGTTTACGTAGTTGATGGACCAATTACTATAAGGTATAGTGTTGTAGGTAGTAATATGGTATGGAGGATGACGAGGGTTGTCTTTATGGTGTTTACGTATTGTTTACGTATGGCCCTTAGACTAACACCGAGTCTCAGAATTGTTTTAATATTATTTTTTTTGAGATATCATCAATGAGGCTCAAACTAAGTTTGTCGATGGTCTTTTCAAATTTCGTGCTGTTCAAAAGATTATCTTTCGGTTAACATTTCGAAAAAATATTTCAATATGATAAATTGGAGAAATGATGAACTTTGGATCAGCTGGTATATTTGTCCCTCGGTCGATAGGTTAGGTTTAAATGTGATTTTTTTCAAATAGTTTGTTTTTCAACAAGATTTCCCCCGGGTTTTTATTCCTGAATGTTTTCTTCCTGTTTAACACAAGTGCCGACCGTCTCCCTGCACTGATTAAAGCCGACATGATATAAGTGAAACATCGTTGAAAGCTAAAAAGGAAAACCATATACAATCAGAAACCAAAACCTTCTTCCCGTATGTCTCTCAAAGATAGCATAAATGTAAAGAAGTATCTTCATATCTCCACGTGGCTCGCTAAACATCCCTGCAAATAACTGCCTTTCCACACTTGCCTGTCACTGAGCCAAAGCGTTGAGAGAGGGCAACAAAATATAACAGACCTTGGCTATAATAAATAAGTTGTAGTATTAGGAGAATAACTTGTGAAGACAGGTAGACGGAGAATTGATGTTATTGATGAGGTACTCACAAACAGGGAAATTGTATAAGTTCAGTTGTGTCTTGTTTGGCTGAGGTGAAGAACGTTCAGTTCTATCCACGGTTAGGTTTCATTGGTTTTCGGTTTATGTTGGTTTTGGTAATATCTGCGAATGATGTTCTTATCATCGAAAAATATATTGTAAGAAAATGTGAACGTTAACAGTTACCATTTTGGAAAAAAATGAACATTCTTGATAATTTCATCAAATTATACTATTTAGCTTGATTGATACCAATGTAGATCTTCTTAATACTTAATTCCCAGTTCTGATTGGAAAAATGTAAACCATTATACCATTGTTATTTGCCTTATCTTACTGTACATTACCAAACATACTTGTTTGTATCCAAATGAAGTGAATAAAAAACTTGGTTTCCGGTTATTGTTGGTTCATTTAAAGAGTTTTAGTAGTATATGCGTGTAATAATCTGCG
Source organism: Steromphala cineraria (assembly GCA_916613615.1). NCBI lineage: Eukaryota > Metazoa > Mollusca > Gastropoda > Trochida > Trochidae > Steromphala > Steromphala cineraria. The sequence goes on along the minus strand of OU744729.1, from coordinate 33,112,049 downwards.
TTTACAAAAAAAAAACAGTATGCCAAATTTCAGGTATTTGAATTGTTGCTACAGACTTTCACTGTATCAATGAACAATAAATAATCATTCGCCATTTCAAAGTGAACTTCTACCTATAAAAACTTGCATTACCTGTACCAAAGTCCAATATGAAAATGATAAAAGTGTTGTTCACAAACTTGATATTTATTCTTTCTTTTCAGATATTCATCGAAGAATTCAAAATGAATCGAGGCAAAGTGCCGTAAGTATCACTAAATCGATCAAGTAGATATTAATGTAAAACCAAAGTAAGAGGTTTAAGAATATGAGGTACAACAATGGGCTAAAATTTTACAGTAATATAATAATATTACAATCGAAATTCAAATCATATATTAAGTCACACAATATTCAGAACTCAAAAATAAAATTCTGCTGCCAGAATAACTAAGTTTGGAACGTGTCTTAATATACATGTCATTTATATTAAGACATCATTGCAAATATTTGATAATATTGGATGAATTCAGTTGTGGATGTTCATAGACACAACGGTATAGAATCGTAAAAAGAACTTGAAATGAGATTTCACCAGAATACATTATATATGTAGTTAGCTCTGGTTCAAATAAAAAATTAATTCATTTGTAAAAGATGTACTGCCATTTTGACATTTCATTTTTAATGCATATCTGAAAGATTATGCCCTCTATAATTCACTACATTTTGAATGTAAGTAAACTTTCATACAATATAAATGTCGCCATAGTTTAAACGAAATTTTATAACCGTTATTGATTGGTTATTGCATCATTGATGTAGGACATCATTTATCATTCACTACATTCAGAATGTTGAGTATATGTTTAGAATTCATACAAATTTAATATTAGGGTAATGTAATAGATATACCCATCCTTCCTGAGGTGTATCGCTCAATATACCTCCTGTTTGAATCGGGAGTCTCCGAGGCGTAGCGTATAGTAGCGGAGCCGAGGATCACGATTCAAACAGGAGGTATCATGAGTGATGCACCGAGGGAAGGGTGGGTATATCTGACTTAAATACCCCACTCCAGTCGAGTTATATTTGACGAAAAAGAGCTATCCACCCTTCTCTGTGTATATATGTCTTGACCTAACGAGATAAAAAAAATTATAAACAATACTCTTCTTATAACGTTTCAAAAAACATAAACTGACTTCATTACTTTAAAATTTGTTACAAACTAGTACCTATTCATAGGCTTATATAGAAAAATACAACAACCTAGACATGACACAACAAAAAAGTACCGCTACCTGCATCGAGCCTCAGTAGCTCAGTTGATAGAAGCGTTGCATCGCAACATAAAGGCCCCTAAAGGTTCGATTCCCTCTTTGGTCGTTAACATTTCTCAAAAATTCTAAATTTTACAACTCCGTTGATTTGCAAAAGTTGAAAATCTCTACACCTGACTTAATGTGAGTGTGCAAAAAAGAATAGGTGTATGAGAAAAGTTGTGGTGTATCGGTCAATATACCTACAGTTGGAACAAAGGAAACCATAGCAACGAGACCGGAAGTGGGGTATAATAACATATGTCTACTTAAGAAATAAAGTAGCCCTAACCATCATGTGTTTTGCAATAAAGTATAGTTTTGCCCTGAACTATTATAGTTAAAGCATGAGGCCGAAGGCCGAATGGTTTGACGCTATAATAGTTCAGGGCAAAACTATACTTTATTGCAAAACACATGATGGTTAGGGCTACTTTATTACTTTTCTAGTATGTCGAGTTTTACTCGTATAAGTTATTTCTACTCAAAATATTAACATATTTTGTAAATCACGTCCGGCCGCAAATTGAAAATCCTCGATCAGGGCCGTACCTAGTGACGTCAAAGCCGATTGTTTTTGACGTCATGGGTCATTGTTTCGTGACGTCAATCAAAAACTATACTTTATTGCGGAATAAAGGGTGGGCGGCGCCTTTGATCTTTACGGGAACAATACTAGAAACACTATTCTACCATCTTTAACATCTTTTTTTTTGCATCTTAGATAACCATTTACCTCTAAAATTCTGAAACTTTTGTATTCATACAATCTGAATAGAAGTTAACAAGATCCCGAAATGATAAGGATGTAATACAAGATCTTTTCTTTCATTGGTTTATGCATTATTGATGTGACTTAAATTACTTATGTAATTAATACACGAGACTTCTATGGTCTGAAATTCATCGGTGTACATGTAGTAACTAGTTCTGGTTGATTAATTAAATTATCAAATTATCATTTAAAACCAAATTTCCGTCCCCAGCGCCAACGTTATGGCGGGGCTTTACCAAGCGAACAGACATACACAACGAATTATTGATTGTCTCTTTAAAGCTTCGTGAATGACGAATATTTGATTATTAAATCATCATTTTAAACTGTCATTTTCGTTCCCAGTGCAACGTGATTCTCCAAGTATTAAGCCAATACACAAACACGAAAATTATGGAGTGTCTCTTTAAAACTTTGTAAAAGACGACTATCTTATTATCAAATTGGTATTTTGAAATTTACCTTTTCGTACCCAGCGCCAATGTACATGTATTGACGGTGTTCTCAATATACCAGTCTAACACATATTCACCAAAAATTATGGAGTGTCTTTTCAAAGCTTTGTAAAAGACTAATATTTGATAATCAAATTATCATTCAAAACTGTTCTTCCACAGCGCCAACGTAATGGCGGTGTTCTCCAAGTATCAGGCGAACAACGTGAGACAGCTGAAGAAGGATGAAGCGATTGATATGTTGATGAAGGAGTTCTCCTTGGATCAAGAACAGGCAGACAACATCTTCAGAACGTTCGACAAGAACCAAGATGAGATCATGAGTATCTGGGAGTTCAAGATGTTCTTCGACTGTGCCGGGGATCAGTAAGTAGACTCTGTAGGCTCAGTAGACACTTGGTATAGACAAACTCTTTATTGTCATCAAAACAATCAAAATTCATAGGACTCACTGGGGATTTGTTTTGTAATAAAATCAATCTAATGTTTGAATGGATTTTTGTAGAAATTTAATTATTGGGCATGAGATTTTTGTTGTTGAATTTTTTTATTGTCATTAAATCAATCTATTGTTTGAATGGATTTTTGTAGAAATTTATGGGCCACATTTCTTCAACAAAATTTATAGGAGTATCTGACAAATCTAACCAATTGCAAGGCAATCCGTTTATAACAATTAAAGTAGTCCTTATATCACCGAACTTCATAGTTCTTTCTCTCTAATGAATTGATTAAAGGTGTTCACACTAAAATGGTCGCCAGCAGTTTTCTATTGATATGTTTATTTATCACCCACCACTGCGGATAATAGGATTGAGTAATGAGATGTTTGACCCTCTTAACATAATATATCTTGCATATATTAATTTTATATGGATCAAAATTTAAGAAATATTTAAGAACTCGCTTTCTGTCTCGTATAATTAAGCTTTTTTCATACTGCTGAGCGCCAGACAAGGAGACGACCCCTCCTACGTTTTAACGTTGTTTTAGATAATGCGGCTGGGAATCGAACGCCGCCCACGTACGCGATGAACTAACGGTCTCCCACCTAAATGTTATCCTTATTGATACAAGGCTTATGAATTATCGAAATGACATACATCACAAAATAAAGCTAAACTCTCTCTGTAGTTTCATGTCGGTTGTCAAATAAATAAAGCGAAAAGCTTAATCAGATAAAGGATAAATTTAATCGACTTCAATGTGAGTTAATCACATACAGTTGAAGTGATAAAATGAGTGACAGAGGAACATTTTACGAACGATTCATTCGGCTTCATATAATGCGATAAGAATTAATCACTTAAAATTAGGAGAATATACAACTTCATTAATAGCAAACATTACTCAATAAATGTTATGACAATTATAACAAAAATATAATGGATTTATGCACTGGTCATTATAAAACACTATTTTGATGGTAAATATATGATAGGTTAATAACAAGCTCCCGATAATATTAACTTCATCCATAACACTTCATGTTGTACGTTTATCGAGCTACATATTACGCAGGCAACGTTCAAACAATGTTAGAGAAGATTCCCAGTCTCAAAGGAAATATTTAATCGAAAGGACACAATAAATATCTCACTTCACTTTTAGCCACGGAAAACCAACCAGACTAAGGGAGATAACCCCAGGCGGAATATTCATTCCTGCGACTCTGCGCCACTCTATCGTCTATTAGCTTTTGTTTCCTCTCGTTTGCATTCCTCATCTTCTCCTCCAGACGCCTCCTCCTCTTCTCCTGCAGCTTATTCTGCGAGTCCACTAGTCGCCCCCTCCTCTCTTGACTAGCCATCGCTCCACAACTCCATATTCGTTTCTCTCTTAAAAGTCTCGCTAACTCAATCCGCTCATCGAGACGTGACCCTCCCTTCGGGACTCTCTCTAAGCGCCCGTGCACATCGTGCATTCTAGATCCGGATCCGTTTCTAACATGTGATCCTGAACCGGTGCTCTTGATAAGTCCGTCTTTCCTTAGCTGTTCCAAGATTTCTTGTTGCGCAGGACGCCACTTTCGGACAGCGGTCAGTTCGAGAGGCGCTGTTGAGGTTTGAGCTTGCAATGGATAGAAATGAACCTGGTTTCTCTTATTATATTTCTCATTTTTGCTTTCCTTGTTTGGACGGCAAGGAAAACGTCTTTCTAGAGTTGGTGAGACATGATATCTGTACATATTAGCGGCCCGTGTGTCTCCGTGTTAAACAGCCAGCCGCTTGTCACACGGCCGGCTTTCCTAGAAGTCTGATTGTTGACGCCACGTTATTGTTACGTCACCAACATTGTGACGTCATAATCGAGTCTGGTTTCGTTTGTATTACTTCCGCCCAGCCTATTCTTTTATGCCTACATGCCTTAACTTTTCGACAGGGATGACTTGCGCTCTCGACGATTTCTGTATCGGAACCTCTATACACAAGTCCCCAAATCGCGTTTAGTACTGAAAGTAATCGATGTACATACATGGTATTAATTGGATTGAATGGGCGCTCATGGGAAACTCTTAATTGATTAAAGCGGTTTTTGTGTGTAAATACGATTGTTTCTAGAGATGATAATATCTGTGATTCTTATTTCCAGTTCAAACGAGATTGTTGCCAAGTTCAAGGAACTTGACGCCGACGGCAGTGGTATTTTGGATATCGATGAGGCACGCGCTGGACTGAAGACGCTCAAGACAGCTACAGGTCGTCTCCTTGACGACAGAGAGGTCGAGTTTTTCTTGCAGACGACAGGAACAGACGACAAGACCATCGACCTCGGACATTTTGTCAACCTTTTGCACCGATTGAAGCTTTACAAAGCTCCACCACCGCCAAAGAACGTCAAGCTCCGAACATCGTCAACCGGAACAACTGCCTCCTAACTCCGAACAAGCACACGTGTTGTCAGGAGTCTTAAATCGCACACAAATAAAGGGCTGAATTATTGTGACACCAATTTGAAACATTCGGGACTATGTCATGATTGATGTTTACGTTTTGATTAACTTATTGATTTCCACTGATGTATTCGGTCATTTGATAACTCATGTTATTTTGTCTAATACGTTCATATGATCATGGCTATTTTCTCCTTTTTGCGTTTTTCAATACATGCTTATTACAAATTATGCAACTACTTTTAAATATTTTGTAATTTTCGATATTATTTAAGCACAACTTTAACTTGCACGGATGTCTACAAGCTGGGAGGAATTATTTCCCTTTGGTCAGCGACTTTGAATATAAAAATCTAAATTGGATAATATTAGCCTTCATAAATGATGCGATATTCACGGAATATTTTTGGAAATGTTGCTCAGTTTTTGATTGTCAATACTGATTTCTATAATGCTCAAAATGGATGATATATGATGTAGGCTTTAAATTATTCTTATTGTACATTTCCTATACCCAGTCAGAAATTAAACAAGCCCAGTTTCTGTTTTTCCGCTTCCGCTTACGCCATCCTAATCATCTTTCCATATTACACCTCATCTATATTTCACTTTTGTCATGATGTTATTCCACAATCAATGTATGTTTTTTGCCGGTATATATACTCATTTTAAAAACATTCATCGCTTAGGATTGTTTCATGTGTTATTAAACTTAAGTTCTGAATTTCTCATACAATGTTTTTACCTTATATTGAAGTCTAAAATTCAGTTTATACGATCTGTAAGCAAAATCACCAGTCTGACTTTTTTTGCTCTTTTGCGTTTACCTTTGCCTGTGCCTTTCTTCATATGCCTATTTCATAGTAAATACCAGTTAACTTTGTTTTTATACGATCTTAGACAAACATACTCATTTGCATATGTCCAGTTCTACTCAAAGTAAATTCCACTGAATTTGGTGTCACATTTTCAACGTCTTTCACTTAATCTTTCTTTTTCTTTGTTTATTTTCTGATCTTTGTTCACGCAAGTTTTGATGATTTTGAATTTTTTATGAATAAACTTTCAAAGTTATGACAACCTTATTGAATTTATTTCTATAATCACACTCTCCTCTCACCAAAACAGCGTTAAGAGCAATCCTTTTCAGTTAAGTTTGTTGCCGGCCAAGTGACCCTTCTTTCTTGAGAGATTTAAAGGGGCAGTCCTATCGGGTTATTTTTTTGGAAACATAAGGCAAGAGGACGCAGTTATGCATTCTACTCTTAGTTGCTAAATGTAGGGCAGCTTAAATTTTACCCTCACTAACATATATGAAAATAAGTAGGAAATGTTCATGTTATGATCATATAGAAGTATAAACAACGAAGTACTCTTGAATTTTGTTTCCTCAAATACCCCGATAGGACTGTCCCTTTAAACCATGAAACGCTTTGTCGGAAGACGAATACACTTTTCAAATCCAAACTACTAGATTTCCAAATAACCCTCGCTCGTATTAAGGGCAATACACTCTGATAAACCCAAAAGTCTTTCTCTTGAAGTCGCTTTCCTGTGTATGGTGTTCCCAATCTCTAAAATTAATTTCAATTATCAAGATAAACCAAATATTAAGCAGGGGTAGAAACATGAAACAAAACAACACATTAAAAATTCTAAAGATTTTCTCGGAACTCTTTAATATTCATCGATTTGGTTTACATAATGTTGTCATATTAACTTAGGGAATTGATATATGAACGAAAACGTCGGTAGATCTATTATTAATTCTATTATTTAAATTCAAAGATTGAAACACCCTGCGGGTGCCGTGACACCATTTTGACGGACAAGCACACCATTGTGCTGTACTTTACTGACTGCAATCGGCTGTTTGCACAGACAAAGCTCGACAAAGCATGACTATATTCATTCATGAACTGTGTACGAATATAACAGCAATATAATATAAGAGAAATATATAACAGAAACACGATATTCATCCTCTTCCCTCTTCTTTATAACGCTTTAAGAAATACTAGTAAAAGCACTTTTCACAAAACTACCGTTTCATCTCAAATTTATTGTTTGTGAGAAATTTAAAACAACCTTGAATCTTCTTCCTCTTTTCAAAGGAAAAAGTATTCGGTCCAGATTTTGACCGCATATTTATTCAAAGATCATTGCATTTATCGTAATTCCCGAAAGGAGAAAACAACACAGCAGTGTCTATGTACCAATACAACCATTTCGATTTTAAAAATAAGATTTACAAAAAGTCTTCAAATGATGGTTTTGTGAAGAAAGTATTGTCCTTCATAACTGTCCCCATCAAAATCTGAATCAAGCATACCATAAAGTTTGATTATTGATTTCGACTTGGTGCAAAAGAATATATGATAAACATTTCATGTTAAATTTTACAGATGTCATACTCCAACAAATTAGCATGATATGTAAATGTATGCGCAATGATTTCAATTCCTTCAATAGCTACATTGGTCAGGGACGACAAAGAAGTCTGCCTATTGGAAAACCCTCGATCGTATCAGGGTACCAACTGAGTTTTGCGGATACAAAAGCTGATTTTAACAGGATGAAAGCTTCTACGCTGAGGGAGCACACTTCAAGCACTAGACAGCCTTAGGTGAATAGAAATTTTGGGGTACAAATAAAATAAGGTTTTCTAAACCTCTTCCTTCTTCGCTAAATAGAACAAAGCACATTAATACTTTCAATGTTTATATTGAATTTGTTTTTCTCAAATGAAAATTTCGGGTAAAACTGATTCAAACAGGATCTCTTCTTTTCGACATACAATTTTGTGAATGGCTAAAGTCGAGATACCGAAGTTGCTTTAGATTTGATTTAATTGATTTGAAGGGCACAACGTGTACGTTGAATAAATAAGTTTTACTTTATATAAACAAACCGTACCTACTCATTGTATCTACATAAAACCACCTGCCTACAATGTAAGACCCACACGTTGCGGCGTGTTCATTTCATGATTTAATACTAAATCTTGTCTTCTAAATATATCATCCCAACCTCACGAGGGGAAGCTTGGATTTCAAGTATACAATATATGTAAAACAAGGCTTTCTGTAAAAGCAAAAACCCATCCACTACCAAAGGGGTTTAGAAATGTTGAAAGCGGGTGCCACCGGAAAAGCGTGACATGCTAACTATCCCTCTAACAATAGTGCATCATGCAACCTTCGGTCACCCATGATTTAACATTCCTTTCCCCACAGAGGCAGATCAAGTCATAGAATGTCGATACAGCCTCTGTTCTATTACGCCGACTTTGTGGGATAGAATGGGAGACGCCTGATTGAAGGAAATCAAATTTAGTTGTGCAATCATCGACGCTGTTTTAATAACATCATCGCTACTGAATCATGGCAAAAGCGTTGTGATATGAACCACCCTTTCCATGCGAGAAATGTAGTCATTTGATTAAGAAATTCAAATTGATTGTGGAGCAATTGTTTTCCGCCAGGGGAAACTTCCGGAACCCACGGATTTCGGCGAGTTAGAACAGAGGCTGTATCAACATTAATTTTCATGACTTGATCTGCCTCTGTGGGGAGAGAATGATGATTGAAAGGTTTTATAAATTTATAATCAAGAAAACAGGAACTCAAATTATATGCATAACGCACTTGTAAAATTCTAGTCATAAATCAAATATATGTATTTAGAACGAAAGAAAACTATAAATCGCTGTTGCAACACAATCAGAAATACTGATTTTCTTAAATAAATAGTAGGATAAGTTTGATATGTTTTGAATTGTTTTGAATTGAATAAAAATCTATTTCATTTGATAATCAATCTAAATAAATTAAGATCTACATTGCTTCTCTATATTCTGCGTAGCGTACTGGAGCAATATAGAACTTAATTTATTGAGATTAATTTGATAATATAAATTAGCTTCCTTATTGCATTCAACGAAGCTTTGCACGTGTGATCATTCGAAAATTAGGTTACGCCAGGAGATATGACTTGAGAAACTTCTGCGAAGGAAGATATTAAATTTTTTTTGCCAGTTGATTTCACTGTTCACTCTGTCATATGACTTTTTTGTTGTTTGATCACGATAAGCCAAAATAACCGAACCCGGAAGACAATTGTGTGAGTGTATATAAACAACCCTTACACGTCAAGCAGGTAACGATTTGGGTTGTTAACCGACCCCACATGAGATTACTTATGATCAGTATATCCGGGTAACTGATTTGATTTTTAAAAGTACATTTACAGTCTTACCAAAAATAGAATTCGAACAAAATGGTTTACAATATTTTATCTAAAGATTGGGGCAAAACCAAATTCAGGTTAAGGTTCAACCATCGGATTTGTTCTTTTTAATGCCCATGGCAACATATTTGTTATTTAATATTAACCATTCCACAAGAAATTATAACATGTTTTACGTGAGACTGCATCGCTAGACCTGGAGATTGCAAGATCAAAAAAGGCCACGGATTACCGAAATAGGCAAAAGAAGTAAACAGAATTTTCCAGATGTCATATGACTTAATGCGACGGTGATCCATGGCGAAAATTCTAAACCATTGCCTTACCCAGTATACAAACTCGATCCCTTGGGCGTTTCCTTTGCACAACGATCTGGGAAAAGTCACGTGTTCTGACATCAGTTAAGTTAGCCAATCACAAAGCGTCCGTCAAATGCTTTCGGTACCAGAAATCTAGTTAAATCATGTAAACCATGATGATTTTAATATCTTTGCCGCCATTTTCCCTTTAAAAGCGATGATGCGTTTGGAGCACTTACAACTAGGTTTCGTCCTTTTTAACAGAAAATACTTTCAATGGTTTAAAAACGGTGGAAAATCTACTTGAAGAAGAAATTCATGTTTATATGAAATTATTATTACTTTTATATGCTGACGATACAGTTATTTTAGCTGAGTCAAGTGAAGATCTACAACATGCCTTAGATGTATTTTCAGATTACTGCACGCTTTGGAAATTAAAAGTTAACATTTCAACGAAGATCATAATATTCTCTAAAGGTACATGTAGAAAACACTCAACATTCGTCTTTCATGGTGATACTATTGATGTTTTTAAAGAATAGGTTTATCTTGGTATTTTATTTAGCAACAATGACCATTTCTGTAAATGTATTAAACGCCCGGCTTTATGGGCAAGCCTCAAGATCAATGTTCGCATTATTGCGTAATGTTAATATTTTAGACATCCCCCTTGATTGTCAATTAAAATTATTTGACCAACTTGTACAACCAATCCTTTTATATTCATCTGAAGTGTGGGGATTTGAAAATATTATTTGTCTTGAACGGCTTCATCTTAAATTTTGTAAATATATTCTTAAAGTAAAAATGTCTACGCCAGATTATATGGTATATGGTGAACTTGGCCGTTATCCTCTCAGTATCTGTATCAAAACTAGAATTATTTCTTTCTGGTGTAAAATGATGCAAAACCCTAACAAATTATCATATAAAATATACCTTCTGATGTATACTTTACAAAATGCCAAACCTAAATTTAATTTCAATTTAATGAATTCAATTGAAGGAATATTGCGGGAGACAGGTTTTAATTATGTATGGATAAATCAAAATTTTAACAGTTCACACATTTTAAAATCATCTATTAAACGAGTCCTTATTGATCAATTTTTCCAAATGTGGACTGCTTCTCAGATTGATTCTTCAAATGCTAAACTCTACAAAATTTACAAAGTTAAACCCCATATGGACTCATATATTTTAGAACTTCCTAGCAATTTAAGAATTTGGCTTACCCGCTTCAAAACTTCAAACCATAGATTACCTATTGAAACTGGTCGGTGGAGTAAAATCGATAAGGACCAAAGAATTTGTAAACTCTGTAATATCTCCACCGGTGACGAATTTCATTTTCTTTTGGCCTGCCCCTTTCTATCAGAATTAAGAAGTAAATACCTCCCATCGTATTACTGTAAGTATCCTTCAATTGATAAGTATATAGCCCTCATGAAAACTAACTATAAACCACTCTTACTTAACTTGGCAAAATTCATAAAAGAAGGTCTCTGTAAGTTTTAAATTATGCATATCACATGTTTAAGAAATAAAGTTCGCTCTACCCCAATGTGTTTTGTAATAAAGTATAGTTTTGCCCTGAACTATTATACTTAAAGCACGAGGACGGTAGTCCGAGTGCTTTAACGTTGTAATAGTTCAGGGCAAAACTATACTTTATTACAAAACACATTGGGGTAGAGCGAACTTTATTTCTTTTCTAAGATACCAAACTCATTTGCAGGTAAGTATAACAATTCTTACAATTTCAAATTAAAACATTGTTAAAATAACTTAGATTATATATCCATGAACATGGCTAACTGCTGGCTATTTCATGTTTAGAACTCACCCCCTAATTCAAAAATAAAATTATGGTTTATTGGTGAAACAGTTGATTTTGTTAATGTAGCAGTTATATTTTCTCATTTATAAAGTTTAAAATGTTATTCTCTTGTTATCTTTTCATTGTTCAAACAATACAAAAATATTAGACAACTCATGTTTAATAAAACGTTACTTTTGAACAGTCAAGTTGTGCGATGATGCAGTGCGGGCCACACTGCCCATATAAGGCTTATCACGTGATTGACATTCCACAAAGAATTATGGGTACTATTTGTCAGGAAGCGTTGTAGATCTATCATTCTCTTTATGCTGTTGTCATTAAAGTGGAAGTTGATGGTACCACCGCTAATATTAGCTGACTGTGTACACCATGAAAAGGAGTACAAACTGTATTGGTTGAGCTATATGGCACGTTGCATGGCAGAGACGGTTGACGTGTGTCAACGTCACAAATGCTACGGGGCGCCGTGACCTGACGTGGAATGTCAACGTGGTCACTCGACAAGCATGTCGGAGGCAGAGCATTGGTCGCAGCGTTGTTCCCCTGTAAGGTGGAGTTGTTATGTAGAACGACTGCTCATTTCTGTGACCAGTGACGGACATGATACCAAGGACCCTAACCCCGTCTTCGGAAAGTTTGGTTGATAGGGATGCGCCATGTTGATTGATAGAACCGAGACCAATGGTTACCATGGACACGCATGTTTACGAGGGGGCAGCTGGGAAGAGCGGATGGCGTCATTCAATTGTTACGTCATTTAAAAACTATACCTTTATTGTCTGATAAAGTACTTTTTTTTCGATTGTTCTAACCGCTAGGCATCTTAGAATGTCTGATAAAGTACTTTTTTTCCGATTGTTCTAACCGCTAGGCATCTTAGAATTATGAATGCAGCACACTATTATTCCAATATGTGTATATGTGTGTATGTAGTATATTTAACTTTTCTCTATGTCACTGTTGTGAATTATGGGAAATACAATTCTGTTCTGTTCTGTTCTGTTCTGTTCTGTCTACAATAACTCGTGCAAAAGAAAGCGCCATCAAAGAGGAAATAACCGAAATAATTCAGAAGGTCGATTTTTATCAGACTGCATCGAGATTATCAAAAATGGTATCATTTCTATGCGGAAGCACGTGTTCCGGAAACCAAAAACACTTTCGTAAGGAAAGATTCGTGCATTTGAACTGCATCTTCCTACGCATAGCCTAAAACGCGAGTTTCCGAACTGTCAGTTTCATACCTTGCTGCATACCCTATACTTTTCTGTGTTGCCATAGTGCCTCTACAGGCTAGAGAGCAAGCATTGAAAACTCAAGGGTTTGTCTACTTTGTGTGGATTTAGTTAAGAAACTAAAACTTTTCATTATTTCAAATGTTAATATGAAAAACGATATCCCCGAGTTCAAAATTTTATTGATAAGAAAACGCGCGTGTATTATGTGTTAGAATATTTACTTAAGTTACAAATACAAATGTAGTTATTCATATGACCGATCTGTAGAGGCAGTCTCTGTGTAAATGAGATATTAAAACCAACAGAATGAATGAATGGCTTCACTGTTCGTTGCTTGACATTTAGATAAATGAACTGTTGCTATGGCATATTTGGAGCTGATGTAAAAATATATTACCGTAAATACTTGAATAGCCGCCCGTTGATTTTTGCTTTAATCCCTGAATTTTGATAAGGCAACTTATCAGTTTCTATGATTATTCAATGAAGTAAAAAATTCAAGGCTGAAAATTTGTCAAGATAACTGATCAAACAAGGCAGGTGATTAATTGCCTTGAACAATCACTTGCCTTGAATATTCCATGTTATCATCACCAGTATTGTCCTATAGCTCTTTGTTTAATCAAAGCTAGATAGAGTTTGTTGATAACTATATATAGTTTGGTTCCAATAGGGTTGCGTTTGATTCTATTTTGAAATGTTTATCTTCCAAATCGATGTATTTCCTTTCGATACTAATCCTGCATCATCATCGTATGTGGCTCCGGCCGCTGATTATTCAAGGCATTCAAACTTTCAAGACAGGATATTACATTGGTTTATCGTAATTATGTCATATTTGACGTTGTTCACATTAGCGTCCACGTTATTTTAGTGAAGAATAAATAATTTTCGTGTAATTAATTCAGCTTGAATCGTTTTCAAACTTTGCACGGTTGTTAGAAATCATCCTGGCAACGGATATTTAATTTTCGTTAATTTCTCCCATGTTTGCTTTTTGACAAGTATCATTTTAATCATCATACAAGTATGTACATCGTTGAATAAGATTTCTAGTTTTTTTACATCAGATATATACATAGATAAACGGGATGCCATTTACTAACTGAAATGAGTATAGATTGACTTGCAAAATTTGATAAATATATTTACAGAATTTATCCGTAAAAATTATTATTGCAATACCGAAATAACATATATCGATTTTAAAAAACAGGATTTGTTTCAAATCAAATGTTTACTCAAGGGAATACGGTATATTTAAAGGACAGAGTTATCACCTTGAAGGTCCTTTCAAGTGGATGCCCTCAAATTCTTTATTCCTTTGATATAAACAAGGAAGACATGTATAATACCCCTTCCGAACTCCGATAACCGATCATTCATAACGTTCTTCCTGGATTATGTGGGGCACAGGTACTTAATGTTTATAAATAACAATGTGCTCTTCCGGGTAGTAAGTTATCCAGGCACATGCATTCTATTTGAACAAAGAATACTGGTATTTAATTTTTTAAATGTTTATCAATCAATTTACTTCCTGAATTGAGACGTTTTGCAGACTTTCGTTTGTGTTGGAATTCATCGGCATTGATGTTACTTTCCTATTGGTTTGGTAATGTAGGTTTCAGGGGAATTGGGCACTTTCAGGATTCGAGATAAATGGATTGTCCGATAGAAGAAAAGGTAAGTAATTTATGCATGTGACATGCTTAAAGAGACAGTAGCACGTTTTTAGGGGGAATATAAGTTGATCTCATAAAAAGGAAAATTAATGGTTGCAATTGAAAGACAATGTATTTAAACTAAATAAAGCAGTAATGAGTCAAATATATAATGTAAAGTTTAGCCATGCGATTCCTTTTTCTTACACAAAATGAATTAAAGGTGTTCACACAAAATGGCCGCCAATGGATTTTATGTGAATCTTCATACTTTGTCCTCGGACTATGGATGATTGGCTTGTGAAATGTGATTGTTGACACTGTAAAAATAATACATTTAGCTTTAACTTACAATTATCAGTGAAATATTTTGAATATAAAATTATCAAATAACGTGCTACTGTCCCTTTAAATCTTCTTCAAAATATTGTATATATTTGCATCCCTACGCATCTAGATAAGAATGTTTGAAGAAAGATTGCTGATTTTACATCTCGATGAGACATTTTTTTAGGGTAGAGAAGGGGGCGGGAGGAGGTCTTCCTATGTGAATTTTTAATGCCGCGACTAATATGTTATCCAACAAAAGCATATTATCTCAAGTTAGAGATGCCCATATATGTGCGATATAGTGTAGCATTCCAGAGCGTACAGATACGATATCATCTTTCAAACATTTCACATGCATACCTTTATACTTTTGATGTTCTTTGGGAAACATTGATTGATATATCGTTCTGGTAATTTTTAATATTGTTTTCCTAAAACAACAGCACGTAGATGTATTCACTATGAGCATTTATACGGAAATTATACCGAATTACTTTGATTGAACTTATATTTGTTAAAATATTTAACACTTGTTTCTTTCCAAATTTTGAGCACTTAATTTCTTACCAAAATATCAAAAATTTATTGTTTTGAATAATTCCTGGATTAAAAGTCGTAGCGTTGCATTGAGCTTTTTCAAAACTTGGATAGGCCTATTATGCTCAAACCCCATCTTTAGAAAAAATCTTTTTAACCATGCTACCTTGTTGAATGTATTGATCACAATAAAGTTTTTCTACGGCATAAGACCTAAAGCTTTTTTACATATATAGGCCTACTTCATTCGTAAAATGTAAAATTTAAGAAAAAAGCTTAACGATAAATAACATAATGATCCCAAATAAAGCATGGAGAATGGTAGTATATTTTTGGAAATTCTTCATTTAAAACCAAGGAGGCAAAAATATAGCTCCGAGTTAAAAAATGACACAATTCTCAAAATTGGGTTTTTGGTTGCAACTCGAAAATTTCGGACGTGGTTGAAAATTTTAGCAGCTGTAATATTGCTATTATGTTCTTTGCATATCTACCGTGTCATTGGGTCGGGTCACGTGACGCCGCTATAGCAAATTCTCAAATTCTTTATTCTCTTTTCACCACCGATGGTGGTACAAGAGCATAAATATATATACAAGCAAAATAGAGATATACAATGTGAAGGTCGATTTTACATCACTTTTTTCAATACAGAGTTTACAATTGTAACAAATTTTGACATATTTTTTATAACTGATAGCCTTTTAGAACACATCAACATTTTCATTTTATGAATATTAGGGAAAACACAAAAATATTCCGGTATGTAAATTTTTCTTATATCAGCAAAAGCTTAGCATCGGAAAAGATAGTGAAATTCATCTGCTATTGTTGGTGAGTCACAGAGCGGGCAATTTCTATTTTCACGTGCGATGCCTTTCCAGCGGCCAGTTTCAATAGGTAGTTAGTGGTTGCTTGTTCTAAATAGCAGTAGAGGGTAGGATATAGATTTAGAAAGTAGGAGATAAGGTTCAAAAGAAAACGCAGACGACTTCCTGGTGACTGCCGTGATGCAGAAAAACAAAACAAAACAAAACAAAGACATCGCGTTTTTGTTATCATGGTGGTAATGAGATAAGAAATTGTTAGAAATAAAGGGTATACCTTAGGGTACCTTTGAACCATTTGGCGAGATTTCGAGTTGCAGGCGGTTTATTGTGCAAATCGGAGTTTAATTTCTCATTGTCCAAAAATGTGCCGGTAAAATTGATTTTTTTTAATTATCGGCGCTCTTGTAAATCACGGGTTTCGTTTTAATCGAATTATCTTTGTTTATATGTGATAGGTTGCTGAACACAAATATTAGAGAAAGTGTACACAAATTTGTTATGCAATTCTCCCATTAAAAAAAACACGAACAAAATGACTTCCTCGCGTTCACATACAAATTATGGATTTTTTGTAGATTAAAACATAACTAAAGTTGTTAAGCGAATGATAAAGTATTTATTTCTAACATTGGAATTAAAATATTCTGCAAATTTGAAACAAAATGTTCATTAAACTTTGCACAAGTTGTTATTAGAGCCAACAGAGGATTTGAAAAAAAATCTATGTTTTAGCAGATTTCACAGTGTAACCTTGAGATTTTTGTGCTTGCTCTCTTGCCTGTAGGGGCATTATAGAAGAACAGAAAAGTAAAGGGTCCGCAGCAAGGCATAAAATGACAGAGTGGAAACTGGCGATTAAGGATTTGCGTAGGAAGATGCAACCGCGCTAACTAGTCAGAAGATATAATCGAAGCGCTTATAAAATCACCCATAAAGCACTGTCTACGTAAATATATTACATTATGTATACGTAGAATTAACAAAATGGTAGTGCATGTTGTGATAAGAGTTTTGTTGGGAAAAAAATCATGAAATTTCTGACATGGAATCCATAAACCTTAATTAAAAACTGGCGAAAGGGAATAACAAAATATAGGGAGTTTTTAATAATATTAAATGTTTTATTAACAAGTGTGATAAATATTTGTGTTCCTTGCTTACTTGACTTTTTTGTTTGGGGTGTTCAACATAATGACGTATATATATATTCATTCAGGGAATTTAAAATGTTGACCGCTTAAGTCTTAAGAGTAACGTGTTACAAGTACTTGTACACAGAGCACGTGCAGCACGCACAGCTCGTGACAACTGTGAAGGAAATCGACATGTCAAATGCGAGTTTGACAGTTTGTTTATTGTCAGAAAGGTTCAAAAGTGACGATGAGTTTCTTGGGTAGTTGGACCTTATAATGAGAAAATATTTGTGACCACGTTGCATTTTATCGCAATATGGAAATTAATTATTTTCAATTAGAAAATACAATATACAGTATTATATGTTGAGAAACGTTTATCTGATGAGTTTTTTTCGGATATAAATATAGAAAATAAAGATAATGCGTATCATTTTTTCCTAATGTTTCACGCAATTTGTCAAGCAACGATGTAGTGTACAATTGTAGAAACCGAAACCCAATCACGCAGACATAATTACATTCACGAATTACCTTCACTCACAAGATAAGACATTTGGGTCAATCGCAAGTGGACAAACCTCTATAACCAAAAGACGCACAATTCTAAAAGTAAAAGTACATTTTCATATAGTAATGTAAAAAGGGAAGAAGAAAGGGAAAGTACCCGAGGAAGAAATGAAAGAAACGAGGGTGACCTGGCATTTTTTTTCCAATGACGAAGAAAAAGCGCCGATGACCCGCGTTTGTTTATAGAACACTAAAGCTAATCACAGGTCAGTGACCTCATTGTTAAGTATGGTATCAGCTTTTTCTTGAGAACAGAGATTACATAGAACGAAGAACTGGCTTGACCCATATAGTACAGAAAAGAAGGAAATTATGGGTAAAAAACATAGAAAGTCAACTCGTGATTTTGGTCTGAGAATATTTGTCCAGTGACGAAGTTAAGAGTCTGCAAGTCATGGTTATCCATACGAACTTGAAAGAGGAATTATATTGTGATGTGTTGATAGCATCATGACTTATTAGAGAATTTCAGAAAGTCATGGTTTTACAAAGAAGGAGGAATCATATTGATAGCACTTAATCACATAATGAGGAAATATTGTTGACACTTATTGAGGAATTTTAATGTTGATATGAGACAGGTTTTTCTCTTACTTTAGCATGCTACACATGAAGGCCCAATTAACCTACTTTCGTGATATGCGAGTTAATCAACTGCAGTGTTGAATATTAAATGACAACGATTTTGTGAAAATAATTGGAATAGTATTTAATATCGTTTTGCGTCGTATTTTCATAATTTAAAAAAATTGAAAATTAAAAATTTGGGTTTCACATGTTTAAGTTGTTTTTAAACTAATATCTAATAACAAATCCCTTTCATCATAATGAAATTAAGCATTTCTTAACATTTTTGTTACTTTCATTATTAAAAACAATCTTTAATGAAATATTTTGCTATAATTTTAATAAGGAATGAAATATATTATCCTTAATATTAAACCAATTATCAAAACCCAACAAATCTATTAAGGATTTTATATATATAATATTAAATTTTGGTTTTCATAGTATCTGTAATTGTCATAAAAACATAACACAAATTAATCGATCTAACATAATCCTCATCTTTTGTTTAGAAATTAATGTGTAATATGGATTATTTGAGTTATCCTGTTGTTTCCGCTTATGGCAGGTTATTCTAACGAGAGATCAATAAAGTTTGAGTGCTATAGTTATTTTCTGTATTTTAGTGAATATTATTGGGGATTTACAAAAAGGGAGCATACACTTGATACACTGGGGTATTTGTTTGGTGTTTGTTGTAGTCTATATGGTTAAATAAACATATCGATAAAGGAAACACTTTATAAACAATAACCAAGAATTGAGTAGATGATAAAGAGAAGGTAAAATAAATAAATAAATAGTTCATAGCTACATTTGAATGACGGCTGAAAAATCTGCACTTCGATCAAAAAAATAGTTTCTCAAAAGTGTCCCTTAAAAGAATCACCTTCCCTGACATATAACGAGATTATTACACGAAGAAGTGTGTTGTATGACTTTTACGAAACGAGTGTGAATTTGTGTATTACCCGAGCGAGTGCGAGGGTTATTCACTAATTTGCACGAGTTTCGTAAAAGTCATATGACACACTTTCGAGGGTAACAATTTCTTTATTACCGATTCTATTCTTCATTAATATAGTACAAATTTCAAAGAAACATGCCGCTCCCCTTGCGACGGCGTGGTTCATGACGTCACAGGCTAAAAAATACGGGAGCTCGCGCTAAAACAATCGTTGCTAGGCAAAAGTGATATGTGCACATGTGCTCATATTGAAAATTTGTCACTACTTATTTTAAACCATATGGGTGATATATGGTATTTGAAAAGGTTCTTTTCAAACATACATTTTATTACCAATGACTATACAGTTATTGGCGTTTCCCTTCACTTGTCGATGTTAAAATTTGAATTATTTGGTGTGACCTAAATATTAGAAGAAAAAAACATGCAAACACATATTTCACATACATGAACTATTTGGTCCTGATTGCTTACTTCAGTAATGTTTTATATTTTGACTATAAAGTTTGATGGTCGGTGTACGCATTTGCTTGGCAGTTTGTTATTTAAAAATTTCGTTAAATTTGCTAGACTATTTTTATTGATATTACCAAGATGGGGGAATATACGTGATATGGGATTCGTCGTCTTATTTCAATGTTACTTCATTCAGATATTGTTTACAGCCAAATCCTTATATATAAAACCTATATAGTAAGGTGGACTTTAGATAAATTGTATATGTATATATATATAGTTAGGATCTTTTGAAGGATAAGGGGAATTCCCTTCATGTTAATTGCTAATATGCCGAGTGATAAATCATTTTCGTGTTACCTTTGTATTCCATATTTCTCGTAAATGTTTCGTTTATACGATAGCGTCCTGTTTTGTTGTTTGTTTTCATTGTATGATAGATGACAAAATTCCTGTTATAAATGCGTACGTTTGTTTAGAAATTATCATTAAAAGGGCGTTTGTGTCCTTTACTAAAGTTCAGAAATATCCGTTAAATTTCTCAACAATTGAAAAGTGCGTCGTTAGTTTTCCAAATAAAACTTATCTTTACTTTAAAAACGTACTCAATTCAATAGCGCAAAGTAAACACGCAAGGTGTATTATACTATAGATATGAAATATAAATGATTTGTATTAAAAAGTATTATTAAATATAACGAATATTTATATATGTATAAATATATTTATAATTGAAAAGAGCCTTAATATATGCTTAAAATATGAATAGTTGAGAGTATTTACGTAACATTTGTATTGATAATTTAATATATTTTTAACAACAATAACTAAAAATATAACTTGTTATCATTGAATTTATTTATACAATGATTTTACCAATTGTTAAGATATTGGTATTAGAATTTACGTAATACATTATATTGAAATTGGGAGGGGCTACATCTTTAAATAATTATGGTGGGGGTGTGATATTCAATATGGTTATATAAAGCTGAGTATTTTCATGATATGACAGTACATGTTCAGCAAGGTATGATACAACATTAGAGTGAGAATATAAGTAAATTATTATACAGGCAAGGATGACGCTTTGTTCTATGTATCTTAAGGTAAGCTTGAATATTTTTTTAAATAATTGTTTAAATCGTAAGGATGACAATTTTTGTAACATAAAATATTCGGTTAAGGATAATTTTTGAAAGATTGAGGATACATTTCATGAACATTTGTGTACCCAATTTCTTTAAAGAGACATACTAAAAGGTAAGGAGTCTTATATGCCACACTTTACCGAGGGTGTCGTTTGATCTATAGATAAAAGACTTGCTGAGAATAATACTCTTGAATATTTTATTTTATTGATTTATCACAATGATGGTCAACGACGCGAACTTATTATTCAAACATTATATAAGAAAGCATTCAGAAGGATATATAGTTTCCACAGAGACGTGTATCGCCGAAAATAATAATAATATAATCAAAAATATTTGTTTTATCTTTTTTGTATATTCAAATAGAAGAAAAATTACCCTTTTTTATTTTTGATAATATCATTAAAATTATTTTCGGTGATACACATCCCTGTGATAGTTTCTTCATTTAGAAATAACTAAACGAAACTGCTGTTTTTTTCGAGTACCTCATTAAAACATGAGGAAACCACATACTTTTCTCGCAACAGTGGTTATTACGCTATTCTTATCATGTCACATTTGCAATATTTTTGGCATATCCATCAGTACAGAAAAATCCCCTTGAGATGAAAGGTTGCTAAAAGTTTTGCGCCAAAATGTTTTTAAAATTAACCCGTTCTTTACTTGTGTCATGTACTTCAATGTGTGCATCGTAATATTATGAAAGAACTATATACAGTATTTTCATACAGATTTTGTTTAATACAAGTTCCAATAAACGACATTTGAATGCAGTGAGGTTACTCTCTACTATAATCTGTCATGTAGACCCTAAAGCAAAAATATGCAATTGACGACCAACCAAGTCTACTAAAGTTAAGAAAGTCTAGATCACTCAGCTTTGAAATTTTGAAAAATAATACTTCTGAGACTAACTGTAAGTCTTTTTTCACTAGTGCCCAAGAAGGCAGGATTGTAGCATTGGTCGACTAAATTTTAGTCTCTAAAATGAAAGTACATATTAGATGCAGCTATCAACTAATAAAATTGAAAGGAGCCCATTGAAGATGTTCAGTTTCATAACCTGCTGTGGTCTAGAATTGCTACACAAACATAGATTTTACATTGGTTGTAAAGGTTCAACTCAGGGGCTGTTGGGCATTCTATAGCATAGGTTAATTCAGAAACTATACTTTAGTAACCCGAGTCTATAACACCAATACTGTATTTGATGATATATTGACATAGCGTAAAGCAAGTCTGGATTTGAATTTAATTACAAAATACTTTTCTAAAGACCCATTTCTCTTAAGGATCATTTCTTACATTTGGTAAAACTATGATTTTTGAGAATATCTTTCAGGTACTTATTATGTTTGTGGAAACTTCTGTTGTACAAAACGTTAAAGGGACAGTAGCACGTTTTTAGAGGGGATATAAGGTGATGTCAGGAAAATTAAAATAAATGGTTCCAATTGAAAGACAATGTACGTAAACGAAATGAAGTAGTAATAAATCAAAAATAAAAGTTCAGCCTTGCGATTCCTTTTTCTTACACAAATGAATTAAAGGTGTTCACACAAAAATGGCTGCCAATGGAGTTTGTGTAAATCTTTATAATTTGTTCTCTGACCATGAGTGATTGATATGTGTAATAAGATTTTTGACAATATTAAAATAAAATATTAAGCATTAACATACAATTGCCAGTAAAAAAATGGAAATTATAAAATTTCCAAAAAACGTGCTACTGCCCCTTTAAGTGTAAGCTCTTGATCTGATAAGCGCAACAGGGCTTTTCCTGGGGAACAGAAATAAGTCACTCCCAACCCACGATTTGGAGAGATCAATTGAGCGGGGAGTAACCGAGAAAAAAAGTAAAATAAAAGGGGTAATCATTCGCTGATTCTATGTTTTTTCTAGTCGCAAATTGTTGCTCGAATTTGTATTGTATAAATTGGAAGATGAATAATACAGTAGGAGTATTTCACTGGCATCATGTTGGAAATTCCTTACTTGGGGAATCAAGAGATAATGACTGACGCATACTCTCATTAAGGAGGCAACAATCGTTCTTCCCACACATAGTTGGATGACGTGAATTGAAGGGTACTTGTTTTTCACATGAGGGTAGGGCTATTTTTTGTTAAATGATTTAACAAAGAATTGTGAATCATATTCGTACATGTAAGTTTTTTGAAAATTTGATAGTTTTATTATTTATTAGATATTATGTGATATATTTCCTGGGAAAAAACCAGTCCGATTCAATATTTTTCAAGTTTAGGAGTCTCAATTTGTATTGTTTAATTAAATAGAAATCGGAAATTGTGTTAAAATGAAATGATTTTAATAACAAACGATTATTTGTATGAAGTAAGATTACTAAAATGATTTAGACCTAAACTTGAAATAATAAATGAAAAAGGTTTTAAACTTTACATTATTTATTTATCACTTAAATATATATATAAATGATTGCTAACATGTTTTAAAGGTATTGAATTGTTTTATAATATCATAAAATAAATAAAGATTGTGCATATATTACCTAGATTTTGTTTTAATTTAGACCAACTATCAATGTTTACAAAAATTCAAGAAGGTATTTATAAAATCCCCCCAATTAACACAAAAACCTCAATAAGAGTTTTAAATGTTTTTCGTGTGATTTTTTTAATCAAATTGTGAATTTCATTTTTAAGACATGATTATGGTTCATATTTGTTGGTTTATCTGATATGCTTAGAGGTTAATAACAAATCTAGATCAATATTTGTTTTACAATCATTATAGCATATATATTTGTGTCGGGGATTTTTGTCCCTCTTATATAAACAAAAACATTTGTCAAGCATTTATATGCACATACATTTGTTGATTATCAGTGACAAGGAACAAACAATCGATTTATCTAAACAAATAAACATAGGTCACATAAATAACTTACCAAACATACATAATAAATAATTCTAAAGAAATGATTATGATAAAAATAGAAGTTATCGCAAACATTTATGTTGACAGGTATATGGGAGGGGAATATATAAGCAAAACCAGTTAGCCTTAAAGCTAGACTGTAAACATTAGCACTGACAAGAACATGAGAGGGGAATATGCTAGCTAAGCCAGTTCGTCTAATAGCTAAATGCTTTGACTGGCGCTGATTGTTAAGTCCACCATGAAAAGAATATATGTATGAAGATATGTTGTAATGATAAACTCTTTGTTATTGTTCAGTTTGAACGTGGAGGGGAATCCCCTATGTATTGCTATATTTAGATGAAGTGTACGTACTGTAAAATTTCTTTCATTTCTTTCACGTATATAAGTATATATATATTTATATACAATTGCGCTGCAGTAGCTCAAATTAATCATCGAAGTATCCTGATAACAAAAGGATATTTAAAGTATAATTATATTTTATTTAAAGCGTGATTTTTAAAATGATTAAAAATTTTGTCTGAATATCATTTTCAAAACCAATACTTCGTCAGTTCTGACTAATTTATGAGTCAAAATTTATGTTATGTTGTTTTATGAAGATATTGTGAACACACATAAATGTTGTTTTTACTTGTAATCTAGGTCACACAGATATATCTTTTTTATAAGATAAGTAAAATATGATGGGAGTCTCTTTATACATTAGCGAGATATATGTAGGTGTAGAGTATGTCACAAACGTTTCGGGACCCTAACTTCTTAAACTTCTACAAAGTGCAAAATGTGTCTACATGTAATTACAAATTTAAGTTACTTTCCAAAACGAGTTGGTTAGTTTACTAGCTTATACGCGTTTTAAAAGGTAAGATAGTTATTCAGAATTTTAAATTTAGCTTGATTTGCAAATAAAGGGTTTATTGAACTTCTTCTTTCACTGTTAGTGAAAATATTTTATGTGATGTAAGACAGATAGATATGATATCTTTGAAGTTTTAATTATCACCATAATATGATCACTGCAAAGGAGGTAAATGTACATGTATAGACGCGCGCTTCATTGTAAATTTATCTTCTGTACTATAGGCCTGTGGCCTTTTAGTATTGACATAAACTGAACTGACAGATTCAAACGGTGGTTACCAATCTATCTTCCTTAAAAAGTTAGTTTCTAATTTCATTTTATTCAGCTATTTCTCAACCTACTACATATTTGTTAAGTGCAAACAAGATAATCGACACATTATATCATTAATGCTTAATGTTGCAGTGATAAAGAAGACTTGTTGGTAAATTTTGTAAATATCAACGTAGTGGTTTTTTTCGCTAGCATGCTATAAACTGGTCACATGATCATTGTACATGTAGTCCAATCAGAAGACAGCATATCAAACAAATTCTGAAGTTTCAATTCATTTTAAGCTGATTGGGCAAACTTGATGTCGACAAATATGTGCAAATGAGTTGATAAATATTCATAAACAATTCTCACAATGTAATGATCATCATGATAAAAATATGAAGGTAGAAACGGAGGAAGTTCAGACAAGCCTGTAGCTCAATTCAAATGTCATATTATGCATTTCCGGGTTGAGGAATGAGTTAATTTCCGTATGTGAACTGATTGTGCTAGCTTGTAGTGCGTGAATGGTGAGAAGGAAAGGAAGGAACATAAAAATCGTGGAAGTATGATTTCGCGCGAATATTGTAAACAATAGCGTCGGTGTGGAAACATGAGGTTCGCAGTAAAGAGAAAATTATAAAATTTCGTTTGAAATGGTGTTGGATGTTGGGTCTCTGGTTAAACCAGGTCTCTGCGCTGGGGGTCTGACAGTTGTTAATTATATCATTATTACATTGTCCATTTATAAATTATGAATTTACGTAAAGAATGATTTCAAAAATATAATACCAAATTGCATTTTCAAGAATGTTTCTTAACAAATTTAAGATAAGAAAAATCACATCGTTGTTGACCCTTTTAGAAAGTGTTATTGTGGTACTTAACAGTAAAGCATCATAATATATAGATTCTCTTAGTACAAGAACAACGGTACATTAACATTGGCAAAGGACTATCTTCGTAAAAAAACTTAAATGTGTAGCCTACTCTTGCTTATTAAAATCAAAGTTCATATCAAAATGTTGCAAATGTCAAAGATTTCATGCTACATGTACATAATTATGTTGACATGAATAATCAGTTCAGCAATCCGAAAAAATTTCAGCTTTATGAAGGGTTAGCTTGCATGTTACATTCGTCTTATCTCCATTTATAATGCAAATGTTATTTGTAAACTCGCATGACTTGATAACCACATATTTAAAGAGCAGGTGGTAGTATTGGGATACGTTAAGGGGGCTTTTTTCTTTGATATGGTTTTGCTTTAAAAAGGGGGGGGGGGCGTTGTGGCATAAACGACGTGTTAACACAATCCGAACATCCAGTATAACAATATCTTCCTTCAAACGTCACTTGGCGTCTCAAAGTGATATATACTTTTTGAAATCATAAACTTTCTTTGTACTATCGCACACCGTGTGCAAAAAAACTACATGTTGTCGTCTAACACCTTAGTGCATCCAATCAGAATTCTGATAGCATAATGTTCTAGAAAGCGTGGATAGAACGGATGACAACTCCGGAAGAACAATCCCTTCTATCATGCATTGATGCCTTTATGTTTAGATGTTATCAGCAATGGAGGCGTAATGAACAGTAAGGAAGTCATTTCAACTGAAAATTACCGAGCATTGCCGAATATAGACTAACATCCAGTCTCCGAAGTATTATTTTTCAGTATTGACAATATTGTTAAACAAATTATGATTTATAACGAAAATGAGCCCAGAAGATGCTTTAAATTCTGATCTACAATCTAGACGTGCTATATTTTTCTAGACTTAGTTGGCGGTCAATTGATTTTTTTGCTCTCAGGTATGGATGTCAGACTTTTCCGAAATATAAATGATCTTTAAGTTATATGAACATCTTAAGAGCATAAACGCACTATTGTTAATCTACAGGACATTTGACCATTTATACAAATTAAACATGAATTTGAAACCCACTGTTTTGGTAGGAAGACGTGAGGATTAAGAACGAGTAACAACTTCGAAGGAATCATCCTTTCTATAATGGATTGATACAACTCCGCATTGTCAATAAGATAGGCGTAATGAACAAAAAAGGAAGTATATTTGGTTATTTCAGGCGATATAGCTACTGTACCTTCAGACTATAGAGAAAGTAGGAAAATACTACAAGTATCTTAACTAACGATTTGATTCAAAGCATTTACACAATAGAACAAATTGAAACTCTCTATCAACAAACTTTAGTGTCAAAGATGGTCTACCTGATCAAAACAAAGATATTCATTCCAGTGATGTTGTGACATACTCCCCATCTACAATACAAACATCGATTTATACAGTCAAATAAAAAAGACCAGATTTGTAATGTGTAATACTACATGTTACTTCATTAATCAGTTCAAATATTCCATTCATACAGATTTTACATTTTCTATCGATTTTCATTTTACTTTCACTGTCCGTTTATCTTTTACTTTAAATTATCATTATTTACCTTTACTTTTCTTGTTTTAGTTTCATATTTCTAGATGCAAATTATTAATCATCTTTATACACTTTATCATAAATCCATCTTTAACCAATTCGTTACATTTGCATCTTCTATTCACATTATACCATTGCTATATGCTGACTTACAAATTCTCAAAATAAACAATTATCTCAGCACATCAATATAAAACTGATACATTTACGTCACATTACCACCTTTAAATATTCTATTGGATATTTCCAACTAACCAAAAGACTGCGTACCTGCCTCAGGTATGTAGAGCAGACAGACTTCCGCCCTTAATTACTCATGGGTAACGAAGCGTGTATGTTTGACATATTTAGAAGGGACAGGAGCCTTCAGGTATCTGGTAGAGCAAGGAAGTTTATAAATGTTCTATTATTAAGTAGCTCTTCGTGGATTAACATTTTTATTCAATAAAGTGTATACAAATTCTTATTTAAAATGTGAGGCAGGACATAGATGCTAATACAAATCTGCCAGTACTAGTGTTCCACAGTTCGAAATTTAAGAAAGCACTGTTATGCATACAATCTTGCTTAAAGGGACAGTGTTATCGGGTTTTTTTTGTGGAAACAAATTCCAGTGGACGCAGTGATGAATTCTATTCTTTGTAAAATTGTTAAATCTAGCTACAATGTTATCATTACTAACATATTTGAAAATAAGTGTGAAGTAATATTGACATAATTATAGATAAGTATAAACAAGGAAGGACTCTTGTATGTTATTTTCACAATAAATACCTCGATAGGACTGTGTCTTTAAGTACCCGCGTGACCTTGTTACATCACGTACACTATCACTTAGACTTCCTCATTGGCAAATATCAGCATTGAAAATCATTAAACATTCCCTTAACAAGTTAACAACGACAAAATTTGAGTTAAGGATTCATGTACATGTGACTCTCAACTGATCTGGAAGATTGATTTGGTATTTTCTTCGATCACATGTTATATCACGTACACACGCACTTAGACTTCCTCATTGACAAATATCAACGTTGAAAATCATTAAGCATTCCATCAACAACGACAAGATATGAGATAAGGATCCATGTACTTGTGACTCTCAACTGATCTGGAAGTTTGATGTGTCCATTTTCTTCGATCACATGTTATTATACGTGGAAAAGACATTAACACAGAATAAGAAAAGCACATAATTGGACATTCTTTACATTAAGTGTTAAGGATTCATGTACATGTGACTTTGATGTGTCCATTTTCTTCAATCACATGTTATTAAAGGTGGTTAAGACGTCACCACAGAATAAGATAGGCACATAATTGGAAATCCTTTACATTAAGTGTTAAGGATTCATGAACATGTGACTTTTATGTGTCATTGTCTTCGATCACATGTTATTAAACTTTGTAAAGACGTCAACACAGCAGGAGATAAGAACATAATTGGAAATCATTTACATTAAATGTTAAGGATTCATGAACATGTGACTTTGATGTGTCCATTTTCTTCGATCACATGTTATTAAACGTGGTGAAGACGTCAACACAGAATAAGGTAAGAACACAATAAGAAATCCTTTACATTAAGTGTTAAGGATTCATGTACATGTGACTTTGATGTGTCCTTTTCTTCGATCACATGTTATTAAACTTTGTAAAGACGTCAACACAGCATGAGATAAGAACATAATTGGAAATCCTTTACATTAAATGTTAAGGATTCATGAACATGTGACTTTGATGTGTCCATTTTCTTCGATCACATGTTATTAAACGTGGTGAAGACGTCAACACAGCATAAGATAAGAAGTTGCATAAATCCTTTAGATCTCTTAACGTTATACTTCCAGGGTTTATTGTGACTTATCGTTGATCTACACTTACTTCCGTAACCTGTATATTCATGATTTAATACATCTTTTGTCACAGATATCACATTTCCATATGAGTATTAATCATTGCATAACAGAACGTGAAACTCAAAGTTCAATTGATTGTATATTAATTATATATATAATATCACATTTAGACAGACCACAAAATTGACAAGGGATTAATTTATGTCATGTATGACAGTGTGTGTTGTAATGTGATGTCATTACTTGAAAAGATCAAGTGCAATAGTTAACTTTGGTGCACTTATGAATGATCAAAATGAATGGGTCAGATCTTTTGCTCTTTAATACGAATACGAATTCAACCCAGAGATACGAATTTAACATTTAACATTTCTACTATATGTTCCTTAATATTTTTTTTTACATATGAGATAAGTACATCAATTGTTGTTTTAACTTAGTTGTTCCTAGAAAAAGTCCTTATCAATATCAGTTAGGCTTTATTCCTATAGATCTATAAAACCTCATACATGGGTTTTAAATCTCAATGTAACTCTTATTCACAATGAACTATTTAGATTAGACCCTTAAAGTAAAACAGCTCACTTGCTGACTAGTACGTCTTGGTAATGATTAAAGAGTAACATCAATGGATTATTCATGTATCAATTAACTCAATTCAGATAACATTTCTATTTCATCATTATCATTTTCGAAAATGAGGTTTCCTTGAATATTCCAATATCAAAACCATTCTTTTAAAAGATCATCAATTGAATTCATTAAATACCTTATCTAACATATACATTTATTCAAAATGGTTTTAAATCTACCAATGTTTGTTGACATCTGTTTCTATTGGTTGACCGTGACCCAACCACAACACAAGCTTCTGTATGTATGACGTCAACAGGACAGTCGCTGGGATTGATCGAGAGAGTACGTGCTGGTGCAGAAATTGTGTTTATAGAGGCTCGCCATTGACCTATATATTTCCTTCTAAGCATATCTGCAGTTATATATTATTTTCTTATGGATAAGTATTTTAGCAGGGGTGAATAGTAAATGCTTCTTTGGACATTTGTGTTTCTTGAATTGAAATAGTATCTCAGGTTATTTGCTGATTATTTTTACTTTAAGTTTCTTTTATGAAATAGGTGCCTTTATAACTTATGTGGGTTTGAAATACTCTCCAAAATCAATGATAATTATGTCATAAACAGATACGATATATTGATATGATATTTTCAATTCAATGTTCTTGATATTAAATTTTTCATTGCAATCACGAACTCCTGAAAAATGCATTAAATGTCAATAACTTATAAAAACAAATTTTTTTTCATTTCTATTCAGTCTGCTTTGATTATTAGTAGAAAGTTATATTTTAGAACCATCTTTATGCGGTAAATGCATAATCTTTTATCAAAGTTCCTTTGCCAAACAAAGATCTGCTTTAATAATAAGTGACTGAATTATTTTATTATGTTAAATGATCGTAGATTCGCTGATTTTTTCAAACTATTCAACATTGTCATGATTTTAATCAGATCACTTAATTTTTACAATCCATAATATTTCATATTGGTTTATTAAGAAAATAGAGTCTTAAAATCTCAATAGATGTTTTACCAACCATTAAATCATGCCATTTTCATGATCAGATCACTTCAATCTAAAAACAAGATATATCATTTTACTACTTCGTTCAGCGTAGGAATAACCCCTTCTCTGAAAATTTTATATCAAAGATATCCTCATGATTAGATTTGTCTGTTACACTCAGTGGCATCCCTGCTTCCGGATAAGAAACAAGATCACTTTAGTGCACATGTACTAAGTATGACTGACCTTCAGTATGTGGGAAGAGTATCCCGAAAAAGGAAATAAATTCGATATCAAAATTTGTGTGAAACTATTTTTAAGTTTTTGTAAAGTTCACCAGATAAAAATTGGAATGTTAAAAGAAGTTGCCTGGTATATGAAAGATAACATAAATACATATTATTTAATATTTTTAATTTTATTATCAATACTAAAAATCTCATATATTTTATGTCAAACCACTATTTGTTTTTAGTTTTACATATATAAGCTATGACTAATATGCAAATGACAAACATTATTTTGCTATCAAGGCCATGATATTGCCAATTGAAATGATTTCCCAAATATCAAAAAATGATAACACGAGTGTTAGATTGAATATTTCTTACCTGAAGTACTATTTTAAGTATTTACAAAATACATATACACTTTGAAAGATGAATACCATTTCGAAATTTGTTTTCAAATCTCTTTAACAAATTGAACATGTCAATGTTTTACAGCTATAAATCGCACCAGCTAGCTTCAACTTTATTTAATTTTAGTAATTTACAGTAAGAAGGAAACATGGACTACCATTGCAAGTGGTATGTCTGTCAAATTCGACTACCAAAACCACATTAATTGGAAAACCTCGCTTTACTTAGAAATTTTACTTACCCATAAAGGAGTAAATAATATACTCACCCACATAGAGTCGCTTCAGTAAAGAACATAGGAAGTATCGTTTAAGCATTGCATTGTAATTCTTAATAAAACATAGACTTACACACATATAACACTTCCGCTGTGTGAAACACATCCATAGCTCTGACGTCATTCCTTTAATCCAAGCAATACAGAGCGTCAGGCTATAAATAGAACGGGGAAACCGGTTTGAACATATATAAAGACGCGAGTTAGTTCAGTGTTTATCACTTTGCAGCTTGACGTTCAATTTACACTGTTCAGCTGTATATTTGGTTCCACTGCAGAAATGGCAAGAGGAAAGAATAATGCTCATGTACAAGATTTTTCAATTATAGTGAGTAGTTGAATTGCTAAACAATTTGTATACGATGTCTATGGACTATGGTTTGTAGAAATATGTTGCTGTTACAGAAAATAGCTCGAATTGAAACCATTTTAGGGTAAGATGGTATTTCAGATTTGGTGATCCTATTTCCAGGGTAATGACAGGAGTCATTAGTTTAAAAAAGTGAAATCATATTTCCACTGTTTTATTTTTTTGAAATTGAAGACGTAAGCTATGGTTATATAGTAAATAGGTAAATCAATACTTACTGACTTTTCGAGAAGATAAATCGTGAACTTTCTTCAATGACCGAGACTCCTGAGTGGCAACAATTAAAAAGTAATAATATTCAAACCGCGTAGATAATTTTGCGGTTATCCCTGATATAAATAAGAATAGTAGTATTTACCAAATATCGGTATTGACGATCCCAACAAAATGATGCTATCAGTGTCTAATAATGTATCAAAATTGTATAATCAATTCTCAACTAAATTTAATTTTCACTTCAGACAAGACAAAATGATGCTGAGAATCGGATGGCAACGTGTCCAGATTCGGAGATGGATGTGGACATGTCTGGTCTGAGTCTTGAGGACAAGGACAGAACACAAGGGACAGAGGACAGAGGACATCAGTGTGAGACGGGAAGGTCAGTGAGTGAGAACTATGTACAAGGATCACCTTGTGAAACAGATAATTCTGTGGTCAAGATAACCACATCACCCTCCTGGTCTTCCACCACGAGTTTCACAGATCCGTGTCAATCACTTCCAGTTCAACAGCGTCATAGTCAGGTTTTCCATCATCTTGACCAACCCATGTTGTTTGATGCTGCTAAAGTGTTTTCACAGGATGCTGATGGTGACACAAATCTCCACCTGGCAATAATCCAAGAACAGCCAATGTTGGTGATGCAGCTGATCTCCTGTGCCCCGAACTGTGAGTGGTTGAACATTGTCAATCAGAGACTGCAGAGTCCTCTTCATCTGGCTGTCATCACCAAACAGACGCACATTGTCAGACGTCTCATGGTGGCAGGTGCTCGTGTAGATAGGACTGATATCCATGGCAACACGCCTCTCCACATTGCATCCCGGGAAGGTTATGCTGACATTGTTGAGTGTCTACTCAGACCTGTATGTTACGAGGAAACTCATCTGAACAAATATGAGATTCCTCATCAGAGAATTCCTCAGGATCTGAACAGAAGAAACTTTGCTGGACACACGTGTGTCCATCTGGCTGCTCAGTCCACCCATCTCAAAGTTCTGGAGCTTCTTCTGTCCAGAGGAGCTGACATCAACGTCAAAGACGGAACCAGCGGAAGAACAGCTCTTCACTACGCTGCCGAGACCGGAAACAGAATTCTTCTCCACTTCCTGTTGTGTCAAAGAAAAGTGAACATCTCTTGTAGAACATTCGGCGATCTGACTCCTCTTAGACTGGCGGCAGGGAGACGTTTTGGTGATGTGGTCAGTGTTCTCATCGCCAATGGTGCTGACTTCAATGACTTGAACAATTATGATGATGATTTATGAGATTAATAAAACGTTGTTGTTTAACGTGTGTTCGTTATTTTGTTAAGCAAAACATAATCAATAACGCCTTAATTATAATTGACATACATACTGCACTAAGTACTACACACAAGCAATTTCAGTAAATTTCTGAGAGCTTCTGTCAGATTAAACAAAAATTTTTTGGATCTACAATCATATACAAAAACAAATCTGGTATATGCACCAGTAATTCAATTTAACATACCGATGAGGCAAACTTAGATATATAATTGATACAAACACTGCTTAAATGAATGAATTTAGGTATTTCAAGCATGTTTTTGCGTCAAAGTGTAAAATTTCTTTTTCTGGTTATGACATTAGACAGTGTTTTTTCCTTACACATATTTAAAAAGTGACTCCACAATTTGAATACTTACCATCGAAATATTCAATATTTCAGTGGATTTTTTTATACTTTCCTACATAAAAAGAGAAGAATTATTTTTGTACTACTACTACGGATTCGTGGGTTCTATGTACATGATTCATTACGAATATGGAGGTTAAGTTTCAGTTGTTGTAAATACATGTGAACAAATCCTTGTAGACTACATGAAGTCCCCGAAAGAAAGTGTTCGTGACTTATAATATTATTCAAATTGTTCCATTTGAAATAGTATAAAAAGGAGTCTTTTAGCTATTACAAGGGTAAAATAAATAATATGCTAAACAATAGATTTCACTTTTTTTTTTAATTATGATTTTAATAGAAGATTTGGAGAGGGACCTCTTACTATACCGTCTTTAAAAATCATGTTTGCCTTGAGGATGTTCCATTAACAGTTTTTCTCTTTAGACTTTATTACAGTCCAATGTATCCCTTTTGATGGTCAATTTATTACAGTATTTTCACCTACACTTACAATTCCTCAGGAATACACCTGACAGGAGAAGTTTGGAAAGCAACCCACCTAAAATGTAAAGATTTAATGTCCTTGTATTTGTTCAACGTATTTCAAACGTTTCGTTATACATCTTTGTTAGGAAATCAATTTGAGGTTGAAATTCCCACTTGCTTTGAAAATTAAGGACATTGAGTTTGACGTTAAATACTTAAGATTTGAAATAATCTGCTTTTATTACCCAAAGGAAAGAACATAAGAAGTGACATATGTTCAATATGCGGACATGTGCACATTTGAGTAACCTGCTGGCAACTCTTTCTTTTCTATTTTGAGATTCATTTGAAATTTGTTCATACAGGGGAATAGAATTAAAGCATTGTGTACATTTTCTTATACGATGCCATACCAAACCATACCATACGATGCTATGCCATACCATACCGTACCATGCCATACCAAACAATACCATGCCATACCCTACCATACCATACCGTACCATACCATACCATACCATACGATTCTATGCCATACCATACCATACGATACTATGCCATACCAAACCGTACCATACCATACCAAACAATATCATACCAAACAATACCATACCATGCCATACCATACCGTACCGTACCGTACCGTACCATACCATACCATACGATTCTATGCTATGCTATACCGTACCATACCATACCAAACAATACCATACCATATCATACCAAACAATACCATTCGATGCCGTTCGTTGCCATACCACACCACATTACACTACCATACCGTGCCATACCATACCATACCATACCAAATACAAGTTTGTTTCAGTATTAACGTTGAGATAAATGTTATCGGCAGCCTTGTGACCTTTGTGACTAAACACAACACAAAGAAAATTACTAAGATTACTAACTTAACATATCCTTTGGACATTCAGTGATACCATTATATCTCGAAAATATTCTAAAATATTTCCTCGTTGACATTAATAGTCCGAAAAAAATAATGAGTTAATTTCCCTATGAATATCACTATTCACTATTCATTGATGAACAAGGCGTATCGATAAAACTTGAAGTAAACAAGGTTTTGTATAATTTTCGATCACGTGTTATAAAACGTAATAAAAGATGTCAACACAAAATTTGATAACCAAATCCATGGAAGTCCAATGAATGAGAAGGCCTAACACTTCCAAAGTCGTATTTGGCTTACTTTTTAATTACAAACTACTGTGTGATGTCAAAGGATTTGTTCCTTATCTTCATGTATATATCAACTATTGAATGCATTCAAAAGGGAACACTGTCTTGAGAGAGCTGGAATTTGTGTGAAATATAATGTAGGTTATCTTAGTGTCAATACAAAATAGCAATTATTCTTCAATTAACAGCTATTATTAATCTTATCATTGATATGATTTAATGTTTATGCATATATTCACTTATATCATATAATATTCAAATTTTTATTATCATCAGTTTTGAAAAATGCTTCTGTTGATGTATGCTTAAAAATGTAAATATCAAAAGCGTGCACGTCAAAACAACATAGCATAATTCTAGTATAACACCCATTCATTATTCAGCTGTCTGATGAATATGCAATGGCCATAAATCTTCCAACGCGTGTGAGTGTACTTGTTTCTATTGGCTGACCGCAATCCAACCACAACACAAGCTATTCTGAATGACGTCAATGGGACATCGTGTGCGAGTAAAAGCGCTAGTGCAGAAAGGTATGTACAGGGGGGGATTCAGGACCTCCCTTTTGAAGATCTGATTCAAGTCAATAAAAACATATTCATGTAACAATACACCCCCCCCCCCTTTACGTTGACAATTTCTGAATCCGCCCCGACCATCCGCCCCCTTTCAAAAATCCTAGATCAGCCACTGTTTTCCTTAAACTGTATTGTTTATACTATGCTAATTTGCAGCAAAGTTCTGAAAGTAATGCTGTAAAATGAGTATTCTATGAACGATAAGATGGGAGCCTCAGACAAATAGTTCTTGGCTTGCTATTCGATAGGTTTTGTTAAAGACAAACTATTATATATATGAACTTCAGTGTGGGTGTTAGAAACCTAAGCCGTTTGTATCTTTTTTTCTTCTGGAAGGTTGTTTTGTTTAAGCAAAGATGAATGATGATGTTTATAGTTGTTTTAATTTGAACTTCCTTGAAATAAAATAACTTTAATGAATGAAATTTTTTTAAATTCGGATTGTTTGCGGATTGTTTCCTCCAAATTTATATGCGGAAGGAGTATTGTTATTGCTGTGTTTTGAAAATGACACTTGACACGATACGATATTTTTTTATTACATTAAAATCTAAGGTTGATAATAATAATTATACTGCATTCGCGAGTTCTTCAATATTTTCAGTGAAAAACTTTGAAAAAAAGTATTAAACTAGTTCTTTAAACTCTTCACAGTATCATAAGATTTGTAAATTGTCTGAAACGATTGCGGAACTATCTTCAATGGTATAATCAATATCTGTTATTTCGTTTGTCAAACCATAATTCGCCCTGATAATTATCAGATAAATTGATTATTTTCAAACCATAAGAATTAAATATGAATATATTTAGATAAAAATATGTAAACTTGTCTTTTGCTGATTTTCTCCAAACCCTAACGAACATGTACCTTTTACAATCAAATTTATATGATTATAATTTCTTCAGAAAACAGATGTATGATAACCATATAAATGTATCATCATTTCATTATATGATACCTTGATTTTAAGGATAAAGTGAGCACTTCCATGATCATCGGATTAATCACTTCTCGGCAATGGGAAGTATATAAAATATATTTGAATATGTGGTATATCATTCATGACTAAATATCATCCATGACTAGATATCATTCATGACGAGATTCCTTCTTAGTTCACACTCGGCTGCATGTGATATCCCTTCTTCCGCATAAGAAACAGATAACTACAGTGTAAATGTACTTAGTATGACTGACCTTTAATATGTAACGAGAGTATGCTGAATAGGGACAAGACTATGAATATGAATATGAAATTTGCAATGTTTAGAATGTACTTATTGTTTTTGTATAGTTGATAACTAGCATTATAGAAGATGACATGTGGTACATTTCGGAGGATTTAAAGTAAATTCATTATTAGTTTTAAGTTATTATTTATGCATTTTTTTCTATTTTCAACTGGAAAATTTTCTTGAAATCATTTCTTACATTCTGGAAATTTTACCTTATTAACATTCCTTGAGAAATGGATATTCAAAAAGGTCTGATAAACATATGTGTAAGCTCTCTGTTGTACATAGCATAGCAATAAGAACATGTAAAATCTGCAATAAAGGACTTGGATACTGTCAATTATTTATTTCCTCTTCTTATAGTATTCAAATATTCTAAAATAATTAAAAGTTGGGGTGACATTGACAATATCATTAACATTTTGTTTTTCCAAATACTTTTCTAAACATCCGAATTACCTTTTCATATATAGTTATAAATATCATAAAAAGTTAAGATCCCCCCCCCCCCCCCCCCCCCCCCATCTTAAATCAAAAGAAGGAAGAGCTTCGTGGAAGCAAGTTGTCCGTTTTCATTTTCAAAATCAATATGAACTGTAAACCTTAATTTCTAGAAAAAACTTATTTTGCTCACAAAGGAGTAAACAAGAAAATTAGCCTAACCCTCTTAGATTCGCATCAGTACAAAGCAAAGTAAGTGATTGTCTCTTAAGAAATATACTGAAATATAAAAACATAAATTTACAAACAAATAAGATCTTCCGCTGTTTGACATGATTATGTTTATTCATAGATGGTTGCGTCAATCCTGTTAAGCAAAGTACAGCTTGAGTCTATTGATAACAGGGGGAAACCGGTTTGACACTGGGGGGGGGGGGGGGGGGGGGGGGGGGGGGGAAACACCCTATGAAATATTTCGTTTTAAAATAGTAACTAGACGAGATAGCACATTATAAAAAACGGATATATCGGTAATTATGCGTAAACAAATTATTTTCCATACATGTTATTTAGAGTAATAACATCTCATACTAAAATTCCTACATTTCACAATGACCAAAAAACTTTTTTTTAAACTTGTTTAGGAACCAAATTGTATGTAAGTGTCATAATCTGATGAATGAAATTGTGATTACTTCTTCACAACTTATGTACAAATCATAGGTATTCTTTGTTGCATTCACTCACACAAGGATTTCCTCTTGTATCCTCTTAACATGCTGGTATCATTTATTTTGCCCCTGAGTATATTAAAATCCGTGAGTTAGTTTAAGTTGTAGGTCTCTGTGTGGGTGAACGTTCACTTTACCTCAACTGCAGAAATGGCAAGAGGAAAGAACGTAACTGATAATTCTCATGTAAACGATATTTAAATTCTAAGAGGTACATGTAGAATTGTTTAAAAAATGTTTCTAAGAATTAATTGAATTGGGGTTGTTGAAATATGTATATTTAAGTGAAATAACTTAAATTGAAATCAATACGAGTTATAGTGGAATAAATTTTTGCAAAATGGTGATCATGTTAAGGTCTTTGACATGTTCTTTACTACGCTGTTGATATCTGAAATAGAAATTCGCCGTCACTTCCTGTTGTCTCAAGAAAAATAATATACATTAAATATTCGGCGATCTGACTCCTCTTTGACTGGCGGCAGGGAGACGTTTTGGTGATGTGGTCAGTGTTCTCATCGCCAATGGTGCTGACTTCAATGACTTGAACAATTCTGATGATGAGTTGTAATGTTAAATATTACGTATTATTAACTGTGTGAAATTGATATCAATGTCAAAGACGGAACAAGCGGTATAGAACAGCTCTTCACTACGCTGCCGAGACCGGAAACAGAATTCTTCTCCACTTCCTGTTGTGTCAAATTATGTGGGTATAATCTGTGAACTAAAAAGGTGTTTGCTTATCGTACTTGTGAAAACCATATCCATAGCATCTTAATTATAAAAGATGTACAGATACATTAACATAACCATGTTAACATAACAATTTTATCATAACCAAGGGCGTCATATCCTCGGAATTTCAGAATTCAGGGATTTTATTCTTTGAAATTAAAAGCAGGATTGAAATTTTCAGCATACAAGGAATAATTGTTGATGCTTAAGTCAAATTTGCTTTTTGTCATCTGATTTGCGCATACAGTATGATCAGTCAATGACAATATTTGAACAAATATTGTATAATGTTTTATACCTATAAGTAATTGAAGTTATTGATAAGCCTAAAATTTCTTTTAAAAGCCAAAACAGAAAACCCAGGTTAAATAGTTCAAGTTGAGTACAACAAAAGATGTGACAATTCAAAATTACCTTATATAGAATAACAGATATTTTACCATAATTTACTTCTGAATAAGAAGGCCTCATACACTGTACTATAATGACGTGTTGTCAAATATTTCATCGACACACCTACGTTCATTTCATTTCACATGTAAAAGAGACTAAGCAAATATTTCTCCGATTCATTCTGAGTATCAAGAATTATTATATGATTGGCGGTGAAATACCGAGATCTATCAATGACAGTAAACCGTGTTATCAGTCACTAGTGACAATAACAATGGAACGTGTTATCAGTCACTAGTTATCACAGACAAATACCATGTTTATCTCATCTCGTTAGGTAGAAAAGATACATATTTTCACTCGAGGCTGCGCCACTCGTGACAATATAAACTTTCTTCCTCACTCAATGAGAAAAACATGGTATTTGTCAAGAAGACACAAATATCCTCTAATTATTTTCCCTTTCTGGCAATAACGAACTAAAAACTTTAGGGTATGATGAGTGATAAATCATACTATAGGAAACCTAAAACTACTGTATTCCTCCCGTCAGTCGTGACACTGATATTCATCTTAAACGATCATACCAAGTTCAATTGAGTCACAGAAAATCCCTTATTGCAAAAAATATAAATATTTCCACACTGAAATGGCGACAAAAAAATTATATTTAATACATGACAGTTACCAAACCCCGCCCCCAACCCTGTTCATCATTGAATCGAGTAATGACATGTTTACCTAATGAATAAGACGTCATTCGTCTTATAATTGATATTTATGACTTTTTTATGTTTATTCGTTGAAAGTGATATTTTGTGGGGAAAATTGGAACAACTGAAACACAATCAATACAGACTATAATGCCCTAAAACTCCTAAATCCTGTTGACTGAAGGATTGTCTAGATTGTCCTTGATAAAAGACCGTTACACTCAGGTCGTTAACCTTTGCTTACGATTCCTCAGGAATAGGGTTTTAATGAAAAGTGATAAATCATATTATAGGAAACCTAAAACTACTGTATTCCTCCCGTCAGTCGAGACACTGATATTCATCGAAAACGATCATACAAAGTTCAATTGAGCCACAGAATCTCCCTCATTGCATAAAATACAAAACACTGAAATGGCGACACAAAATTTCTATTTAATACATGACAGTTACCAAATCCCTCCCCCAACAATGTTCATCATGGAATCGAGTAATGACATGTTTACCTAATGAATAAGACCTCATTCGTCTCAATTGATATCTATGACTTTTTTTTATTGAAAATGATATTTCTTGGGGAAAATTGGAACAAATGAAACACAATCAACACACGCTATAATGCCCTAAAACTCCTAAATCCTGTTGACTGAAGGATAGTCTAGATTGTCCTTGATAAAAGACTGTTACACTCAGATCGTTAACCTTGGCTTTCGATTCCTCAGGAATAGGGTTTTAATGAAAAGTACAGTAAACAGTCCCGGGGAAATCCGTCCGAATCATATGCTGTAGGTCAAAATATCTTGTACTTATTTCTGGACACCCACATTGTAAGTACTATCTGTGTATCCATTTCAATTTAGCAATTTTAATTGGTTGATTGATATTGATTGAATCAACCTACAAAACAAAGTTTGTAGTTATTTCTTTCGAAAAACCATCAATATTTAAAAAAGGACCTCTGTAAAGATTTTACATATCAAGTGCTATTATACTGTAAGTTCTTAAAGGCACCAATCGATCGGCTTACATCCGCCATCTTTAAATGTAAGCATTGCGAGAAAACAACTGTGCTGTATTATGCTAATTCATTTAAAAATTAAGAAATAACTACTTGATTGATAGAAGAGAAGCTCATTTACAAATAATTCATAATAAAAGTTATCAGTTGCGACAGCATTTTGCCCTAGTAATGCATTCCACGTTCATTTCACGATGTTTTTATTTTTTGAGCGATACACTTTATCATTTGTCAAATTGTTAAATCTTGAACAACTGAAATTTTTACCTCACAAACAAATATTTGAAATAAAGTGTGAAATTATCATGTAAAAATCATATATATTTGTAGTCAGGAAAGTCCTCCTTTTGTTTCAACAATAAATACCCCGCTCGAATGGTCCCTTTAACAGCCAGGCTGACCTATGTACGAAAGCTGATATTGAGTTTCGGACATACACTCTGAATCACATTATACGAGATGGTGAAAATGACCAATGTTTCAAAAATAAATGTAAACAATCCAAAATATTTCACGAATCCAGCAGAACAAGAAGTTATACACAACAATTCCTTTCATTATGTTGTTCGCAAGCGGAATAATATGTTCAATGACAATTTATGAAATATTGATGCTCTATTGTTGTTTAAGAGAAAAACATTATAGAAACTAAACTAGCAATCTTCATCATATTATTAATAACACCGGTGCAAGACCCAAGTAAATTATTCATTTTGAATTAATACATGGTTGTAGCTCAAAATTTAAAGTTTTACCCTGAATATTTCTACATGTGTTTGTTATTACTATAAGTAATCAAAATATACCAAAGATCAAATCTTGATATCTTTTTTATCCAAGATGATATGATACAGTTAATGTGAAAATCTATCAATAAAGATCATTGGAAATGACAAAAAGCATATTCAGATATTTTCCAGATAACAACGATTAAAGAAAATCTTTTTGAAATTATTGCTTTTAAACAAATCTTGAGTTTTGAACAACACAACTTTTGTCAATTTAATGGATAGAGTAAGGGTAAAATTAGGGTAAGAGTAGAAGTTTGACAAAATGGGGAAAAAGTTGTTCTTGCTTCATATCAAGTGTTTTTCATACACGACTAACATCAGTAAAGCCTTAGAAAAATACTGTTGGAATTGTTTTTGTTTTCAGAAAATCGTTATAATTCTATTATATGAATACAATTTTGAGTATATAAAATTACTATTATAAGTGGATACACTTAGGGTTAAATGGTGACGGCAATTTGGTAATACAATGGTATATGTCAGGAATATTTTATATCAGAAACCCAATTGTTTAAAAAAATCTAAAATTTTGAAATAGACAAACATTTTTCGTCTAATTAGTGGATAGGGTGAGGGAACAGTTAGGGTTATGGTAGCATTTTTGCAAAACCAAACATGTTTGTGGATAAACAATACTTTCCTCATAAGGTTGACACCAGAAAATCCTTCTGAACAGATTATTTGAAAAAATTCTTGAATTTAGAAAACGCCATTTTCGTCTCATTTGTGTATAGGGTAAGGGTATAATGAGGGTAACGGTAGAAGTTTTTTAAACAAAAAATAGATGCTTTTTGGTACATATCGGGTATTTTTCACATGAGGTTGACACCAGAAAAAGATTCGAAACCAATTGCTCGAAAAAATTCTTGAATTACAAAAACACCAATTTCGCCTCATTTGGGGATAGGGTTAGGGTAAATTGAGGGTTAGGGTAAAAGTTTGCCAAAATGGTAAATAAGTTGTTTTTGGTACATATCAGGTATTTTTCACATAAGATTGACACCAGAAAATCCTTCTGAACCAATTGCTTGACAAAATTCTTGAATTGAAAAAAAACACCATTTTCGTGCCATTAGTGGATAGGGTTAGGGTAAAGTGAAGGTTAGAGTAGGAGTTTGCCAAAATTGTAAATAAGTTGTTTTTGTTGGATAACATGTATTTTCCACATAAAATGTACACAAGAAAATCCTTTTGAACCGATTGTTTGAAAATTTTCTTAAATTTTAAAAACACCATTTTCGTCTCATTATGGATAGGGTTAGGGTAAAGTGAGGGTTAGGGTAGAAATTTGCCAAAATGGAAAATAAGTTATTTTTGTTGGATAACATATATTTTTCACATAAAATGTTCACCAGAAAATCCTTTTGAACCGATTGTTTGAAAATGTTTTTAAATTTTAAAAACACCATTTTCGTCTCATTAGTGGATAGGGTTAGGGTAAAGTGAGGGTTAGGGTAGAAGTTTGCCAAAATGGAAAATAAGTTATTTTTGTTGGATAACATATATTTTTCACATAAAATGTTCACCAGAAAATCCTTTTGAACCAATTGTTTGAAAATGTTCTTAAATTTTAAAAACACCATTTTCGTCTCATTAGTGGATAGGGTTAGGGTAAAGTGAGGGTTAGGGTAGAACTTTACACCAGAAAATCCGTCTGAGCCGATTGGAAAAAATCTTACAATTTGGAAAACAACATTTCCTTCTCATTAGTAGATAGGGATAGGGTAAAGTGAGGGCTAGGGTAGAAGTTTTTTAAAAAGAAAAATAGATTTTTTTGGGTACATATCAGGTATTTTTCACATAAGATTGACATCAGAAAATCCTTCTGAACCAATTGCTTGACAAAATTCTTGAGTTGAAAAAAAAACACCATTTTCGTGCCATTAGTGGATAGGGTTAGGGTAAAGTGAAGGTTAGAGTAGGAGTTTGCCAAAATGGTAAATAAGTTGTTTTTGTTGGATAACATGTATTTTTCACATAAAATTGACACCAGAAAATCCGTCTGAACTGATTGATTGAAAAAAATCTTAAAATTTGAAAAAAAAAAATTTCGCCTCATTTGTGGATAGGGTTAGGGTAAAATGA
Organism: Steromphala cineraria; assembly: GCA_916613615.1. Classification (NCBI taxonomy): domain Eukaryota; kingdom Metazoa; phylum Mollusca; class Gastropoda; order Trochida; family Trochidae; genus Steromphala; species Steromphala cineraria. The sequence goes on along the minus strand of OU744729.1, from coordinate 33,067,263 downwards.
GGGTTAGGGTAGAAGTGTGCCATAAATTGAAAATAAGTTGTTTTTGTTGGATAACATGTATTTTTTCACAAAAATTTACACCAGAAAATCCTTCTGAACTGATTGATTGAAAAAATCTGATATACAATTTGGAAAACACCATTTTTGTCTCATTTGTTGATAGGGTTAGGGTAAAATGAGGGTTAGGGTAGAAATTTGCCAAAATGGAAAATAAATTGCTTTTGTTGGATAACATGTATTTTTCACATAAAATTTACACCAGAAAATCCCTCTGAACTGATTGATTGAAAAAAATCTTAAGTTTAAAAAACACCAATTTCGCCTCATTTGTGGATAGGGTTAGGGTAAAGCGAGGGTTAGGGTAGAAGTTTGCCAAAATGGAAAATAAGTTGTTTTTGTTTGGATAACATGTATTTTTCACATTAAATGTACACCAGAAAATCCTTTTGAACTGATTGTTTGAAAAAGTTCTTTAACTTTAAAAACACAATTGTCGTCTCATTTGTTGATAGGGTTAGGGTAAAGTTGGGGTTAGGGTAGAAGTTTGCCAAAATGGAAAATAAGTTATTTTTGTTGGATAACATATATTTTTCACATGAAATTTACACCAGAAAATCCTTCTGAACCGATAGTTTGAAACATTTCTTTAATTTGAAAAACACCATTTTTGTCTCATTTGTGGATAGGGTTAGTGTAAAATAAGGTTAACGGTAGAAATTTTTTAAAACGAAAAATAGATTGTTTTGGTACATATCAGGTATTTTTTCACATAATATTGACACCAGAAAATCCTTCTGAACCAATTGCTTGAAAAAAAATCTAAGTTTGAAACACCATTTTCGTCTCATTAGTGGATAGGGTTAGGGTAAAGTGTGGGTTAGGGTAGAAGTTTGCCATAAATTGAAAATAAGTTGTTTTTGTTGGATAAGATGTATTTTTTTCACATAAAATTTACACCAGAAAATCCTTCTGAACTTATTGATTGAACAAATCTTACAATTTTGAAAACACCATTTTCCTGTCATTAGTGGATAGGGTTAGGGTAAAGTGAGGGTTAGGGTAGAAATTTGTCAAAATGGAAAATATGTTGTTTTTGTTGGATAAGATGTATTTTTCACATAAAATGTTCACCAGAAAATCCTTTTGAACCGATTGTTTGAAAATGTTCTTAAATTTTAAAAACACCATTTCCTTCTCATTAGTGGATAGGGTTAGGGTAAAATGAAGTTTAGGGTAGAAGTTTTTTAATCGAAAAATAGATTTATTTTTGGTACATATCAGGTATTTTTCACATAAGATTGACACCAGAAAATCCTTCTGAACCAATTGCTTGACAAAATTCTTGAATTTAAAAAACACCATTTTCGTCTCATTTGTGGATTGGGTTAGGGTAAAGTGAAGGTTAGAGTAGGAGTTTGTCAAAATGGAAAATAAGTTGGTTTTTTTTGGATAACATGTATTTTTTACATAAAATTTACACCAGAAAATCCCTCTGAACTGATTGATTGAAAAAAATCTTAAAATTTGAAAAACACCAATTTCGCCTCATTTGTGGATAGGGTTAGGGTAATTTGAGGTTTAGGGTAGAAGTTTGCCAAAATGTAAAATAAGTTGTTTTTGTTGGATAACATGTATTTTTCACATAAAATGTACACAACAAAATCCTTTTGAACCGATTGTTTGAAAATTTTCTTAAATTTTGAAAACACCATTTTCGTCTCATTAGTGGGTTAGGGTAAAGTGAGGGTTAGGGTAGAAGTTTGCCAAAATGGTTAATAAGTTGTTTTCTGTTGGCTTACGGGTAAATCAGAAAAATCCATTTGAACCGACTGTTTGAAAAAAATTGAATTTTGAAAAACATCCTTTTCGTATCTTTAGTGGATAGGGTTAGGGTAAAATGCGGATTACTGCAGTAGTTTGTCAAAACGAAGAATATGTGGGTTTTCATACATATTAGATACATGTAGGTTTCAGATAAGTTTAGAAAATCACTCTACACCTATTTTCTTTTTAAAATTTGATGTTTGAAAAACACCATTTTCGTCTCAGTACATCCTGCTTCATCAGTGTATACGTTTCCGCGCTATGATCCTCCAACCTATCCCCTGATATCCTTCTTTCATATTCAGCCGTATCGCTATATACAGCAAGCCAATCAATTGATACGATATAGCGGCAAACTGGTTCCTTGGCTTCGTTCCATGTGCTCATCGCGTGATTCTAATCAACCAATGGGAGTTCTAGTAGATGATATATCTTATGTGCCACTGCATTGTCCCGCTAAGCTCCAAACCGCGTTCTGTTAGATTTCCACGAGCGGTATCGCTAGACAACAGTCTATGAAATTCGAAATAGTTTGGCCGAAAACAAACAGGCTATTAATAGCGCTGAGTAACTACCCGTCAGCGATACGGCTTAATATGATTGACGGATAGCAGGGGATAGGTTTTAGCGTAACGTGGAGACTTATACGCTGATGTAGCAGAACGCTAAGTGGATAGGGTTAGGTAAAGTGAAGGTTACGGTCAAAGTTTGTCAAAACGAAAAATAAGTAGGTTTTTGTACGTATCGGATATTTTTAACATAGGATTGACATCAGAAATGCTCTTGTTTAAAACGTTCTTGAGGTTTTGAAAACACATTTTGTTGTGAAATTAAGTATTTCTCATAAGAGTGACATCAGAAAATCCTTCTGAACCCATTGTTTGAAATGAATGTTCAGTTTTGAAAAATACCATATTAGTCTCATTATTGGATAGGGTTACCGTAAAATAAAGGTTTCTGTAGATATTTTGCTAAATCAGGGACATATGGTAAAGGAATTGTTCAAAATTTAAAAACATTTTGGGTTTTGTTATGACCATTGTACAATCACTCAATCATATTATGTTTGTATCTTATATTAAAATTACTTAAGCTTTTACAAAGCTACCCACTTGTATAACGGTGTAGCGAACTTATATATAGTGTTTTTATTATTAACATTTTCCTAGAATACATGTGTACTGGGGGATATAATTAAATACTATTGCCTGATTTGAACTAACCGCAAACTAATGATAAAACTTACATTGTACTTTAGACACGTTGTACATGTAAATTTACGTTTACGAATCTTTTAAAGAAGAAGGGGAATTCCCTTCGTGTATATTACTATCTTGCTGAGTGATAAATTATTTTCGTGTTTTGGTGTTGCCCTTTGAGTCCACGATCTCGTAAATGTCTCGTATACACGATAGAGTACTGTTTTGTAGACCTTTGTTCAACTCATTGTATGAGTGATAAATATATGTCCTGTTATGAATATGTTTTTTGAAAAATTCGCATAAATACGGGTAGGGTTATTCGTGTCCTGTACTAAAATTCAGTGATATCCGTTAAATTTCTAAAAAAAATCGAAGTGCGTAGTAACTTCTCAAAATTTACATGATAATAGGTTTTATTGAAACTCCAAGAGTAAAATGATTGTAGATTTCTATGAATTACTAAAGAAGTGTGTTTGAAAGTTTTTCATAGATAAAATAATATCAATTCACTTATATGTTCTTGAAAAATAAGATTTGACTGTTTCCAAATTTGATATTATCAAATTACCTTTGTATTGCTAACTGAGCGATTTATGATCAATTTCAAATTGTTTGTTGTCATTTACATCTATCATCCCTGATACTATTGGCGACATTTGAATTATATGTGTGATATTGGTTTAAGCATACATTAAATGGTGTCATTAAAATGATGGTAAATTTTGGGAATATGTCAGTATATTGTTATAAAGCGCAATAATAAACATATTTTATATATCCTATTCGGCCGCGCATCGATCAGGGCCAGGGCTACTGACGTCATAGCCTATTGTTTTTGATGTCATAGACAATTTTTTCGTCACTTTTTTTGCGGAATAAAGGGTTAACAATAAATTATAATAGAACAACGTTTGTTATAATTTTGTATTTTCAAATGCCCTTATTGTCAGGCATATCTAAAACTCAAATTTAATGGACATTAACAATTCTATTTTCAATGTTCTTATGTGCTAAGTTGTAAATCGCTTTCATTAATATAATTGATTAATGACTCTCTCTGTACTCGTACCGATTTGTACGTGTAGACCCTTTATCTTTAACATAGAGGTCTGTAGCCATGGGTGAAGTTTTATAGCCCTGTACGGGTAGTTTTAACAAATGAAGATCGAACATATGTTTCTGTATATTTGATGAATGAATGAGGATATCTAATAAGTCAACCTTCTTTATATTATGATAGAACTTGTTGTTCAGTTTGAAATATTGAATCTTACCATCTTTTATTGAATACGTTAGACCATTTTCATTTAACGAAAGATTCAGAACAATTAAAATGTGTGAAGATTCGAGTTCAATATTTGTTCTTGTTTATTTATTAAGTTATTTATCCACTTTACTATTGCCATATTTTTTCGCATCTGTATGGTAATCTTAACATTAGGAAATTCGTCCTTAGATCTATCCAGACAGTCTATGGTCATCGATCATGCTGAGTGAGCTATTAAACACCTTCACGAGAACCCAGATTACTTAGAACAGTGACGTGGGATGTAGAAGATTTATAGAGAGAATGAAGGGCCAGGGACTGAGAGAGAAAGTAAACATACGGGGTTGGTTTATGCTGGCAATAAATATCCTTTCCAATGACGTTGATGGGGTAAAGTCGTGTCTCTATTTTAGAAGCCTGAGAAGAAAATATTCAGTATGGGCATCGTGGTGGAGTTTATTTTTATTTCATCTGGAACTACGTCATTGTATAGGAGAGAAAGAGTTATGCTCACTCACAAAAGGGATATGGAATGACCAATATCATTCCTGACATCGTGTATAAATTTGAATAACAGGGGGATATATACTCTTTATCGAGTGTTGGTTGCACTTCATATGTAATAACAAGATTTACAAATAAAACGTATTCTGACATCAAGCCTATTGATTATATATAAAGCATAGAATTTGATAAATTGTATGATAAGCATATGTTCATGTATGACATTGTCTTTTAAACCTTTAGTATTTTAAGGGATGTGTTGGTATTTATTTCAAATTAAACTATAAGAGGAAGACTATTACCAAAAATATGCCCTTGATAGAGTGATAAGTCTAGATATGAAAAATGGTTTCTGCTTAAGAAGAAAATTATTTTGTTTTTGTCATTTTTACATGTTCATAGAAGCTAAAAAGAAAATATGACAATAGATTTTTGCTTGAGGTACCTGTATATTCATCAAGTAATAACTAGGATACGGTATTTCCGAATGCCTCATTGAAACGGGAACAGATTTCTTTTTTCTTATTTTGTCGCATTAGTGGTTAGTACGTTTTTTAAGCTTTGATATATTTTGGGCATTGTTATCCTTGCAAGATGCCATAACGGCAAATTTTGCTAAGCAGTTACTGTCTGTTTTAAACTAATCAGAAATCGTCATAATTATCATTATTGATCATATCTCATTATTAAAAATGTGCATCTCACAAGTGAAGGAAGTATAGGCGTGTAAACCTGTTCTGCCTGACGAGATTAGATAAACACGTTATTTGTCAAGAAAAGACAGATTTTATATCTATTCTATGGTTAAATATTTGTATCATTATCGAATTCGAAGCGCATTTACGTTGAGTCGTCTCCAATAAGAGCCTGTCGCCTAAGCAATGACGTCATGAAAGTGTCATTGCGTAAGAGTATCGTTAGATGACGTCAGATCATTTTATTCAATTGTTCTATTGTCACATGTTACAATCTTTCATGATAAATATCGGTATTTCACTGGCAATCATATAATAGAATATCATGAAAAGAGAAAATAGATAAAGCAATATATATATATAATGAAAAGAGGATACTTAATGTAGTTTTCAATATATACCAGGTTTATTGCACCGAATTGCATTATCTTACAACACTTTGTAAGACCATGTTTTTCGTGTAATTGAAATACCCTGCTTGTATCCAAGAGCGTAAGCTTGTAACAGAGCTAACGTCGCAAGAAATTATCGCAAGTTACATGAGTCTAACACCGAGTCTGTAATTGATTATATTTGACCTCTTGAAAAGCAAGTCTAGATAAAGTCAACTTCAAGCTACGTTCTACAAGAACCACTTCTCCTAGGCTTCTTTCTTATATTTACAATTTATTTTAAATAATCCTTTTTAGAATCATTTTCACACATAACTCGAAAAACCTCCGTTATATTTAACATTAAATGTAGGCCAGTAAACTGACTTGCGTAAAAAGCCTATTCCCGGGGAACAGAGATAGTCAGTACACCACCCACGAGAGATTTATTGAGCGGGGGCGTAGTCGAGAAAGAAAGATTAGATACTAGGGATAATCTTTCGCTGGAATTATTTTTTCCCATTTACGAGCACTAATTGTTAGTTAATCCTGTTTTAGTACATAGTTTGGAAGACGAAAGATCTTGTGGGAGTATTTTACTGGCATCTTGTTGGAAATTCCGTACTTGAGGAATCAAGAGTAGTTGACTGACGCACACTCTCATTAAAGAGGGAACAAACCTTTCTGCCCACATTATTATGTTGGTTAAAGTGGATTGACTCAACTGTTTAAAATGATGTTGAGAAAAATGTTCCTTTTGGGGTTTTTTAAAGGAGATTTGGTTCTAAGACCTTTCCATGTACGCAAACACGGCATTTTTGTTCAATGATTTGAATTTATTCAAACTCTTATATTTTCAATAATTTCTTTAACAATATTTGTTTTGAGATATTGTATTAAGCAATTTCTTTAGAAACTCCCTATATGCTTTGCAATACGAAATATAAATGGCATAGAGAATCGGAACTAAAAAATGAAATTAAGATATACTGAGATTAATTTTGGTAATAATTAATGACTGATTTTGATGACTTGAAATACTTATAGGACTTACAAAATAAAAAGCATTACACACGAAAGAAATTCTAAACCAAGCAATGATAAAATACATTACAAACACAATTACTACACTTACATGTTTTATAGATCAAGACATATTTCAATTATATATATATCAATTTCGTCCTAAAACTTTGCTTGAAATTCCATAGTCAATAAAATATTAAGTTTGTAACTTAATAATTTACTTCTACATTATAGTCACCTGAGTATGGATCTCAGACGGCCTGGAGGTAATATCAAGAATTATTCATTATCGGTCGAAATCATTGAATTGTTGGTTGTTCTTTAAGTTTTGTTTAGTATTGAATCTTAAGGCAAACGAGTTTATTATCAATATCATTTGTTCTATCAGTCTAAACAAACTTAGATCGACAGTTTCATATTTGTTAATTTTAGATTTGATATATAAACCTGTTAATATAAATTAATTTATTTAGATTGGCGTTCTATATTATGAAAATACATCTGATACTATTACATTCAATATGCTCATTGAGTCCCTCGTGCCACATACACCAGAATCATGTTTATGTCAGAATTTAAGGCCACATGGCCCATGATACAATTGTATGAGAAAATACATTTGTCACATGACCAAACGTATACTAGGAAGATCTTATACCCCCTTTACACCAAGCCCGTTCTCAGTACGTTCTTTGGTTTTTCTCAGAACGGGCTAAAACTGTCTGAGAACTGTCCGAGGACGAAATGGACGTTGTGGCAACTGTTCACGAACTTTATGAACTGGCTCGGACGTACTAAAAACGGGAAGGTGCTCCAGAACGTTTGACATGTTAAACGTTCTCCCCGTCCTGAAATGAGACTGAGTACAAACGTACTGAAAACGGGATTGCCGTACTGCGAACGGAACTGCCGTACTTCGATCTGTCTAAGGACGAGTAAGAACGTAGCACAGTCGGGAATCGATTGCAATACGTTTGTGCACAGTTTCCACCCCGTCCATTCCGTCCTCAGCCTCAGTGTAACTCGTTCTCAGTACGACCATAGTCAGTTGTTCGTACGTCCTAATAAGTGTAAAATATTGGAAATGCTCTGAATCAGTGTGTAGTACGTTCTTACACAGTCATAAAAGTTCTAATACGGTCCTCATTGCGTTCTACTCGTTCTTAGTACGTTTGCAAAATTCTCACACAGTTCTTACTACGTTTGCAATTCGGTATGTAAGGACGGGTATAAATACACAAGTAAAATGATAATTTTATCAATCGGGATACAGAAGTGATAAGAGAAACATGAAGCAAGTTACATGAAGCTCTCAGCATGATGAATAAGGGTTTCCCACAGTTTGTGATGAAAGCAGAGAAACAATGTGAAGTGTTGTTTGCCTCGGCCACTATTGCTTCTACAGGGCTAGTGGATCTGGTATTTGATTTCCTGTGAACAACCTTAATCCGACCATACTTCTTCTTTTGAGGCATGATGTTTTCGCCTTGAAATTGAGAACGGGCCAGGACGTGCAGGGTTTTTATTGAAAACGGGCCAGTTCTGGATGATTTTACAATTAGGGCGCACTGAGAACGGAATCAGGACGTAGTGAAAACGAAAAGAACTGTCTTAAAACGAGTTGGTCGCAGCTAGGACGGAATTGTGCGTATCAAGAACAATATTGGTCTAGTTTAGAACGGATATGAACTGTCTAAGAACAGAATTAAACTCGTTGAAGACGTCCTGAAACAGGCAATACTATCCGATCTAAACGTGTTAGAAACTGCCTGAGTACGGGATAAAGACTAGGTGAACGTGCTGAGAACTGTGAATGAACGAACTGGCGTCACATTTGGATAAAATATAAACAATCGTTACTCGTTTCCATCCCGTCCGAGGCCGTTTTGCTTTTAATTTTGGACGGAGTAGGACGTAGTGAGAACGACCTTGGTGTAACTCAGGCATTTAGCTGAATATCTTAGAAAGATAAATAGATGTTATTCGAAGTATATTTACATCATGTGTGTAAAGTATTTGTTGCACTGTTAACCTAGTTTTACAACATTTGTTAATGGACATAAAATATTCATTTCGAAGCATAGAGTATCTATTATATATAAAGAAAACATGGTACTCATTTTCTACCACATTATGGTCACAATGCAAACAGAACAAATCAATGTCAGACACATTGACATTCTTCTTACGTTGATGATTCACTCTAAAATCGTGAAGAGAAATGCGGAATTTACACATTAATCTGATCAGTTGTCTGTTATTAAGCTAATTAATGTATGATTCGCATTGAAATAAATTCTTTATACTGCAATAATATGTTAGATATGATGAGGATTCTATATTATGTTTCCAAGATTACATATACATATCAATTAAAAGTCTTTAAATACAGATATAAACATACTGGCATCACCAACATCTTGCATTATCCATACATAACTAAAACCACTTGAAAACAACATTTCACGAACGTGAGAAACCCAATTTATTTTACCATTCTCATCATGTAGCTTACGCATTTCATATACATGTAAATTTATTGGAACACGTTAAGTATCCATTCTTAGCATTTTTATCCAATTATCAACAATATCGTCCCGTTTCCCCAAGAATAGCCTCATTTAAAGCATATTTACCAACACCTAGACATCTTGTAAAGAAGCTATTTTGTACCATTTCTTTAACTTCGTGATACTTTACGCCCCATATGTGTATAATGAAAGTGAACTGTTATCATATCTAACAAAGCATTCTCTTTGTATCACGGTATTCGTAGATTAACAGTAACTCCAGACAATCTTAGTAGAAAATCAAAACTAGTTACATATAGAAACCAATCATTATAACTTGTATTAGAAGAGGTTAATTCCTTATGATGATAAAGAAAATATACCGAGATGCAGAGATCACTTTAAATTATATGATAAATTTAAAAAACAACGCACTTTATTACATTTTTTTATTTGGTTTATTTAGAGCAGTGGTGAATGGTAGGTCTGCAGGTAAAGTGGTTATTACTTTCCTATTCTTTTCTTCTCGCGGGAACAATTAGTTTAATTACATTGTCTTTCAATTGGAATCATTTATTTCAATTTTTCTGATACTCCTTATATCCCCCTAAAACGTGCTATTGCCCCTTTAACGTCCTTTGTTATATCTACACATCATTTAACCATAATATCTGTTGATTTCTTTACATAAGGCAATTCGAAACCCATATTCACGGTTGTGGGTTGGGAAACAACAACAGCTTCCGAAGAACAATCCCATCTATCACATATTGATGCATTTCCGTATTTGCATTGTTTGTAACATAAGTGTAATCGACATATAGGAAGTAAAATAAATAATTCCAGACGATGTAGCTACTGGAATTTAAAACTATGGGATAATCAGAAAATATTGATATACAAATATCTCATATTCCTAGGAATAACATATTCAACCAAGAAATTCAGTTCACATTTTGTTTCAGATGACAAATGACTCATATTCCAACTGTTTTCACAAATTATTTGCACTATATTAACCATTGAAATATCAAATTACAAAAAAAGCTGAGGTACCTTTAAGATAAAATGAATTGTATTTGAAATACAAATATAAGTATTTCTACTTGAATGATTTCCTCAGAGAATTCTACTACATGTATATTATGGAGAAACAGATCCATATTTCATTATAACTGAACATTAATGGTAGTTATGTCATTATCTTAAGATATGAGTCTGCATATATAAATATCTACCTATACTTTCAAAATTTACTTCATGTATTTTCAACCATTTGTTTACTCAAGAATTTAATTTGCCAAATGTTTAATAGAAGACTTTTCTTTAAACAAGGTATGAATAGCACAATTCTACGGGAACAAATAATTCTTAAAGAATTGTGTTGATATGTCATTATAAAATAGAACAAATCTAGTGCCGTAAATCAACAAATCAAAGTCAGATAAAGACTTCGAAATTCCTGTAAACATTTATATTGTTCGTCTCAATCTGTTTACCATATATGTGATTGGCTCATAATATACAAACAATATCCAATATTCTTTTGAGCTCTACAGTATACGTCTTTTATTTTACTGTAGATGTACATTTTATTTTCACGGCTCTTTAATGTTATACTTTAAAGTGGGATTAATTATCTTTACGTAATTAATAACAACTTTCTTGTATTATACGTCTACCCAGCAGGCATTTTAATGTTGAACCAACGTTGAAACAACGTCGTTTACCAACGTTGAATTGACGTCGAATTTTGATTAGATTTGAAATTTGCCGCGACGTCGAAATCTAACGTTGTTTCAACGTAGAAACGACGTTAATAAATACGCCTTGCAACAACGTTGGTATAACGTTGTCTCGACGTATATATGATATTGTATTAACGTTGAAACGACGTTTTATTGACGTTATTACAACGCGACATCAACGTCGATACAACATGGCTTAAACGTTGATACACCGTTGATACGATGTTGCTTCAACGTTGGTTAAAAGTTGATCCAATTTCTAATGATGCTGAAAAGGTATGATGAGAGACGTTTTTCAATGGATATACAATAACACTGCAAGGAATCATAGAGACCGGCATCGTATCATATAAAATATGGTATATCGTCGGGGTTAGCTGTATCAATTCAACCAACAAATTAACAAGTCAAAAACAAACCGAGATAATGTTTACATAATTGTTTATTAATCTTTTATACATTTCTATGAAAAGCCGTCTTATTCTGTCTTCTTGTACATGTTTCTTCACAGCGTTGGTCATCAGCAAAGTTCTGTACAAAAGAAAGATAAAAAAACAGATGTAAATGAAGTGAAAAATCAATCACATAAATTGTATATGTCGATACCTTATCACATATGTGCTAATAACTTGTTCTGTTCTTATGAATCCTGCCTTGAATGACTTTTGTGTGCATTGTAACTGATTTATTGTTTAATTGTTAACTTATTCAACATTGGAAACTGGTAAAATTAATACATAATGAATGTTGAATGGCATTTACAACAGTATACACTATACATACCTGAGGGTAGTTTGACAGATCAACTCCCAGAAGCACGTGCATGTATCTTCTCTGCTTTGCCAGTCTCCAGCTCTCTCCTCCCTCCAAATCAGCAGGCCCTGAGAAAAATTTATATTATTGTATTATATTTAAATATAAACAAACATAACTGTCATGGAACTGAAAAGTGTCAGTTATGAATTTCCCTTAAAATTAATTTGTATACATGTATACACATTACGATTATACAATGAATCGTACATGTAGGTTGAAGCCTAGGCTAAGTGAGTTGATATCAATCTTAGTCCTATTATATACTATAGTTATGCTAAACTGTCATGCATTTAAATATTAGATTGTCACTGGTAATATTGTGTTTTGCAAGGAAATAAATATTTGAAAACGAATTTAATCCATCAACAGTTCAGAAAGTAATATGTGGTATGCCATCATTCCGTCATACTTAAACATAATTATAGGATTAGTTTGATAAAAAAAAAATAATTTAACAATGAAAATAAAATTCATTTAATATAACTGGACCCCTTCTAGTTCTTAAATACGGACGTATAATTTCTACTTTTGGCAAATGCCAAATGATATTTCAGTTATTATCATTGAATACTAATTACATCTATAGGCCTATGCACATGGCTACATGCATAAATGTGCAAATGATATGCCATGTGGATAGGCCTATTTGATGTCATTCATATGACGCAATGCGGAACAACACTAACTTTAGTAGCTATATCTTTCTATGACGTGATCATAGTTCAAGTGACTTAGTCATTCAAATAATTGATCAATATTATATAGTTTTATTGCTAATCTACCCGGTTTGAACACAACCCTTTTCGTGATCTTTTTCCTACAAAAATAATGCGGGACAACGCTGATTATGATGCCGTCATTGCAATTCAATGATAACAATTCAACTGCTGTTTCATTTAAGCTGATGCACAGAGTAAGACAATTATTAATCAAAAACAACAACGGAACGTACTGTACAGTGAACGCTTTGAACCAAATGAACTCGTAAACAGCTGATCGAAAACTTTACGAGCTCCGTGCATCACCGGTTACGATAACATTTCTGTTATCCTTGTGACTCACTTAACTAAAAAAATTATATTTTGATATCAGTGCTATAATCGTACTAGATCTACAGTTGCCTTGGCACAAGGCCTACATAAGTCAACGAGATGCGTTCAATTTTGACGTGACTAGTGTGATAACTTCAAGTTTATAAATATTGGAATGATTACTGAAACTCAATGATGAAAAGTTTGTTAATAGAAGAAGGGAAATACTAACCATTTGAGAATAGTAGAGCGATGTCAGTCCATCCGAATCGTGATCCGATATGAGATTTAACCGAACGTTGATTTCCCCTTACATCGACCGACAAACATGGCGACGAAAGTACTAAGATTGTGACGTAATAGTTGAAACAGTGACGTCATCAGCATTTGTGCTTGCGCGAAAATATGGTATGCTTGTTGGCGTTCAAAGTAACTTCGGAAATATAAGAAAAAGTACTTTTTTCATATTCATACGCCGTTTAGGGAAACAAATTATCGGCAAATATTGTTTATGAATAAAGTGCTCACGAATTTGTTCCTGGATTTTCAAGTGCTAGCCTATTCATGAAACATTGCTTTTAAAACGATATATTTATTAATTTATTCATTGATGTAGATTTATGACTGTTTTACATAAATTTATGTATATTTTGCGTACTTTTTTTACTGATTTCATATCTATACATTGCACTGATAATTCGAAAAAGCTTAATTTTAAAACGAATGGAAAACGCTAAACTTAACAAAGGAAAACAACTCTAGAGTCTACATAAAGATTTTTCTATACAATATCCTAGGAAAAAAGGCCTTTTTTGTCACGAAATCTGTTAGTTGTTGCTAACAGTAATTTAGTTAGTCCTTCCATAAAGGGGCGCTCTCTACAAGTTTAAAGGCGAATATCACACACTTTTAGAAATATTCGCGTTTTTAATGAATGATCAACTAACAAACGAAAATATTTAGTTTCACAAGAGACAAACCTATTTTAATCTGATATAATTCGTAGGTTGTATTTAATCGGAACAACGTAAAGTCATTTATCCACATAAATCTCATAGACATAGACCTCGGAAAAAGCTACGTTGAAACGACGTTGTGTATCTTTATTTTCTCGACGTGTAAACAACGCCACCTTAACCGAAATAACCAACGTTGAAACAACGTTGTTCAGTTTACGTCGAAATTACCGACGTCGGGACCACGTCGTTGTTTTCGACGTCGAAATGACCGACGTTGTAACAACGTTGTTACATCAACGTCGAAATTAACAACGTCGAAGCAACGTTGTCTTTATCGACGTCGAAATTACTGACGTGGAAACAACGTCTTTTTTAAGTTGAACGACGTCGCGACCACATATCAACTAAAATCCAACGTCGATTCCACGTCGTGTGCCTGCTGGGTACTTTATCATTAGGTTTATCTTATAGCATACGTCTTGTATACACGATTTCAATATTTAGAAAAAAAATTATTTGGTGGTTGTTTAAACACACATGGGTGCAAAACGTCTTTTGTACAGAATGTTCGGCATTTGAGTTTAAAATTGATAATTATGAACGTTTTATGAGAAAATTATGTTTTTAACATAATGGACTTAATTGACATTAATTCGTTGAGTGCTTTGGGGTGTTTTAAACGAGAAAGAGTATTAAATTTCCCTCTTCTATCATAATTAAAACACCAAAGTATGACGACTCCTGATATTATATAGCCATGTTTTCTAAAAATCAATCACCTTTGCATTAAATTATCATGAGATATCGTTGGTAGCGTTTCTTTTGGACATTATATATTTCAATCTTTTCACAATCATCATTTGGTTATGTTTACGACCTGCAAACACTAAAACGCGCACATCTTACGTAAAACTGTACGTGTATTAAATGTTGCATTAAATGATATTGACACGTAAAGCGTCACAAGGACACCCATCTATATTCCATTGGATATGTTTTAACCAATCATAACTTGCGTTCAAAATCCTGCCGCAGATATGCTGACTTCCTAGCTAAAGCACTCATGTGTACCGAGCCGTGAAGATATCTGACACTGTTTGACATCTTCGGGGGGACATTTGTCCTCAGATCAACTGGTAGAGCAAGGAAGTTATGTATGTAGATCTGTATCTTTTACATTTTATGCACTTACTTGAATAAATTATACTCTTTCATTTATGTTAAGACGTGAAGCAGGATATTAAAGGATGATTTAAATCTGACTTTCAGTGTGTTAAGGTCGAGATTTCGGCTTTTTTAAATCACAATTCACATATGCATAGGCAATATGTAGCCTCGCTTTAGTGGTTTGGATGACCTTGAACTATCACGTTTAAAATCACAAGGACTTCCTCATTGAAACTTTTTGCAAACGAGATAATACTCAGAATCATTCAAACATTGTATGAAATACGGAAAATATGTATCAATAATTCATCTATGTAAAAACAATATTGTTAAAATCAACACGTTTTTATATCATATTATATCATACTGTTATATTACCATTTATGGAACTGTCGGTCTAAATTTATTTAAATTGGGGTTTCTTGGCATCATGTTAATCACTTGTTATAAACGGTGCTAACGACGTCAACATACTAAGTACAAACATGGAAGTGCTTTCATGTTGACAGCGTAATACTTCCATATTTGTTTTTATATTACCTTTGATCTATATTACTTCCGTAAACTGTATGATGTCACTGAATTTGTTCCTGGTTAATATGTCCATAATTGAAAACATTATAAAGAGATCTCATTTTTAATTTGTGTCATTGATATTTTATTTCCTTATGCGCATTTACCATAACATGTACATAATATTCATTTTAAAGGGGCAGTAGCACGTTTTTTGATAATTTTATATTTTAAACTTTTCACTGACAATTGTAAGTTAATGCTAAATGTATTATTTTGACAGTGTCAAAAATCTCGTTACACAAGCCAATCAGCCATAGTCAGAGGACAAAGTATGACGACTCACATAAAATCCATTGGCGGCCATTTTGTGTGAACACCTTTAATTCATTTTGTGTAAGAAAAAGGAATAGCATGGCTAAACTTTACGTTATATATTTGTATTATTACTGCTCCATTAAGTTTAAATACATTGTCTTTCAATTGCAACCGTTAATTTTCATTTTCCTGACATCACCTTATATTCCCCCTAAAAACGTGCTACTGCCCCTTTAAAGGTATCTTTAGAAGTTTTAAGATATCCAATAGTCAGGTCGCTGGTTATCGCTTATGAGGTTATGAAGAATAACAATACAGATTACAATTGCGATAATTTATATCAGTATTTGATACAGTGGTACGTCAGCAGTTGTACAGATGATGTTGTATAGCCTTCTGATACTTCACTGGTTGTATTTACAATTAAATATCAGATATG
This sequence comes from Steromphala cineraria, assembly GCA_916613615.1. Taxonomy (NCBI): domain Eukaryota; kingdom Metazoa; phylum Mollusca; class Gastropoda; order Trochida; family Trochidae; genus Steromphala; species Steromphala cineraria. The sequence continues at coordinate 33,050,873 of OU744729.1, read as the reverse complement.
ATGGGTTCCATTTTTTTTCTATTTCCAGTTTTCAAATGCAATAAACTGTATTTGATTGCAGAAAATAAAAGTTATATTTTGGTTGGAATACATTGAAACACTTAACATACATAACGTGATTTTAAAGTAATCTCATGTCATTTTCGTGTATTCAGTCGTTTTACATTTCATATCTATTTCTATTATTATCAATTTTAGAAAATATCTGAGTTAATGATTGAAATCATAATATCCAAAACGTTGTTTGAAAAGAACATGTGTTGAATGTGTTCAAATGCAAATAATTATATTTGCAGAAAATACAAAATGATTGTTTTGGTTGCCATTCATTGAAACAATAAAAAGCTGATTTTAAAGTCATTCAATCCGTTAGCTCATTCACATTTCATAATTATACTTATCATTGTCAATTTTAGAAAAAAGGTTTAGTTAATGTATCAAAACATATTATCCAAAACGTGATTGGAAAAGAACATTAGTTTGATTTAAAATGCCTCTCATACATATGTGCATGAATGCTAATGAAATCCATCTACCGATGTTTGTTGACACGTGTTTCTATTGGTTAACCACAAATCAACCACAACCTAAGCTTCTGTATATGACGTCAATGTGACAGTGGGTGGTGTGAGGGAGTGAGTGCAATTACAGATGTACAGAGGCTTGTCTGTGACCTATTTCCTACCACCCTTAGCTGCAGGTTAACAGATGGCTGCACATCATCTGTGTAAGCCTCATGAATAGGATCTAGGATTTTATAACACTGAATTATCTTAGTGGACAGTGTTCGTTGTTGGTTAAACTACATGAAATAATATGATTAAATATTATAAAGAATTAATAACTTAAGGACATAGACTAACATATAGTTCCTGAAACAAAGAGTTTTTGATCAATCTTTTAATTTTATTTTATGTGACATATAACACAAATGAACCCTGAACAGTTCTTAATTTCAGATGAGGCACATTGGCCTGCCAACGGTTTCTAGACTTTTTTTCACTTTAGGGTCTGGATTACCGACTGTTAAGGATTTAACTCTAAATATTAGTGTGAAAAATGAATACAATAAAACATCTTATACTTGATTAATGCTTCATATAATATACAGTCATATTAATTTAAGAAAATACAAATAGTATTACAAACTGACCGTTTTTTATTATATTCAGCTTCGTGTATTCCTTTTATCTGTACAGATGATTGGTACAATATTAATACTGTACTGGTACAGTTTGTACATGCATAAATAGAAGAGTATCTAATGGTGATTAAAGAGGATGTACGAAAACATTATTACATGATAATTACCTTATTTCATAATACACCTGCCTTGTATAAATTATTTCTAAGTTACACACACTAGCTTAACAATCGAAATACTTAAAAGTAGTATACGTTTCAAAGCCAAATCATAAATTCTTTTTTATAATTTTCTCAATTCCATTGTGACTTTACAGTAAGAAATGTATTTGCCATTTGAGCTTTTCAAAAATATCAAGAAATTCTAACGACCAAATAGAAAAGTTATTTTAAAACATTTTATCATTTACGATTTCAAAATGTATTGTGAAACTATTCAAATGTGATTTATTTAATGTGACAAGATTTATATTTTAACACATATGAATCTGCTTTAAATATGATCTGATTTTCACTGATGTTTACTTGGTCAGATATTTTACAACATATTATAACATTGTTAATGGGCATTTATTATGAGAATACTTGTGCACCTTTTGAACAATAAAATATCATCAGATAATCTAATTTTAACAAACCATACAAATGTGGTGTTGTGTCAATAGGATAACAGCTTTATAAACCTAATATGATTGCCAGAACACGGATTTATTTAAACAATATCTGTTTATATGACCACAAGAGCGAAAGAATACAAATTGCAATTTCAGAGATTGATGGATTCTTAAAAAAATATATTTTTAGAGATTGAAACTTTACCTATTACATTACATTCATCGCCCCCATGGAATCGTTTCAGTAAAATACACAGAAAGTAATTATCCATATACCGTGATCGTACAAAACAAACATTTACAGCACTTCCGGTATTTGATACAGTTATTTTTATGCCAAGGTAATAACGTCATTCCTATCCGCCAAGCAATGCAAAGCTACATTCTATTCATAGAACGGGGAAACCAGTCTGATCATATATAAAGCGGAGAGTTGTTCAACTGTAGGTAGAGTTTACTTACATGCACTGTTGAAATGGCAAGAGGAAAGGGGTTGTCTGATAAGACTCATGTACACGATCTCTTAGTTGTAAGTGGTTATTTTGTTAAAACTTACTTTTAGAGTCTAAAAATTAAAAGTGTATAATCAGTTCATGAAACTTTTTTTTATTTTAAAGTGATGTAGGCAATTGTCAGTTGAAGACAGAATGATTTTAAATTTAAAAAACATGAATTAATATTTTCCGGGGGCAAAAGAGGCTGGTCGGGTGCAAGGCTTATTGTTATTTTCATTTGAAGAATGACGTAATAAAGTATGAAGTAATGAAGTAAACAGAAATAAGCTAATATTGGTTTTGATTCAGATATTTTAAGTGATGCAGATCATTGTTAATTGAAGACAGAATGATTTTAATTTTAAGAGAAAGAATTGGCATTTACGGACAGCGTGGAGGCTGGATGGTTAATAGGGTGAGAAGCTTATACATATGCTTCACGTGAAATGATGGAGCAATAAAGTAAGAAGTAATTAAATCGGTAATGACAGGCTTACATTCATCTCGATGAATACATATGCAGCATCGACTATTTTACTCCCAAAAATAGGTTTGAATAAACCGTAAATAAGGTGTTGTGTGTATATGATATGGCTTGGTAAAGACTATCTCACAAAAGGATGGTGGTAGTTTTCAATATTGAAGGGTCAGATTGTTCATAAGAGTATTTCATTACGTTGCATACGTCCTTTCATCAAATCAGGCCCGAAGCAACAATTTCAGGAGTGGGGGTGGGGGTATTGAATATGAGCTCCAGTCAAAGACTGATATGACAAAATAACATTTTTTTTTAAAACTACATGTTTCAGGTGGAACAAGACAATGTTAACCAGATGGAAACATGTCCTGGACCGGAGACGGATGTTGATCTATCTGGATTGAGTCTTGAGGACAAGGACAGAACACAAGGGACAGAGGACAAAGGACATCAATGTGAGGCGGAGAGGACAGTGAGTCAGAAACATGTACAAGGATCACCTTGTGAAACTGATAACTCTGTGGTCAAGATAACCACATCACCCTTCTGGTCTTCCACCACGACTTACACAGATCCGTGTCAGTCTCTTCCAGTTCAACAGTGTGAAAGACATGTTCATCATCATCTTGCCCAACCCATGTTCTTTGATGCTGCTAAAGTGTTTTCACAGGATGCTGATGGTGACACGAATCTCCACCTGGCAATAATCCAAGAACAGCCAATGTTGGTGATGCAGCTGATCTCCTGTGCACCGAACTGTGAGTGGTTGAACATTGTCAATCAGAGACTGCAGAGTCCTCTTCATCTGGCCGTCATCACCAAACAGACACACATTGTCAGACGTCTCATGGTGGCAGGTGCTCGTGTAGATAGGACTGATATCCATGGCAACACGCCTCTTCACGTTGCATGCCGGGAAGGTTATGCTGACATTGTTGAGTGTCTTCTTAGACCAGTCTGCTACGAGGAGATTCATATAAACAAATATGAGATTCCTCATCAGAGAATTCCTCAGGATCTGAACACTAGAAACTTTGCAGGACACGCGTGTGTCCATCTGGCTGCCCAGTCCACCCATCTCAAAGTTCTGGAGCTTCTTCTGTCCAGAGGAGCTGATATCAACGTCAGAGATGGAACCAGCGGAAGAACAGCTCTTCACTACGCAGCCGAAACCGGAAACAGAATTCTTCTCCAATTCCTGTTGTGTCAAAGAAAAGTGAACATCTCTTGTAGAACATTTGGCGATCTGACTCCTCTTGGACTGGCGGCAGGGAGACGTTTTGGTGATGTGGTCAGTGTTCTCATCGCCAATGGTGCTGACTTCAATGACTTGAACAATTATGATGATGATTATTAATATTAAAACTATGCACTTTTAACTATGTGTAATTGAAGAGAGCTCAATGACGTATTTGTTAACATATAACGTGGTGTTGTGTACGATTACTATTTCATTACAATCCTTGCAAACAATTAATACTTTGACATTCGCAAGTGATACACCATATCCCTTTTCTATTATATTTTCAAAGCAAAGTGAATATAATACGTAAACCTAAATTAATCGTTATCCAAAGTTTACATTTATTAGTTCGGCCTTAATCTCCATGTACGATTTAAACATCAAGAATGACAACAATTGAATCTACGATTATATACAATACAAATATGCATCGTTGATATCATTAAGCCAAATTCAATGGGCCAATTGCAATCGTGGTTATAAACAATTCTTATTTCAACCTTAGAGGAGTCAGACAAAATCCGGCATTTAGTAATGCATTTTTTATTTATGAATGTTGTATAATTGCGTATGCAGTTTTGCGTGTAAAAGATTTATTAATTTTATGTATAATAAGTGTATGTATATGGGCCCAATGGTCTTCAAACTGAAATAAAACATTGGTTGATTGAATGAATCCCTTTAAAATTGGTACATTAGAGTATAGACAAGTTTTGATTGTTTATAACATGTGAGATTATTTTTCTATTCATCAAATCAACAGTAAGTTTTCCAAATCTGAAACTTGGTAAGTAAATATAATGGTTTTTCGAATGTAAAGGAAAAACAAATTTCCTCCATGACTCATTCTGAGCATCAACGTTTAGTTTCAGTTTTAAAGAACTAACCCTGAAACTAATAATTAATTGATGGGCCAATAAATCAAATCGCTCTCCTATGAAGCTCATACAACAGTCCTTCTTTACAATCAGGCGTTTCCTAGACTACAATATGGTATCGAATTCGCTCTCCGGAATTTTATACTTTTTCCAAACTTTCGTGACTCTGTGTTTCATTTTAAAGAATGTCATGTTATATTTTATTAAATTTCTACGAAGTTTCAAATTACATTATTTTAAAATAATAAGTGTCATTATACGATATTTTTTAATTATTATACAGCATACAACAATAAATCCAAAATGATTCTTTATTTTGTTAATAAAATGTATTGGGCTTTCCAGACTTTTAAGCAAAAGAAATAGAAATAAACTACAATTTTGACAATTTGTTATTAAATATTTGAAGTTCTAAAACGAACATCTCAGGTTCTGTTTAACTACGAAAAAATCCATTTTTCCTAACTCGAAAGTTAGAAAGGTATTCACACTTAAATGGCCGCATGAAAATTGCGTTTGAATATCCGAGGATATGGATTATTGGGCTAATAGTACTGACATTATTTTTTGAGAACGATATAACCAACGGAAATGAGTCCTTGATCCGGACAATGTGAAAACATTTAAGGCTCTTTTATTGTATTATATATCTTAGTAGACTTAATGAAAGTCTAGTGTGTCCCTGATAAAAGCCAGTTCTACGAGGTCATTAACAGCGGTTGTAATTCCTCGGGAATACGGTTTGAAGGGGAAAGGTTGATAACCAGCCCAGTGTAAACCATTACAAGTTATTGTTATATGTTGTAAAATTTAATCACATCATGTTGAACTAATTTCTGGACAGAGAAATAGAATGTATATATAGAAATTTCAAAATTCATAAATCGGATTTTTTAACTTTCAAAGTTACTGATTTCAGAAATAATGAATCAAGTTTTAATCTCATACAGGAAATTAGATTATAGATTGAGAAAATATTTCGATAGCTTTTGTAAATTTATTGAGTCAGCTGATTTCATTGTTAACTGATGGAAAACGTAACGAATCCACAGATAAAGATAACGGATAACGATAAAGAGAAATATATCCATATGTTAAAGGAATGTAGTTTGAAGGCCAAACGATGTAAACAGTGATTGTCAGAAAATATTAGTAAGTTTTTTTCATCAACACTTAATTATTACGATACTCGTGCAACTTTGTGCATAACCCTCGCTCTCGCTCGGCTAATACAAAAATTCACACTCGTTTCGTAAAAGTCATATGACACACTTCCTCGGGTAATAATCTCTATACATTTGTGATTATGAAAACTTTAAATATTTAACAAACTTGTATATGAAGTTAAACATAATCATCGGGGGAAAACGAAATAACATGAAGTCATAGCAATTCCATTCTCTCCCCACAGAAGCAGATCAAGTCATGTTGATTTAGCCTCTGTTCTATTACACTGAAATCCGTGGGTTCCAGAAGCTTCCCCCGGCGGAAAAAACTTTCATCTCAATACATTTGAATTTCTTTATCAAATGACAAGGCTTCTCGCATGGAAAGGGTGGTTCATATCACAATGCCTTCGCCTTGTTTCAGTAGCTAAAATGATGATTTAAGAACAGCTTCTCTGATTACACAACTAATTTTGATTGCCTCCAATCAGGCATCTCCCATTCTATCCCACAAACTCGGCGTAATATGACAGAGGCTTAAGAAACATGACTTGATCTGCCTCTGTGGAGAGAGAATGTAGCAGTGCTATTCACACAGCTTATGTTTTACCAAATTGATTGTTTTTCTATTCGTGTAATCATACAAACAGTACTCTGTGTTGTTGATAGTGTATTTCTGAGGAATTTCAACTTTCAACAATACGTCAACAACGGAAATACACACTGAGTGGGATAAGAGCGGCAGGAACACTTAAACTACTTAAGTTAAGTGGGAGGAAAGCGTACTTGGAAGCTTTTGGTTGACACCTTTCATTTTGAAGCTTCTCTATGACTGGCTTGACTCATGGGAAAACTTTAAAGGGGCAGTAGCACGTTTTTAGGGGATATATAAGGTAATGTCAGGAAAATAACAATTAATGGTTCCAATCAATAGACAATGTATTGAAACTAAATGGAGCAGTAATAATTCAACTTTATAACGTAAAGTTTAGCCATGCGATTCCTTTTTCTTACACAAAAGGAATTAAAGGTGTTCACATAAAATGGCCGCTAATGGACTTTATGTGAATCTTCATACTTTGTCCTCTGACTATGGATGATTGGAGAGAGTAATGAGATTTTTTACGCTGTCAAAATAATACATTTACCATTAACCTACAATTATCAGTGAAAAAAATTAAGATTTCAAATTATCAAAAAACTTGCCCCTTTAAAGGGGCAGAAGCACGTTTTTTGATGATTTTATTTTTCAAATTTTTCACTGATAATTGCAAGTTAATGCTGAATGTATTAGTTTGACAGTGTAAAAAATCTCATTACACAAGCCAATCATCCATAGTCACCGGATAAAGTATGAAGATTCACATAAAATCCATTGGCGGCCATTTTGTGTGAACACCTTTAATTCATTTTGTGTGAGAAAAAGGAATCACATGGCTAAACGTTATGTTATATATTTGAATTGTTACTGCTCCATTTAGTTTAAATACATTATCCTTCAATTGGAAGCATTAATTTTTATTTTCCTGACATCACCTTATATTCCCCCTAAAACGTGCTACTGCCCCTTTAAAGTCATTTTATGTTAAATGAAAATATATGTCAACCAATGACATCAGACTAAAAAATTAAGTGACGGATCGATTATTAGGTTATTTCAACACTTGACCACGACTGCGTCATTATTATGCTGTTCTGAAAAAGAGCAAAAAATCGTAGTTGACCTTTGTTTATTTTTCTTTTGCGTAATGTTATTCCTAAGATTGTTAAACAATCTCGCATAAAGGTCAACCACGTGACACAACGCACCAGCTTAATCATCGTTTTAAGTGCAATAGATCTTGTTTGAATCATAACAAATTCACTTGATATGTTACGATCATCTCCATACGATCTTTTGCGCATGCACATGTTTGTTCAAGCAAAATACGCTCTAGTCATTATTTTCCTATGCTAACGCTCTCCACGAATTACCATGTATGAAACGACTACTCGCATAATCGTGGGAAAATGTACAATATATTGTATTTGACTATCATTTTGAAGTAAGCTCAAGATCCAGGAAATCCTTTGCGATCATTGAGATTTCCATTTGTACTGCTTCATTCATACTCTTCCCCACAGAGTCAGATAAAGTCATGACATGTTGATACAGCCTCTGTTCTATTACGCCGAGTTTGTGGGATAGAATGGGAGATGCCTGATTGGACGCAATCAAATTAAGTTGTGCAATCAGCGACACTGTTCTTAAACCATCATTTTGGCTACTGAATCATGGCAAAGGCATTGTGATATGAACCATCCTTTTTATGCGAGAACCGTTGTTATTTGATAAAGAAATTCACATGGAAACTGCCGGAAACCACGGATTTCGACGTAATAGAACAGAGGCTGTATCAGCATTTCATGACTTGATCTGCCTCTGTTGGGAGAGAATGGCTTCAGAGAGTGATTTGGGAATTTAGAGAAAACATTAATCTGGCCATAGTGGTCTAATCGTGGTCATGAGGTAGCTATGAGTGATAAAAAGGGTTAAAGGATATTTCCAAATGGAAATGTAATTAAAACTATGTACCAATGAAAGTGTAAAAATGACAAGGCTCAATTGGAAAGAAATGTTATGTTGGATTCAAAAATAATCGGGTGTTAGGGAGATTGTCAGAAAGATTTCTTGAGAAAAGCAAACAGGAACCACTTGAATGAGTTGAGTAGAGGGAAATACATTGGGAAATAACTGGTCGACCTCTTGATCTAAAACTCCCTCTTGTGTGGTTCTAACATCTCTTGACGCTTGCTGACATCTCCTGCCATCTCCTGAAATCGCCTGATATCTCCTGAAATATCCTGACTATTTTTAACAAAAATCCTTCAGTCTGTTAGGATAGTAAAACCAGAGAGTTAACTTGATTACTTTCTTCAAATGTATCCCCTTTATCCATTATATATATTGCTCTCTCATCTATGTATGTCCTAGCTTTAAATATCAAACATCGTTCATCAACAAACGAGTTTTCTTTTAAAGAAATATGTTGAATTTGCACATATGAAAGGGGGCAAAGGGCGTCTCCTCAATGAATGGAACATGTGGAATGCTTAAATTGAAAAACAGTCTTTTTTATTACCGAAAGGGTAGTCATATCGGGGTTCATATTATTCACATGATGAACTAGGGCAACATATCAGTTTTTCGTTATGACGCCATGTCATAAATAATTCTTTTGACGTCACGGTTAGCCTATGACGTGTGTTCTATCGGGACTGGCGGCTGATGCTGAGCAGTAGATTTCAAGTATTGTCTTTAATTTCCCAATTACGGTAAAAGACAGAATATTATATTCGGGGTCATGACATACTCTCGCTCCAGAAATACTAATATATAGGCACTCGTGTCGTAAACAAAGTAAACAAAGACACTCATTTCTATACATTCATGAATGACTCTTGTCACAGCGGTTATATGGGAAGATGTAAGATCCTTGCGCGCTCGTTACTCAATGTCAAGTCTTGGGAAAGCGGCGCACTTTGGAATAATAGTGGATGATCGCAAAGAAGGGAAAGAGATAACTACGAGAATCTAATGCATGTCCAAATATACAATTGGAAAACAGTTACACCTATCCTATGTGATGTAAGAATCTAGATCTCTGATTGGTCCACGTGACCCTGGATAAATACTGATATAACCCTCTTGAACGGGGGGGGGATAAATTATTTATAACCCGCCATAACAATAGCATGATAAAATTGTGCAGATATGAGCTTCAAAATTGAACACTATTTGTAACCTCGAACACATCTAGGTTACTTTTGATCAACCGATATGTAGCTTTGACCAAGCAATATTTACAGGACAGCAGTTTTTCATTTTCATGTTTTGACATTCGGTAAGATGAATTCGTTAAAGTGTTCATACGCGAGGCCAGAGGGATATATCAGCCTCTCGCTTGGTGTTATGGAACTCGCCTTCGGCTCGCCGCATAACACCAAAAGAGAGACTGATATATCCATATTCAAAGCGTCTGAATGGCATAACTTATAATATCGATTTGATGAGCTTACTCATTCGAAATAATAAGCTTACTTAGAAGAGATTAAATTCCTGTTTTGCACCCAAGTAGAGATTAGTATAACAGAGGTGTTACCTAAAAGAACGTTCGTTTATAGGATAAATGGAAAACTGTTTATAGCACCCAATCATAGTTCGAAGAAAGAAAAGAGAAAGTGGCAGAAGGACCTCGTTTCCTGGAAGATTCTTTAACTATGGGTTTTTTTCGGTGAATCCTTGCGATATAGTTAAATTGTAACAATAACGTTTCTTTCTAATTTAAGTTTTTATCATCGTCGTATTCAAGCTAGAAATATAGGAAAGAATAAAATAAGGTTAAAGATGAAATATATATGAAAAAATTGTACCAGTAACACGAACTTTATTGTTTTCGTCGGGATAGTCTCATAACTTAAGGGGGGACATTCCTGATAAATTAATCCACTGACAAGAGGTTATTCCATGTTCCAAGCAAGGAATGAAGACGGCATAGAAAGATCGAAATTATCATTACCAAAAAAGGGAATCATTCAATACATTGCCCTTTTCTGGGTTGCTAGGTTTACCCCGGTCGCTCAATCTCTCGAGAATTATAGAATAATAACTAGAGACGTGAAACAATTAATTAAGATATATAACCTTCGACATACAACATCGTTTTACTGTCCATTGAAATGAACACACAAAGCTTGATTTTAAGGGGCAGTAGAACGTTTTTTGATAATTTGATATATGAAAAATTTCTTGAATTGACCTGAATGCTAAATGTATTGTTTTGATAGTGTCAAAAATCTCATAACACAAGCCAGTCATCCATAGAGGAAAAGTATAAATATCACCTTAAATCCATGGGCGGCCATTTTGTGTGAACACCTTTAACTCATATTGTGTAAGAAAAAGGAATCGCATTGCTAAGCTTTACATTACATATTTGAATTGTTACTGCTCCATTTAGTTCAAATACATTCAATTTGTCTTCCAATTGGAACCACTAATTTTCATTTTTCCTGACATCACCTTATATGTTCCTAAATCGTTCTACTGCCCCTTTAAAGCCACTGTAGAGACCCCCTTTGATCCGCCACTTTGTTGGAACTATTTCCAGTTACATGCATGTATTCAAATGAGTGAATATTAACTTGATACTGTGTGTGACACACTTCAGTTTGAACTGTTTGAGTGGCATTCTAGAAGTTTGTGGACGACAATGGAAATTCCATGATGAACAACTTCTTTATTTGACAGTACTGAGCGTCGTGTCGGTATAGATGAATAGACATATGCTTGAAAACGGTACGAGGATCTATACCATAACGTTGCTACTGTCAAATAAAGAAGACGTTAATCCATAGAAGTTCCTTTGTCTTCCATATATCAGTTTGAAATAACTAGAATTAAGAATACATTTGCCTAAAATGGGTTTGATTTTGTGTTGTGACATAACTGAATTTGATTTAACATGATTTTTAATTTAACACGGAATGTCAAATTGACATAAGAAAATCGAAGAAATGCTCTGTGTATGTTCAACTGCCTCCAAAGGATTGCTTATTTGCAATGGAATGAATCCTACATGTAACTGTTAGTGGTAAGTTATAGCAAAGCACTGTTTAAATGCGTCCAAATCTACATAAATATAAGTTATCTATTACAACCAAAGTTGCACCTGGGAGTATTCTAACCCTGGTCTTTGATAGTCAAATTACTTTGCTATTATCAAAATCAAAACCATTATAAAAGCAATGAATATAACATTGTTTTAAATTGTTTTGCTGGTTTTCTCTTTATGAAGACTAAATCGTTGTTCACCTGGTTACATGGATTTTTTATTTAGATTTGAAAAGTATAAAAATGTCGAACTTTTCAGAGTTTACTACATTTACATGACTTTAACAAAAACACTTCACTAAATATACAATAATACATTATGCAGACATTGATAAGCCTTGAATGTTACGCATTGAAAATTGCATTATTTGACTCAATTTTTGAAACAAGTACAGATTTTGTAATGACAATAATCAATAAATTATGATGACTTTAATGATATAACTGGTTGCCCATCAATACAGAAGTCATCTATGACGTCATCAGACGTGTCTATGTCAGCACCATTGGTGATGAGAACACTGACCACATCTCCAAAACGTCTCCCTGCCGCCAGTCCAAGAGGAGTCAGATCGCCGAATGTTCTACAAGAGATGTTCACTTTACTTTGACACAACAGGAAGTGGAGAAGATCTCTGTTTCCGGTCTCGGCAGCGTAGTGAAGAGCTGTTCTTCCGCTGGTTCCGTCTCTTACGTTGATATCAGCTCCTCTGGACAGAAGAAGCTCCAGAACTTTGAGATGGGTGGACAAGGCAGCAAGATGGACACACGTGTGTCCTGCAAAGTTCCTTCTGTTCAGATCCTGAGGAATTCTCTGATAAGGAATCTCATACTTGTTCAGATGAGTCTCCTCGAAACAAACAGGTGTGAGAAGACACTCAACAATGTCAGCATAACCTTCCCGGCATGCGATGTGGAGAGGCGTGTTGCCATGGATATCAGTCCTATCTACACGAGCACCTGCCACCATGAGACGTCTGACAATGTGTGTCTGTTTGGTGATGACGGCCAGATGAAGAGGACTCTGCAGTCTCAGATTGACAATGTTCAACCACTCACAGTTCGGGGCACAGGAGATCAGCTGCATCACCAACATTGGCTGTTCTTGGATTATTGCCAGGTGGAGATTCGTGTCACCATCACCATCCTGTGAAAACACTCTAGCAGCATCAAACAACATGGGTTGGTCAAGATGATGATGAACATGACTCTCACACTGTTGACCTGTTAGAGACTGACACGGGGCTGTGTAACTCGTGATGGAGCACCAGATGGGTGATGTGCTGATCTTGACCACGGAGTTATCAGTTTCACAAGGTGATCCTTGTACATGTTTCTGACTCACTGACCTCCCCGCCGCACACTGATGACCTCTGTCCTCTGTCCCTTGTATTTTGTTGTTGTCCTCAAGACTCAGACCAGACAAGTCAACATCCGTCTCCGGTCCAGGATACGTTTCCATCTGGTTTTCAGCATTGTCTTGCACTGTCTGAAGTGAAAAATGGGGTTATTTAATTGAACTGAGATAACTGACATCATTCGTACGGATCTAACTCACGAGTAACATAGTCTACAGTTCCTATGTTCTTTAACTGCTTATGATATTGTTTTGTCCATTCTGAAGAAGAGTTTATGTATATAGACATATGTTGTTAAGCATAAAAGAGCTTCATTTTTATCAATAATATCGATGCACCATCATGTACCATTGTATAACCAATTAATGACTTTATTGTCTAAAAACGTAAATTCAAATAAATATAAAACCATGACACATATGGCTAAATAGGGTTGTGTAGTTTAAATGTTTGAATTGAAATATTGATCATTAAAAAACAAAATCTTACCAAATGACAACGTTGTTCAAGAAAAGGCACATTCTTTCCTTTTGCCATTTTAGAATTTTAATGAAAGACTTAATTTCACCATGATACTACTGAAATTTACATACCCTTCCCTGTGTTTATATACATACAGACTGGTCTTCCCCTTCTATAAATAAACTTAAGTGGGACGTGCTGTTATACAACTACTTCCGTGTGATGAAATACGTATGCTTCATTTACGTCAGTTTACGTTTGAAGCATGCTTGGAAGCACGTTAAAGAATTGTAACGCATGATTTCAGTTCTACATGAATTATATCAGTGACATTAAAGGGGCAGTAGCACGTTTTTAGGGGGAATATAATGTGATGTCAGGAACATAAAAATTAATGGTTCCAACTGAAAAACATTGCATTTAAACTAAATGGAGCAGTAATAATTCAAATATATATTGTAAAGTTTGGCCATGCGATTCCTTTTTCTTGCACAAAATGAATTAAAGGTGTCCACAAAAAAATGGTCGCCAATGGATTTTAGGTAAATCTTCATACTTTGTCTTCTAGGTATGGATAATTGGTTTGTGTTATGACATTTTTGACACTATCAAAATAATACATTTAGCATTCCTGTACAATTATTAGTGAAAATTTTTAAATATAAAATTATCAAAAAACCTGCTGCTGCGCCTTTAACACCTTTTATGAGTAGAATGTAATAAATGTGATAAAGATTCACGCCTAATTTGTTCGTCAATATCGCTTTGTCGCTTATCACGTATCATCAGAGGGCGAAAGAGAGTTGTCAACGTCATGTCAAGTGAAGTCAGTTATGAATCTTTGACCTCAAATGCAAATAAACATCTTTGACTTTTACTTTGGGAGATGACCTTTTCGGCCAACATTTAAACATTGAACTAAAATTAGCAAGAGATATATTATTTCTTATGTTTAAGATAATGATATATTTATTGATTTCATACAAATAAATTATCAAAGTCCAAGTTATTTTGGTCAGTACTTATATTTATTCAACAAACAAAAACTTGAATAGATGTGCTATTTCAAGCAAGCTTGTTATTCTTTTGTACAAACATAACGGTAACAATAAAAGTAATTAAACAAACGCATTCATTGATACATGTATGTATCTACAACGTTACTCATATATTACGCAAAAAATATTCACTGCTGATACTGATTGTAGTGTATAACATGTTCATGTCTTACATACATATATAGATATTATTACCCGAGGAAGTTTGTCATATGACTTTTACGAAACGAGTGTGAATTTGTGTATTACCCGAGCGAGAGCGAGGGTTATACACAAATTTGCACGAGTTTCGTAAAAGTCATATGACACACTTCCGAGGGTAATAATTTCTTTATTACCGTTTCTATTCCATTCTACCAACTTAGAAATATCCATGAAAAGGGCGCTTCCCTTGCGACGGCCGGCTACAGTGACGTCACGAACAATGACGTTATGACGTCACAGACGAAAAAATACGGGAACTCGCGCTACAACAATCGTTGCTAGGCAAAAGTGATATGTGCACTAGTGCTCATATTGAAAATATGTCACCAATTATTTTCAACCGTATGGGTAATAAAAAGTGTTATCACGGGTTCGTCAGGATCCGTAAGGTCGTGTACTGCATGTACGTGACTTGCTAAGTCACCCGTGCCTGCTTTAAAGCTCGTGTGTTTGACGGCGAAGTGCATTGTAAAAGGACAAGCTATATGTGACGTACAAGTCATTAAGAACATGACGTATGTGTTAGATGATGGAATATACAGATCATTGTTTGTATATATGAATATAAGGTTTGATTTTTCTAAATCTGCGCATTAAGGAGTAACGTTTTTAAACATCACGATTAAATCGAAATTTCCATTACTTGGTATCCACTTTTCAAATAACAAAAGTCATCTTGGCAGAATACTTATTGTCCACACACACATAATTGTCATTTATACATGTAGTGTAACTGCGTTATTAAATTTAATCGGATTCGTGGTCGTATAAATGGTCATGCCTGATATATTTTATCTTGGATTAAATATCGATTCAAAATAACATTATTCAACAAAATTAATTAAAGATAAAAAGTTTGTTTCGCAGGAGATATGAGACTATTAATGAGAGTTTCAGAAAATTAATTAAATGAAATCAATTTGTGAAGGACTTCACGAGTTTCAAAGTAAAGATTAGTACATTGTACAATGTATTGTACAATGTACAACAAATCGCCGTAGATATCATTTTAGCAGGTTTTGTTAATAATTATCAATATAACTCTCAGCAAGTTTAGTTTAGTTTAGTTTAGTTTAGTTTAGTTTAGTTTAGTTTAGTTTAGTTTAGTTTAGTTTAGTTTAGTTTAGTTTAGTTTAGTTTAGTTTAATTTAATTTAATTTAATTTAATATAAATTTAATTTAATTTAATTTAATTTAACTGACTTGAGTTGATTTGAATTGAATTTTTACTCAACTAAATACAGTTTGAGAAATGCCGTGATAGAAATATTCACGACATGATACCGATTTATAGGGATATAATATGTTTATCTTCGATCGTAAATTTCTGTTTACTTCAACCGGGAATTCTGTGCAGTTCTAGGAACAGACAATATGTATAGACGAGTTACTTGGAAAGGGTTTGTTTACATTTCACATACATGTAATGTATGAGCTGACGTTTTCCCAGTAATCTGTTGTTAAACGGAAGACTCCTAAGGAGCAATAGAAAATACGGAAAAAACAGGATTTTACCGTGCGTTTCGACTTTTGAACCAGTATTTCGTTATCTAATGTATTTCGTCAGTGTTGTTATAGTCGAAGATTTGCTTTTGTCAGAAATAACTAAAATAAATATTTTAGGCTTATCAATAAACATTCTTAGATAAACCCGTTTCACCAACATTGATTGAATATATTAAATTATGAATTTCGTCATATTTCAACTGTTCCAAAGTATGATTTGATAGTTATTTTTATCATATTGCAAGTGACATGGCACTCTTTTTTTAAATCATAAATTATAATACAATGACCTTTACGTGGACGCCAAATGGAGTATATACGTTCTTCCTTTTTTAACTTTAATGTACATGTAATCGATAATAACCTAGCATGTAAATTAGATTTTTATAAGGACACAGGTTGCGATACACAAAACAATAAAGCTAACGCTATAAACATTATTACCAAATAATATGGGCATTCAAAGGAAGAGGCATATTGAAAATTATGTGAACTCTCATTGTTAGGTATTACACATTATTATAACATGGACGAGTGATCTGTCTTCTGATTGGTCGAGGAAGGTGGTCACCGACAATGATCAAACCTTATGTTGACCGGGGGAAACGTCACGCGAGGTCAACATAACAATCCAATGACCTGGAGCTAAAAATAGATCGCCACTACGAGGAGCGCCGTAAAGGGTTGCTTCCAAAAAAACTTAACATAATTGAATAGTTTACAAAATAACTGAAACGTTCATAATTCATATAATAAAACAGTTGTTGACTTCAGTTATTTGTAAATCCAATGGTTTATTGACCTCGGA